>SJYV01020660.1:1411482-1448608 GCA_006410875.1 Neotragus pygmaeus
CTCACTCCAGTACTCTTGCCTGGAAAATCCCATGGACGGAGGAGCCTAGTAGACTGCAGTCCATGGGGTCGCTAAGAGTCAGGCATGACTGAGCGACTTCACTTTCGCTTTTCACTTTCATGCATTGGAGAAGGAAATGGCAACCCACTCCACTGTTCTTGCCTGGAGAATCCCAGAGACAGAGAAGCCTGGTGGGCTGCCGTCTATGGGGTCGCACAGAGTCAGACACAACTGAAGCGACTTAGCAGCAAACCTATAATAAGGGATTATGAACACCTTTAAGCTAGCATTCAATATTTGGAACAAGGAACAAATTCCTCGATAAATGTAACTTTCCAAAACTCAGGAATAGATAGAATATCTGTATAGCTTTATATCTACAGATACATAGCTACAGATTAATAGCTTTATATCTATTAATTGACTTTGATAAGAAAGGTTTCCACAAGGAAAATTCTAGACTCAGATCATTTCAAATGATATGACTCTTACATTCTTTGGTAAATAGATAAGGAGAAAAAAATTCCCAACTCATTTATTTGAGGCTTTCCTACTTATGATACCCTGACAAAGACATTGCAATATAGGTATATTATAGACAAATATATCTGGATCCACAAAACCTCCAACAAAATACAAGAAATTGATTCTAGTAACATAAAAAGGAATAATATCTTTAGCAAGTGAAGGATATCCAAGGAATAAAGACTTGATCCAGCTTTCAAAAGATCAATCAATGTACTTCACAATTCAGAATAAAATTTTTAAAATCAATAAAATTCAGTAACTGTCTATTATAAACATTATCAAAATTGAAGAAGAGAAGGAACTATTTTAATGTGATAAAGGGCATCATGAAGAACCTACAGCTCATATCATACTTCATGGTATGTTTAATGATATACCATTGGAAAAGTCGCTGATGCTGGGAAAGATTGAGGACAGGAGGAGAAGCTGGTGACAGAGGATGAGATGGTTGGATGGCATCACTGATTCAATAGATGTGAGTCTGAGAAAACTCTGGGAGATAGTGAAGAACAGGGAAGCCTGGTGTGCTACAGTCCATGGAGTTGCAAAATGTCAGACGTGACTGAGCGACTGAACAACAACAAACGATATACCTAAGGGTATACTTTATCTAAGATTGAGAAAAAATAAAACTGCCTTCTATTTATTACTGTAATTCAGTTTCTAGCCACAGCAATAAAAAATAAGGACTGTTTATTGGAAAGAAAGAATTAAATCTGCCTTTCTTTGCAGATGGTAGGATGTTCTACATATAAAATCCCAAGTAATCTATTAAAAAGCTACTACGAACTAATATGTGTTTGGACTTCCCTAGTAGCTCAGATGGTAAAGCATCTGCCTGTAATGCAGGAGACCCAAGTTTGATCCCTGGGTCGGAAAGATTTAGGAAATGGCAACTCACTCCAGTATTCTTGCCTGGAGAATTCCATGGACAGTGGAGCCTGGTGGGCTACAGTCCATGGGGTCACAAAGAGTCGCACACGACTGGGTGACTTACACATACATACATAAGAACTAATAAGCTAATTTATAAGATACAAGATCAATATACAAAAGAAACTATATCTCTATATATCGATACTATCAACAAACCATTGAAAATGAAATTAAAATAGCAAAATTCCTGATGGTTCTGACAGTAAAAAATCAGCTTGCAACGCAGGAGACTTGGGTTTGACCCCTGGGTTGGGAAGATCCCTTGGAGAAGGGAATGGCTACCCACTCCAGTATTCATGTCTGGAAAATTCTATGAATGGAGGAGCCTGGCAGGCTGTAGTCCTTGGGGTCACAAAGAGTTGGACATGACTCAGAGACTAACACTTTCGCTATTAAAAAAAATCATACAGCCTTAGAGTTTGGGGGCAGTCAGAATGTAAAAAGTACTAATCCTAAAAGGAAGCCAATTTATTTTTAATAGCCTCTGGAAGTGGAAGAAAGAACTTGATTACTTCTATAGCTACAACAGGGAATGCCTTGAAAAATCCTCTCACCACACTGGTTCCTCTATTGCAGAAGAGTTTGCACTATAGTCAGAATACAAGGCTTTCTCTTAGTGCTGAATGCGTCAAAATGATGCTGATCTTCAGAAGAAAGTGCAGGTCCAGGATATGGCCTTTTAACCTCATGATCAATCCTCATCTCCACATTTGTTTCTATGAATTAAAAAATATAAAGATCAGTTCCCTTTCCCTCAAATCTGGGGTGATGCTCTGTAGAGAGTCGTGTCACCTTTCACGTCCTTGTTCATTAACCCANGTTGGTCATAGATTCATCAATGTGAAAGGATCTTTAGAATTCATCTAATAATCTTCTGAACTGGCGGCTCCTAAGCTGTAGTTCATAGGCATGGATAGAATTCGGTTAGCGCACAAACTTGGGTGCAGAAAATGACATCTTTATTGTTGTTAACCTCTAAGTGGAATTTAGCATTGTCCTTCGTTATGGGTGTAGGTCACAAACCATAGTAGCATGACAGTACCTGTGGCCTTGTCAGCAAATAATCACAGGTAATATCGTGTTTCATTACAATTGTTGGCAGAGATACTTTAAAAAATCATCTGTGCTCATTCCTGCTTTGAAAGTATGTTTATTATTAGATCTGCTGTTAGATCTTTTTATTTAGAGTATTAGAAAAAGAAACATGTCACAAATTCATTCTTTTATAATTCGATAACTGTTTCATTGTGTTTCATTTCCTTTGTAATAATCTTATGTATCTCATTCTTTGAAGAGGTCATAGGCTCAGACAGAATCCTAAAGGGATTTGTAATATCAGAGAAGAACCTGGAACCTTTCTCGGACTCACAGCAAATAGCTGGGACTGGGAAGCTGGAGCTGTTGAGTGTCTTTTTGCACTCTGCACATGGGCTTGATTGGCCGGATGCCAGCTGTGCCATTCCGTAGGAAGCAGTGGTTCTAGCAGGTTTCATGTTTGTTGGAGAGGGCAGTGGACTTGTTTTTCAGGATCTGTAAATCCTCTGTGGCCTCTTTGAGAGGCCTCTCCTAGAGTGGGGCCAGTGCAGCCTTAGAAGTAAGGAGATGCTGTGATGCCTTTTGATCTGGCCTTGGTCCTAGAACTCCACCCCATGTCTGTGACTCTGGGCGTCTGGGACTCTTGCTGGGGAGACTGGCAGCTGTAACAGGGGTCAGCCTGGTGACTTCCACTCTCGTGTTTGTGAATTCTAGGAGGACTGGTATCTAACTTCAGAGCTGCAGGTCAGAGCTCTTTTTCTATTTGTGATTCAGTTCCCTGGCAGGTCAGGTAAGATTTTAGTGAACATGTCTCCCTTGCCAAGATTTTTATTATCTTTCAAACTTTCTTATAAATACTGTCACTCCAGAGTGAACCACTTGGGTGACTTAAATGTCAACAGTGTTAGCTGACAAGTGGGGATTCCCTTAGACCCCTGAGGGATGGGAGGACTGCTTCCCTGTGGGTTATAGTTTACATAAATATTTACATATCCATTATGAAAGTAGATTGTCTAAATTATCTCAGGATAGCTTATTTCATTTTTGACAACCCGGACAGGAGGTTTTGCCTCTTTTGGAATATAATCTGCCTTTGTTTAACTTCTTTCACTGATCTAGGTCTGGTCTACAGAATCTCACAGTTATCTGGGAATTTTTCCTGAAGTTACTATAGGGTTCTCACTATGACCTTCCTGACGTGTGGAAAGACTGCAGATCATTGTGAAATCTGCCCAAAGTATATTTTGACTGAAATATACTTTCTGGGAGACATTATCATAAGCTGCAATGGAACATTTTTCTAACAAATGTTTGGGATCTGAGTATATGCTAGGCACTCTGCTGAACACTGATGACCATATACATAAAATGAGGGGCAGAGCTGACCTGCCCCTGCCCCTGTGGGTGCTGTGGGGAGGTTGCCAGCTGTGGTGTAGGAAGGAGCTTGAAACCACAACTAGGTGGGGTGGGAGGCTGTACAGAAGTGGGGTCTGACCTGGAGAAGAGGGGAGCGCTGTAACTGAAGGCTGGAGGCTGGACCTGGGGGCAGGAACAGAGCGGTGTCCCAAGTGGAAGAAACAGCTTGGCACTTAGGAGGAAGTGAAAGATGATCAGTGTGGCTGGGTCAGGAGTCAGGGTGGTACCAAATGGAGGTGGAAACAGAAGCCAACATCAGACAATACTGGATTTTCTTGGCCAGACTGAGGATTTTGATCTTTGAAACAGAGACTGACATAATCAACTATTCCTTATTGACACAGAAGTAATGCTATTTCTTTTCCAAGAGAACAGATGACATTAAGCAAAAGTAGAATCCTTTCACCTTGAAAAGTTTGCTATTTAAATACAGGGAACATATATTACAAGTATTCCTTCACTTCTGGGTAGCAGGCTTTTGGTCTCAGTGCCACGATTAAATTACTTGTTTCTTTGAGGTTCTGAACGGAGGGAATTCTAAACCACTTGCCTTTGTCATTTGCCTTTGAAGACTTCTTCATAAAGTTTCCATTATAAAAGCTCTTATAACATCTTCAGTCTTTGAAAGAAAGGGTTATTAAAATCACTCAAGTATCTGCCTGTTATTTTATCTGCCATTGTTTACCTGTTTGTTCAAACCTCATTATAAAAGACTGGAGGTATCAATGCCATAATTGAATGGAACAGACTTGTAATTTTGAACACTGTTGTCTCTGTGGCCTTCTTAACCACTACTCTGAATTTAAAATTCTTGCAATATTTTGATCATGTAAGAACATAAAATACAGTTTTTATTGCATGTAAACACTTTTTGAAATGGCAGCATTTTGTCCAGAGGTTAATTGGAGCAGCTCTTGCCTCATTTTAATATTAGTTACCTGTGGGGATGAGTCAATTACCACATGATTGTATTATTCTCATGGAGGAATTGGATGTGAGCAGCAAGAACATTCTTCCCTCTCAAGCTGCCAAACCAGGATCTGTGTGTCCCCTTCTGTGCGATTTCTGCAAGGTTTCACATGAAGCTGAGGCAGCCTGTGCTGAAATGGCCAGCATCCACCTGTATTTAAGTGGCTCATGTTTAATGCCCCAGGTCTTTTTACCTAGTACACAGAAGATCTAGAAGGATTTTTAAGGATTCTACATCATCAAGGAGGACTTGGAAAGGACCTGGAGACAAGGATATTCAGAGGAGGTGACTAAAGCAGTTACAGAGAATCATTTTTCTGTGTGTCTGGCATTTTTATGCATGATATCAACAAGAGCCTCAGCCTAACCATAACATCAGAGGGCTTTGTTCTCTATTTTAGGTCCTTTATTTGAGAAGGTACTCCCATGAAAAGGTCCTTTTTTTTTAATGTCTGTGCAGAGTTCCTTTGTGGACTGCTCCACCCCTTAGAATCAATTTGTCAGTCCTGCAGTTGATGCAGAGTGAGCCTGCCTCCTTTGCTCCTTTCCCCCAGGGTGAACATGTGACCCAGCCAGCCACAGGCCCCCACCTGCAGTGACCGTGGTTTGTTCAAGGATGGTGTGTGATCCCAGCTGGCAGGATGATGAGAGCACTCTCTTGGATTTTGACAGAGTTCAGAAACAATGTCGTCTTTCTCGTGGGGGAACAGAGTTGTTAGGATTGTATCTAGAGCTGCTGGTGGCCATCTTTGTTACCGAATGGAGAAAGCCTGCCTAAAAATGAAGCTTGTCCAGAGAAAATACAAATGAGATGAAACATCACATGTCAGCCTATTGGTCTGACTACACCTGAAGTCAGTAAGACTCCTGGAATATTTCAGTGTCATGAGCCCATTTTCTCACTTCTATTTAAGCTAATGTAAGCTAGGTTTTGTTACTTTTATTTATTTTTAAAATATTTATTTATTATTTGGGCATGCTGGGTCTAAGTTGTGGCATGTGGGATCTTTAGTTGCAGCATGTGGGATCTAGTTCCCTGACCAGGGATCAAACCCAGGTCTCCTGTGTTGAGAGCATGGAGTCTTATTCACTGGACCACCAGGAAAGTCCCCATTACTTTTAAATAAAATAATTAAAACATAAATGCTTCCCTTAAAATTTCCTTAAATGGTAGCAGGAAGGGAGAGGTCTGAGTATGTCATTTGGTATAGAGTGAGGGCTTTGAAAATTTCTATTGCCTGAGCCAGAAAGTTTATAAAGGAGACCAAAGGATATGCTCGCCTTTCCTCCTGTTGCCATTTCCTTCAAATAGCCTTGGGTGTTTGAAACCAGGTTCTGAGATAGTAGCATCCTAGTCTTTCCTATATACAGAAATGGGAGACAGTGCTGCTCTGTATTAAGAAACACACCTAAATGGTAGCTGGCTGATTCCTAGTTACAGCCTTGCCATCTGAAATCCATGGGTACACTTATCTGTGATGCATTTGCTTTTACCGTGAGGCATTCTAAGGTCCATTGTTCAACAAATAAGATATTACAGCCCCATTAATGGTCTCTAACATGAATAACAAGATTAGAGGGACAAGCAGTAACAATAATAAAAGACAAATTATCCTCTATTTCTAGTAACTCAGCAATGAAAGACATTTAATTTCTCGTTTGGATGTTAAATAGCTAGAAAATAAGAGTCAGTCATTCTGGATGCACAATTCTGCAACAGCTTTGTTCCATTTGGTATCCTAGGTATTGGTTTCTTATAGGCATTTCCTTTTAAAGGCAGGGAAGAGCAAATGAACAGTATGGTAATGAAAAAGAGCACTTCAAGTGTCCTGAAAACCTAAAGTGGAAAGCAGAGGGTCTATAATAACATTTCTGACACAAGTTTCTGCTAGTGGCTTATTTTTTTTTTTCATGGTTTCTTTCTGAAAAGATTCATGGAACATCTATAAATTAGGATTGTTCATGGCTTAAAGGAGGCTAGGGGAATCAGAGACATTATTAAGACTCGTTACATTGATGCTTGTCTCATGTATAATAATTTCTGCTAAGAAGGGTTAGAAGATAAGCCCTTTAGCTAATAATAGAACCTGGTTCCTAAGCTGGAAGGAGAGGTACTCTAAATCATTATTCAGTGACCAGAACCTAAAGTGGAAATTTTCTGCCAGGATATGGCCAGAATGGTCTCCAAATATGTAAAGAAACATCTTGGTTAGCTTACTGTCTTCCATTTAGAAGAGAAAATACAACAAACACCAGTTTTCTATTAGATATCATAGAATGTGCAGAGGTTTTTATTATCCCTTGTGCTCCTGTAATAGAAAAAAATAGATTTCTCCTTTCCAGGTAATTTAATGGGGAAAAAAATCACATTTTCAAAAGAAAAATGCTGCACAAGAGAAAGTAACATGAAGGTAATGAAACTCTGTTGTGCTATGCTTAGTGAACTGATGGCTTAATAAACTATTGCCTTGGTGACCAAAAAAAACAAAACCAAACAGTCCTCACCTTTGTGTCCAGAGGAGGTTGATTAATAAACACGAATTAGCAGATAAATCTAAATTTGGGGTTTGCCTCCAAGTATTTGGTTTTTTATCCGTTATCATTTCTGTAAGAAAACAGAGCTGAGAGAACAGAGCCTCCTGGGGTTGGTTCCAGCTAGATGGAGGCTTGGCAGTCTTATGCTAGGAAGTGACTGAAATGCACACTTCATTGCAGGGAGTTTTCTGTGCATTTGCACCTCAGTCTGCATGTTCTTCTACTGAGAGGAGTGAGGTACAGAGCATCGCCTGCTGCTGTGACTGTGGCCGTGTCAGCTGTGGAGGTTGCCAGCCGGGACCTAAGGCTGCAGCCCAGGAACAGATGGGCCATGCAGACCCAGCGTGCCTGGCCAGTGAGGACTCATTTGTGGAAGGAATAGTCTATTGGAAGACAAGGAGCCTCCTTCAGTTTTGTGAGATTAAAATGAGAAAGAACTAGGTCTGTAGAAGTTCAAGTGGCGGCTGTATGTATGAACCTTGTACTTGGTACAATTGCTGACGGCAAACCCGAGCATTCTCTGCTGTTTGCAATACAGACACTGACCCAGGGAAGGGATTGCTCCAGTACAGAAAAGCATGAATCACGGAGGAGCCACGTCCGCGGGACGGACATCCAGGGAAAGTTCAGATGTTCCCTACAGCCTGGAATGAACGAGCACCTGATGGGAGCTGATATATAGGAACCCCCTCTCTTGAAATTTCCCTGGTGGCTCAGAGGGTAAAGCGTCTGCCTACAATGCGGGAGACCTGGGTTCAGTCCTTGGGTCAGGAAGATCTCCTGGAGAAGGAAATGGCAACCCACTCCAGTATTTTTGCCTGGAAAATCCCATGGATGGAGGAGCCTGGTGGGCTACAGTTCATGAGGTCGCAAAGAATCGGACATGACTGAGCGACTTCACTCACTTTCTTGAAATACATAATTTTGTGTAATACACTTCTGCTAACTGTATAATAAACTGATTGTAGCTTGTATTTCACACTAATTTTGAGGATTCTCAGCTCATTTATTCATTCTTTCATTTAGTATGTAAATTGATTGCTTCAGTTCAGTTGAGTTCAGTCGCTCAATTGTGTCCGACTCTTTGCGACCCCATGAATCGCAGCACGCCAGGCCTCCCTATCCATCACCAATTTCCGGAGTTCACTCAGACTCACGCCCATCGAGTCAGTGATGCCATCCAGCCATCTCCTTCTCTGTTGTCCCCTTCTCCTCCTCCCCCCAATCCCTCCCAGCATCAGAGTCTTTTTCAATGAGTCAGCTCTTCTCATGAGGTGGCCAAAGTACTGTAGTTTCAGCTTTAGCATCATTCCTTCCAAAGAAATCCCAGGGTTGATTGATCTCCTTCAGAATGGACTGGTTGGATCTCCTTGCAGTCCAAGGGACTCTCAAAAGTCTTCTCCAACACCTTACTCTTTGCCAAATATAGAAAATATATATATATATGGTGAATAAATCCAGAGAAATTTCTGCTTTCGGAGACATCACATTCTAGTTTGTGGAAATGATCAGCCATTAAGTACATGCAGAGGTAAAGGCTTTGAAGAAAAGATACGTCAATAAAATGTGGGTANATATATATATGGTGAATAAATCCAGAGAAATTTCTGCTTTCGGAGACATCACATTCTAGTTTGTGGAAATGATCAGCCATTAAGTACATGCAGAGGTAAAGGCTTTGAAGAAAAGATACGTCAATAAAATGTGGGTAATGTGAAAGAGTGTGACAAGCCTGGAGACTGAGGAACAACAATAGCACTGAGATTAAAAAGAGGAGGAATCTGAGGACTGCTCAGGGTAGAGGAACGTTTAGAGAATGGGAAGCAAAGGAGGGAAAACCAAGGTGCCTGAGGAGCAGCAGCCAGTGAGACCGCGGGAGAACCAGGAAAGCAGTCCTTAGAGCGTGTTAATGTCATTTGTGAAGCCCAAGAGTGACCTGACCTCGCTGAAGATTTTGGAAGTTCCACCCTGGCTGCCAAGGAAGTAGGATAATCACAGGACAGAGACAGAAGAGGAACCATGGAGTGGGCTGTGGCTCTGATGGATGTGAGCAATAAGTCTTGTTTGGACTATGACTCTAGCGGCAGAAGTGGTCAAAGAAGCTGCCCTGGGGATATGCACAAAATATGGTGCACAGAGGCCTCACTGGGGGATTCGGTATTGGGTGAGGGAACAAGAACCATCCCGTTTGGGTGGTTTTCATTTAGATCAGTGTCACTCAAAGTNCCAGGCCTCCCTGTCCATCACCAACTCCTGGAGTTCACCCAAACTCATGTCCATCGAGTCGGTGATGCCATCCAGCCATCTCATCCTCTGTCGTCCCCTTTTCCTCCTGCCCCCAATCCCTCTCAGCATCATGGTCTTTTCCAATGAGTCAACTCTTCTCATCAGGTGGCCAAAGTACTGGAGTTTCAGCTTAAGCATCAGTCCTTCCAATGAACACCCAGGACTGATCTCCTTTAGGATGGACTGGTTGGATCTCCTTGCAGTCCAAGGGACTCTTAAGAGTCTTCTATTGGATGATTACTTTGCCATAAACTTGTGAATTTGTGTGTAATAGTCCCTTAAATCATTCACATAAACCTATTAGATAGATTGAAAAACAGAATTCAAAGTCATTGTGGCATTTTTAGTATTTATGGTCATATGCTCAAAAACACAAATATCTGTTTAATGTAATACCTTAACATATACTGAAATAAAATATGTGTAATGCATAAACTTGTTTTATTAAAATTTTAACTAAATATTTTAAAACTGGTGTGTTTTCCCTTTCAGTATCTGTCAGGTAAATATATTTGAGTATGTATCTCATTTTTCATAATTGTAATACCTACTACTAGTTTATCAAGTATGTATTTCACTTACTCTGGTAAAAACAGCTCAAATAGTATTATTTACCTCTTTTTTTAGCTGTGCAAATTACTGAAAGATTTTTTTTAGAATAGTAAAAATCACTACTATAAAATACCTTATCTGTTTCATTAAATAAAATTGTCTGACTCCATTTATATATATTATTTTTAATTACTTTTACAGGAAAATTGATTGAATCAAGCCTTTCTGCTAGTGCCTGAAATCCTGATTAAATTTGAGTTGTTTAAATCAAATACTCTCTAGTTTGTTGCTGTGCTATGATTTAATCTCTTTCTAATCTCTGAATAGTAACTGAACTTGTTTGCTAACCCAAAATCTTTAGTCGTCACCTACATTCCTAAATATCTCATGTACTTCTTTTAAAAGGCAGACAACTGGATTTTTTAAATCCTATTTTATATTCTGTGTCTTTTGCTTGAAGGCACATTTTCTTGGATAAGTGTTTTGAGTTTGATAATTTCTGCTGTCTAAATTCTAAGCCTAGAACTATGCCTATTCATTGAACTGTACGAACCAATCTGTTAGTCCCCCAAAGTGTTGGACTTAATCATTGTACATTTTAATTTAAGAAAGTAAAATGAATCCATAGCTTTAAAAACCTGTCAGAACCAGATGCTCTACTTTGGTTTGTTTCCTTTTAAAGAATCTAGACCAGAGCTATTAATAGAAATATAATGTGAGGGCTTCCCTGATAGCTCAGTTGGTAAAGAATCCGCCTGTGATGCAGGAGACCTGCTGGAGAAGGGATAGGCTACCCACTCCGGTATTCTTGGGCTTCCTTTGTGGCTCAGCTGGTAAAAAATCCGCCTGCAATGCAGGAGTCCTGGGTTTGATCCCTGGGTTGGGAAGATCCCCTGGAGAAGGGAAAGGCTACCCACTCCAGTTTCTGGCCTGGAGAATTCCACGGACTGTATAGTCCATAAGGTGGCAAAGAGTCAGACACGACTGAGCAACTTGTACTTTCCCTTTAAAGTGAGTTATGTTTGTAATTTGAAATTTCCTAGTAGTAACATTAAGAAAGTAAAAGGAACTAGTGAGATTATTTTGAATTATAGACTTTATTTATCTCAGTGTATAAAAATATTAATATTTCAATTTATTAGGAATATAAAAAATGTCAGTGAGTGAGATATTTAGCATTTTATACTAAATCTTCAAAATCCAGTGAGTAGTTTATACTTATAGCACATCTTAATTAATGAAAAGCATTCAGCCCCTGCATTGCACTAGCCTTTTTCCAAGCGTTTCATAGCCACTTGTGGCTAGTAGCTACCGTATTGGGCAACTCAGATATAAATGGTTATTTGGGGGATTGTCTCTCAACACGTCATACTTTGACTCAAGGCAACTTTACTTAACTGTTAATTGCGGTCAGTTGTCTGGAATGGTCACAATGCAATTCACAGTAGCTAGCAGTTCAGCTAATATATAGATAGAAACCCACGTGCCTACTTTAAATTGGTTTTCCATATGCGGGGCTGAGATTAAAATGTAACAATGTCTACCAGAATTACCTCTCTTTAGCTACATAGCACTTTAAATAATATAATATTTTATACAGAAAAGAATAAAAAACTAGGTTGAGAGATTTTGTACTTTTGCCTTCTAAATGAGAAGAAATTATAAGTTAGGCTAAGGTAAAAGTATTATATAGAAAAATTATATTCATTACAATTGAAAATACAGTGCTTTCCTATCCCATGCACTCAGTCTACCAATTAATGTATTTTAATAATTTTTCATAGTTCTGTGTTTTATTTATTCCCCTTTTTGTTACTCTAATTTGTGTTATCTGAAAATTTTTTCATGGTCTCCAAAACATAAATTATAAAAAGATAGCCAAAAGAGTTTATATTTATTCCCAGCTTAAGATTCAACATATGTGAAAGAACATGCTTTCAAATATTTCTTCAGAGAGTCCAATTTAGCAAATATACTTTTAAGTGTTAATAGCTCTGAGTAAAGAAATGACTCCAATTAATTTAAATTTGTTTAGGAGATTTAAGTAATTTTTTTCATGGTTCTGCTAATAGTTCTTTTTCAACTATATTAAAGATGATCTTAAAGATTTATATTTGCTTGAGAAATCATTAATATTTAATGATATTTTTAGCTATGTGGATAATAATTTTCAAGGTATGTTTTTATCTTCAGACATTCTGCAAATACCCATCCATTATTTTCTGCTATGGTTGCTACTCGTGTTTTTATTTTTATCTGCCAGTGTACCCCTCCTTTCTGTAAATCCAGTATCTCTTCCTCGCAGTTAATTGGGGTCCGTTGTCTGGAGTGATCACAATGTAATTCATAGTAGGTAACAGCGTCTCAGATTCCTTTTCTGTTCTGTGTTTTTACTCCATTGCCATTTGTTTAACTGTGTTAGCTGGATTTTTCTTCTGTTCTGTTCCTACCTATAACTAGGCTTCCCTGGTGGCTCAGATGGTGAAGAATCCGCCTGCCAATGCAGGGTTGAGTGGGCAATCCACCTGGAGATGTGAGTTCCATCTCTGGGTCAGGAAGATCCCCTGGAGAAGGGAATAGCCACCCACTCCAGTAATCTTGCCTGGAGAATTCCATGGGCAGAGAAGCCTGGCGGGCTACCGTCTGTGGGGTCCCAAAGAGTTGGACACTATTGGGCAACTAACACATGACTGGGATAGAGATTTTTAATTACTATTTCTCAGTCACAGCTGCAGTTTGTAATATAAAGCAAAAACTAAAGGACTTCTTGGTAATCTTCTTAAGTACCTCAGGAGAGGGTAAAGTATTGTCCAAAGGGCTTAGATTTTAGGAAATGAAATGGCTTTTTTCCCCGCCTACTTTTTAAGCTACCTTCATTGTACATTTTGCCCCATAACTTCAAAGCTCTTTTTTTCCCATTAAAATGCAGTATGAATCCGATCCTCTAGATTTTGAAGAGTTACTGATATTGTTATTCAATTGAGTTTTAAAATTTCCTTGTACTAAATGTTTCTTCTTTGGGAACATCAAAGGAGTGGTTTTCATGACGACTCCTAAATTGTAATGTTAGACATAAGTGTTCAGATTTTATCTTCAAGTAAGACAATAATTTTAGATTCACAAAGAACTGATGTGCAAATCCTTACTCATAATACATGGTGATTTAAAGCTGTGGGAATCCATTATCACTATCTCATTAAACATATACATATGGCTAGGTCAAGATATTTATTCGCAACAGATGGAAAGCTTTGTATACAGAAATAGTTGTACATGATCATATAGTAACTTTAATTGCAATAGCTATAAACTGGAAAAATTCCCAATGTTCACCAACAAGAAAACGGATAAACAAATTCATACAGTAGAATACTAGTTAGCAAACAGTATGGAGAAAAATGAAGTACTGATGCACACTCAAACATGGATGTCTCTACAACATTTATGTTATGTGAAAAAATAGTGCATATTGTATGACTCCTTTTGTATGACTTGCTGGGATAAGCAAAACTAATCTGGGTGACAGCAAATCAGGAGAGTGGTTGCCTATGGAGGTTGAAAACTGACTGCTTATAAGGGAAAGCAAGAGAACTTTGGGGAATAATAGAGATATTTTATATCTTGATTGAGATGTTGAGTACAAAGGTGTGTACAACTGATAACATTTATCCAACTATACGGGTTATACTTAGTATCTGTGCAGTTTCACTGTATGTACATTTTACGGATATTTTCCAAATAGAATGTAGGTATTAACAAGTTTGCACTAATAAAAGGAAAATGTTAGTAGCTAAAGGGAAGAGATGTAAAAAGAATCCAAAAATGGAAGGCAACTATGTTAACCACTGGGACTGTCAACACCTCCCAAAGGTTGACAGAGAAAAAACACTTGTAGTTTACACAGCGGGACAAGGGGATACTGACCCTATATTTAAATTTATGTGAAATGAGTATTTTGCCTTCAAGGTAACATTAAAAAAATCTTTTTATTTTTCATGGGCTGGCCCTCACCTCCCTCTCCAGCCTCATTTTTTGTCAGCCTTCTTACTTCCTTACATTCCTGATTCACTCATAATCTTCTGGTTTCACCTGTAATCTTCTGGTTTCCAAATGTATCTTATTCTGTTTCATTCTGGGCTTTTATCTATGCTGTTTCTTCAGTTTCAAGTACTCTTCCCACAACAAACTTCTTGGGTCTCATACTCACTTGTTCTGGGATTTTTTTGATCCCATTTGTTCCCCTAACTTTTTAATCTGTATATATCTCCTACTAGAATGTAAGCTTCCTAAGGGCAGGAACCACCTGTGTGTCCTTTGGAAGGGTGTGTCCTCAACAAGTAGCACAGTGGCCTGGAGGGTGGTTGATTCCAGGGATATATTTTAAATTAATGAAGTTGGAATTGTTAGTGCCATGAATTTAACAAATGATATAAGTATTGACTTCTAAATCTCTTCCCATGGTCTGTAGAAAAATCTGAAGATGCTAGGTCAATGGATACACATTCTTGAAATGAGATTTCTGAGGATATAAAGGCTATGGTTGTCAGTCTGATTTCTGACAATGTGTGGGATCTGCTATAAGTCCATAATCCAATGCTGACCTGCTCAGACCTAGAAGAGTTCAGAATTCCTTCCCTGCCCTTTGTATCAGTAGCTTCCTTTCTATTTATTGCTTTCCATTTATATCAAAATCCAAAGAAAGAAGCTGCAAGTGAATATCCATACAACCAGAAGCTTTCATGTAATCCTCTATTGATTAATGCCTCAAAAACTCCCTTTTAATGCTAGAATGTATTTAGAAACTCTCTCCTATGTGAAAAACTGAGTGGCACTAAAAGATCTACACAAAATAAAATGGAAAATTAGCTAAATGTGTATATTACCAGGAAAATACTCAATATTTATCTGCTTATTCAGTTCAACTTAGTTGCTCAGTCATGTCTGACTCTTTGCAACCCCATGGACCGCAGCGCACCAGGCCTCCCTGTTCATCACCAACTCCATGGAGTTTACCCAAACTCATGTCCATTGAGTCAATGATGCCATCTAACCATCTCATCCTCTGTCGTCCCCTTCTCCTCCTACCTTCAATCTTTCCCAGCATTAGGGTCTTTTCAAATGAGTCAGCTCTTCGCATCAGGTGGCCAAGTTTCACCTTCAANCAAACTCATGTCCATTGAGTCAATGATGCCATCTAACCATCTCATCCTCTGTCGTCCCCTTCTCCTCCTACCTTCAATCTTTCCCAGCATTAGGGTCTTTTCAAATGAGTCAGCTCTTCGCATCAGGTGGCCAAGTTTCACCTTCAACACATCAGTCCTTCCAATGAACACTCAGGACTGATCTCCTTTAGGATGGACTGGCTGGATGTTCTTGTGGTCCAAGGGATTCTCAAGAGTCTTCTCCAACACCACACACAGTTCAAAAGCATCAGTTCTTTGGCACTCAGCTTTCTTTATAGTCCAACTCTCACATCCATACATGACCGCTGGAAAAACCATAGCCTTGACTAGACAGACCTAGTTATTACTCTTATTATATGTAAATTGTTGACAGAAAAGAACATATTTACTTCTCAGTTTGATACAGTCTATATGTGATTTCAGTTCCAATTCTGGCTACAGAAAGTATTTACCAGATGGTCTTGTCCAAGAGAGGATTACTTGAATCTATTATTAACAGATGCAATTTTTGCCTCTGTTATAAAATCTATTCTCAATCTATTTGAAAATGAAACTTTTTTTGGCTAGATAAATGTGAATATACTTAAGGAATCCCTAATTGTTCTGTAATATATTCTTTCTTAAAGCTTCTTGGGTCTGTTATCAAGAAGGTTAGTATATTTAGTTGGAAAACAAATGATGAATGACCTTTGGAACTAACCTAAAAATTTAGAATAAGGGTACTTTTCCAATATTCATTTAAATATTTAGACATGTTCTTTATTGAAAATACCCATAAAAGTCTATCTGTAACTTACAGATATATGTTTCGTTGAAATTCTTATAATAAACATTTTCAGAAAAAAATAAATAGCAAAATTAACTTTCTAGAACCTACATTTGAGTTTTAAAGAATTCTCCCTCTACATATCTATCTACCTATCTATAAAATAACTTACATAGTCTGCACTTAATAAGAGTTACATGGGAGATACCCCTGAACTCTGTATGTGTTCATTCATTTAGTATTTACTAAGCACATTTTGTGATCCAGACACTATTCTGGGCGCTGGGGATACAGTAGAAAATAAAATAGAATACCTGCCTTCGTGCCACTTAGACTTGTGTGATACTTTTTACTCACCACCCAATGAAGCCTTGACATTTGAGAGAGATGCCTAACTTCTTTCAAGTCTATACTCATTTAATGCCTACCATTAGGGCAAATACCTTACTCATAAAACAGATATGTTGTAACAAGTCAACTGCTACAAAGCACTATGGATTGGTGATGCTGGGGATACTTATCCAGTGAAAGTGAAAGTGTTAGTCACTTAGTTGTGTCTGCTTTGCAACCCCATGGATTGTAGCCTGCCAGACTCCTCTGTACATGGAATTCTCCAGGCTATAATACGGGAGTGGGTAGCCATTCCCTTCTCCAGAGGATCTTCTCAAACCAGGGATCAAACCTGGGTCTCCCGTATTGCAGGCAGATTCTTTACCGTCTGAGCCACAAGGGATGTGCATTAAACTATTCCACAAGTTAGTAGTTGTCCATTATCATTCAATGTATCACTGCACAGTTGAACAGCTTAGAGATACAATAACTCCTTAGCATCTCAGTTTCTGTGGGTCAAAGCTTTAGAAGCAGCTGAGCTGGATCCTCTGATTAGGTTTGTCACAAGCTTGAGTCAGTTTGCCAGACAAGGTTACAGTCATTTGAAAACTTCACTTGGAGTGGCTTCCAAGATGTTTCATTCACACAGTGCTAGTGGTTGGCAGGAGGTCTTAGCTCTTTCCCATCTGGACCTCTCCAGTTTGAGTGTCCTCACAGTGTAACGCCTGGCTTCTGTCAAAGCAAGCAAGCTAAGAAAGCAAGGCAGAAGCCACAGTATCATCTATGATTTCACCTGAGATGCTGCCCTGCTTCATTTCCTCAGCATCCCATGAGTTAAAGAGGTCAGCTTGCTCTGTTCTTTGTTGGGGAGGATGCTCAGTGGAAATCACGGCCAGGCATACTGGAAGTTGGCTGCCATGCTGGGTATTTATCCAGGCTTTTTCTCTGGTTAACGTGCTCTCTATCATCATCCTTCTGTGCGTGTGCTCAGTCTCTGCAGTCGTGTCTGACTCTGCAACTCTGTGGACTGTAGCCCACCAGGCTTCTCTGTATATGGCATTCTCCAGGCAAGAATACTGGAGAGGGTTGCCATGCCCTTCTACAGGGCATCTTCCTGACCCAGGGATCTTCCTGACCCAGGGATCAAACCCGCATCTCTTATGTCTCCTGCATTGGCAGGTGGATTCGTTACCACTAGTGTCACCTGGGAAGCCTGGTGTCTTAAAAACCAGGCTTAAAAACCATTTCTCACAGTTCTGGAAGCTGGGAAGTCCAAGATGAAGGCAGTAGCAGACTCAGTATCTGGTGAGGTACCACTTTCTGGTTCATAGACAGCTCTTTTTCTTGCCATGTCCTCAGTGACAGAAGGTACAACGGACCTCTCTGTAGTCTCTTTTAAAGAATACCGGTTCCATTTGTAAGGGTTCTGTTCTCGTGACCTAATCTCATGACCTCATGACCTTCCAAAGGCCCCCTGCACCATATATCATCATGTTAGTAACTAGGTTTCAACGTAGAGATTTTGAGGGGGACACATACAGTCTGTAGCACTCTCAAGCTTGAGTGACTCAGATTGTACACTAAGATGCACTAAATTTTATGGTATTACCTGTGAAGAATAAAAATAAAATTGTTTCTTGAAAATCATTTAATAAAGCTTAGGTTAACCCAGCAACCTATACCGTTTGTTATATAATGTCAATATGATTGTCAACTAACACAGGACTCAATCAATGGGTTGGACTTAAAATTACTCCTTCAGATGTTAATAAAGGGTGCCTACATTGTGTGTAGATCTGTATGTTTCATGGTGATTATATAGGCCAGATAATCAGATGTACGATCACACCAAAACAGAGCCTTGTGTTTGAAAGAGCAAATCTTTTGAACTGCATAGACTAGTTTGGAGGTATTATTTTTAAAAGTGGTCATAAGACGTTTACACT
This sequence comes from Neotragus pygmaeus, assembly GCA_006410875.1. NCBI lineage: Eukaryota > Metazoa > Chordata > Mammalia > Artiodactyla > Bovidae > Neotragus > Neotragus pygmaeus. The sequence continues at coordinate 1,429,965 of SJYV01020660.1, forward strand.
ACCATAACTAGCTAGAAGGAAGCAGCTGTATATAGCGCAGGGAGAATCAGCTCTGTGCTCTGTGATGCCCTAGAGGGGTGGGATGAGGGAGGTNAGTTCATGATCTGAGCCACAGTGAGCTCCTGGTCTTGTTTTTGTTGACTGTATAGAGCTTCTCCATCTTTGGCTGCAGAGAATATAATCAGTCTGATTATATTCGGTGTTGACCATCTGGTGATGTCCATGTGTAGAGTCTTCTCTTGTGTTGTTGGAACAGGGTGTTTGGTATGACCAGTGCATTTGCTTAGTGGATACTAAATGGTAAGATGAAATCATAGAAACTTGAATGCTTTTTGCAAAGAACCTGTAGAATAATGCTTGCTTTATCTAGTGATATATTTTGGACTCTGAGTCAATCTCTCTTTTTCATATCAACTTGCCGTTAAACTTGGTATATACAAATAGTTCATATGACCAACTAAATGTTGAGGAGGGAAAATAACCATCTCCTGCTAGTGTGTGTTCACTTGGCTAGTGGGGAAAACACTTGCCTTCCTTTTGATACTTGTTTTTCAGTTCAGCATACAAATGAATTAAAGGTCTCTAATGTAACCATCTTGTTTGAATTGTAAAGCATGAAAGTGTTTGATTAGTATTATATTGAAATTGCCAGTAAGTATCTGAGTTAAGTACAGTATAACAGGTTTTACTGAAATGTCCAGCTAGGTGTAGCATCGGATATACATTATTTGTTAACATTTTATAATTATGTGTTTGGGGAAGTAAAATTTTCATAGGTCAAAAGATCAATGAACCATAGAAAAAGATAATACAATATACAATTTAGTGGCAAAGAAGAGGAAAATCAAAGAGCGCTGGTTGAGGAAAGGTTTCCTGGGTTTAATAGGACTCAACCATGGCTTTAAAAGGTGTGTTAGCAATCTCCAAGACTACCTTCAGGCTTGATGATTCACTAGATGGAATCGCAAGATTCAGAAGTTGTTATATTCATGGTTATGAACAGTAAGAAGCCAATCAAAAGCAATAACAAAATAAAAAATGGAAATATACGATGCATACTTCCCTGGTGGCTTAGGCAGCAGAGAATCTCCCTGCACTTGGGAGACTTGGGTTCTATCCCTGGGTCAGGAAGATCGCCTGGAGAAAGGAATGGCTACCCACTCCAGTATTCTTGCCTGGGAAATCCCATGAACAGAGGAGACTTCCAGGCTCCCAAAGAGTTAGACATGATTGAACAACTAACTAATAAATACATAAACAAAACAGACAGAATTAAGTGTAGTGATTCCGTTCCTTTTTCAATGTTTTAATGTTGTATTCACGAAGCAAACTGTACTTTCAGATTACTCCTTTTTATTCTGTTTTAATTTTTTATGATATGATTGTAGGTTCCATCTTGGTCTCTCAAGATTTGCGTGGTTGATCAACGGGCACACAACTTTCTAGTCTTTTTTACCTGATCAAAGAGAGTCTTTGAAGTTTTAAATCTGTGATTATAGTGAAGAATTTTATTAATGAATAGAATAATTATATTAATTATTATTAATTCTGTTAAGCAATCAAATTATGTTTCCAAGTCCTTAAGCAGTTTTGAAAATGTACTACTTATTTGTTAAAATGATTTTTAGTACCTGAAAAATCAGAATGGTATTGTATCAGGTTGGCCTAAAGTGTTGCATAAGATCAGTGTTAGGATAAACTGTTAGATAAATTTCATCGTGTTTACTTGGATATTAAAAAGTATTGCCTGCAGTATAATCCCAATAAGATAAGAAAAAGGGTAAGAAAAATAAATTTAAATTTAATGTTGCTCATATTTTCTGACCTAAATTCTACCCCTGGAAAGACAAGCAGGTTCTTCCTCTTGTCAGTGAAGATAGAACAGTAGTCAAGTTGCCAGGTGATTTTTGCTTCTGATTAGAAAATTTTACTTTAAGCCCAGGGATCTTTTTCAATATTTTCCTCCCTGTGTTCCACTTTAATCTCTTCCAAGAAGATCATTATTATTTCTTATAACACATTTATATACATCTGTGTTCTTCTCTTTTGAGATCAGATTTTTATTTCTGAACAACTTGGTTGTTTATTTGGAAAAAATCAGAAACCTGGATATTTAAAAAGACATTTTCTATCATCTTCTAACATGACTTCTCTCTTCCTCAACTTCAGGCCTCCTGAACTCTGCAGTCAGTATAAGTTGGTTTCTACACCCTCAAGTGGACAAACTGGGGTTTCTGTTTCTCATCAGAGAGATCATAAAACAGTAAAGAAAGGGCCGGCCTCCATTCCAGCTTCTTTCCACATCCTTGATCCTATTATAGACGCATATTCACTAAGTTTCCACTGTCTGTGCTGTAAGCCAGCTCCCAGTTAGGGTTTATGGGTTACCGGTTTCACTGTTTTATCTTCATTTTTAGCACCTGGGAATTTTCCTCATTTCTTCCAAGCTCAGATAATTTGCCGTTAAATTTTATCTCTCACTTCTGTTTGTCTGTAGCAAAAATAGGGGAAGTCTCATTAGCTGACTCCACCATATTACTGAAAATATGAGTCTTCGAGTCACTGTTTATGCCATTATTTCACAGAAATTACCTCTTTTCCTCCCCATCTTCTCCCTCTCCACCTCTCTTTTCTATCTCCATTCTTTTTCCTCATCTGACTTGTTGGGTCTCATTTGTAAGAAAAAAAGAGATTATATACCGATGAATAGGGGACTTATTTGTTTTCAAACCAGTATCCTCTGGGCCTAGGTGTTTTCTTTGGGCTCAAATTATGTATAGTTTTCCTTTTATGTACAATTATCAGTTTTACTAATTAAAGTACATTTTGGTAATTATAAGTTATGTTACAAACTAGATGGCTGTATATGGTGTTTATTTTCATTCAACATTGTCATAGTCAACTTTTCAGTTATTCATTAAATAAATGTCTATTAAATACCTTTAATACTTCTCTAAGTGCTTGGACAAAAATATATCCCTGTGCATTTTTGTGAGAGAGGGGATAGGGAATAAACAAACATAATAAAAATTTCCATTTATGATGGAAATATTTATTTGCCTATGGTAATAATTTCAAAAATAAAGTGTCCTTTATAAAAGTTTTCTCTTATATCTAATCACCAGATTATTTTTTAATATGCTATATACTCAGTTTTAGTGCAGGGCCTACATTGATCAACTCACTATTCTCTCTGTTTTTATCATATATTTAGTTCATTTACATTGAACTACATTGTAACTAAAGAAATATAAACAGACTACATTGGAGTAATGTGTGTATTGTGTTTGTGTTCTATCAGGTAGCATTCTTCAGAGTGTTAGAGGACTTAAGAGGTCAGGGTGGAAGACATGAATGGTAGGACAGTACCCTGATACGAGTAGGTTGGGGCCCTTTTGATTCGGGGAGGTGGAAGACACACTGTTGTTTGTAGATTAGCCTCATTGCTTTCCTAACATTCAAGGGGAAGATTGTAATGATGACAAGTTTGTTACTTGAAAGTTACTCTTATCTAGTAAAATCCTCTTTTGAATTAAAAAAATCCCCTCCAAAAATTAAACATAAATTTAATAAGCAAAGGAGGCACAACTGTATTCTTGGGCATGTCTGAAAATGCACAAAGTGAAATATAAGCACAGCCATGCCAGCAGCTGATTGTAGCGGAGATGTTGTACTTCAGTGGTGGTCAGCCTTGCTTGCTGAGCCTCACAGGTGGTGACGGTTTTGCTTCAGAATTCCGAATTGCCCAGATAAAAGACAGAAGAGGAAGAAAGTAATAAGAGAAAAGAAAAACTCTCAGCAGGAATAGTGCCATAATAGGAGTCCTTATCACCTTTCATTCTTTTAGACCAGGGCATTTAATGATTCTTAGGGGTTTCAGTTCAGTTCAGTCGCTCAGTCGTGTCCGACTTTTTGCGACCCCATGAGTCGCAGCATGCCAGGCCTCCCTGTCCATCACCATCTCCTGGACCTCAGTCAGACTCACATCCATCGAGTCAGTGATGCCATCCAGCCATCTCATCCTCGGTCGTCCCCTTCGCCTCCTNAAAAAAAAAAAAAAAAGGATATTAACTGCCCTCTCATACACATTCCTTTAGAACTGAATAACACAAAAATAGAGTAAAATTTTGTTTTAGCACTAGGAAAGATGGAAGGTTGCCATTGAAAGGTCAGAAGCTGACAAGTTTTTGCTACCTACACTGGGATAAAGGACCAGGTTGAAGGAAGTGACAAGCAACCCATGATTCAAGCAAGGGAAATAAAACATTCTGGGAAGAGCGCATTAATGGGACAAAGGGCAAAGCCTCCTAATGCTGAAAGTGAAGGGTGGTGATGACACTTAGATGCAGTCAAATTTTCAATGTGCAAATAACTCGAGAGCAGCTGACTGCAGCCTAAACACCAGGTTCCATTGCACTCAGATGGCCTGGGAAAGACATTGCAATAGCAGATTTGAAGTGGAACATCCATTTCAGGCAAAAGAGCCAGTGCCCATACTAACTTCAGCTATACCACTGGGAGAGAAAACATTTGAGACAGTGGACATGCCCAGTGTAACAGGGAAGAGAAAACTGACTCCACATTGGATCTCTTTGTTACTTTAACCTTTTCTTTTTGCTGCTTTTGTTATTATAATAGCTGTCTATCAGTTCAGTTCAGTTCAGTTCAGTCCCTCAGTCATGTCCAACTCTTTGCGACCCCATGAGTTGCAGTATGCCAGGCCTCCCAGTCCATCACCAACTCCCGGAGTTCACTCAAACTCATGTCCATCAAGTTGGTGATGCCATCCAGCCATTTCATCCTCTGTCGTCCCCTTCTCCTCCTGCCTCCAATCCCTCCCAGCATCAGAGTCTTTGCCAATGAGTCAACTCTTCGCATGAGGTGGCCAAAGTATTGGNCCCAGGGATCAAACCCAGGTCTCCCGCATTGTAGACAGACGCTTTACCATCTGAGCCACCAGGGAAGTCAGTTCCTCATCTGATTATACACTAATTCTTGGCGTCAAGAATCAGAACTAGGTTCAGGAGCTTTGATTTTTCTCTTAAAGAGAAAGTTTTTACATAGGTAATTCAGATTCACAAGATATGAATAGAAAAGTTGACTTTAACGCCAATCCCATTTTCCTTAGACCCATTGGGGAAAAGGGAGGGGATGAGGAAGGCTAGTGAAAAAGCAGGTGACAGGCTCACAATTTATGCAGATCAGACAGCTGCACACTGACAGTGAGGACTAGGTGTTATCTGGCACCCCATGCATCCCCAAGGACACTGAGGCGTCCACTGTGTGCTGTTGGGAAGAAGAGCAGATAAGACGTGATTCGGGCATTCAGCACTTCCAGTGGCAAAGTCAGAGACTGGGGGTGTTTCAGCAGGCTGCCCTGAATGATGGCTGTGAATTACTCCCTTGGGGGCAAGTGACCTACCTCTGGTCATTGAGGGATTGGGTTTCCCAGTCTAACTAACCCAGTGATTTCTTTTTAATATGTTGCTACCTCACTCACATTTCACTTGTGGACTTGTGCCTAAATTCAAACCAACTCATTGAATCACATTGTGTCCATCAGCTTTAACGAATTTAGAGCACGTTTTTATTTTTGCCAGGTTCCTCCTCCCTGCAGAGTCTTATTACTAACTGGATTTGGGAAGGGACACCGACAAGGCCCACAATGTTGACTTCAGCTTCCTCTTCTGATGGTATTTTATTCTTGGTGAACTCCTCTACAGTTCTTTGTAGGAAATGAAAACCAAATTGGAGAATTTTTGGCAGTGTCACAGACTGACAAAACTTCCTATTACTTCTTGTTACAACCATTAGGCTGGAATGACTCTTTAATGACCTGGGAATGTTGGCATAAACCAATGGCTTATGCTGGCAACTGTCATTTAGGCAAAGAGCTTAATTCAAATGTTGTTAAGCAAATGTCTATAGCATAATGATAGGATATTATAAACCCTTCATAAGGAAAGCTGTATTTGTATTTTACAAATATGTTAAAATTTAACATCCAGAAGCTATGCTTAGTCAGTTTTTAAATTGAGAACAATCTCTGCATTATAAAGCATGACTTATTTAGTTTTCTAATTAACATAGAAGTACAGAGATAATTCATGAATATTCTTGCTGTTTCCTGATGAGATTTTAGTTATGATTTTTAAGTCCAAAATATCTCTATCAGATGTCATACTTAATGAATAAAAACAGTTTGGAAGAAATTATTACTCTAAGAAAATATTTTTCTAGTCCAGATGTGTTCTGTACATGATGTTGGCTTACTGACTAAAATAAGAAAACTGAAAGTAAGAGCTTATGTCACATGTGACAGCAGCATAAACTGAGAAATAGAGAGGGAAGAAAAGTCAGTAAATGAAGAAAACTTAAAATTTCTTTCTCTAAATTATTTGTTGTGTATTTCAGCTACATATGCCAACATTTGCCAAAGTTAATTTGTCAAGAATCCAAAAATTTTCTAAATACAGATTGTCACTGAAGCATAGGACATACCTAGTAGAATATTAAATACTTGATTTACTAATTTTTCTAAAAATAGGAAAGCAATATATTTGTGTGTGTGTGTCTGTGCGATGCAGGAGAGACAGAAACAGAGAAAGGCAAGAAGAGAAATACAAAGTAAACTGTACTATTTCTATTAAAGCATGACTCGTGACTACAGCCTTCTAAGTAATTAAATATCTGACAACCATATCGTCATATACCTAATAACTTGAATACAACAAAATACACAATGTTAATTTTATATGGAATACAATTTCATATTTAGGGATTCAAAGTTTATTAGTTATTCCAAAGAGCTTTATTAGCACAATCCTAGAATCTTAAAACTTGTTACCTGAGGTAACAATGGTAATAAATGATAAAGATTATTTGAATAGTGCTTGACATTTTATGAACAGTTTCAGGCAGATGACGTAGTTCATCTTCCATGTTTTACAGATAGAGATAGAGATTGCTGCTTCTTAAAGGAGTAGGGTCGCCCAGGTTTCTGATATCATCTTGGGGTAGAACCTGAGTCTCTGAACTTTGTAACATTGTGCACATAGAAAACTTTCATTATGTAATGACTCTTAGGTGCCTATTGATCTGACTTTAAACATTATTTAAACACTGTCAGAATTTGTTATACAAAGTCCTAAATGTCTCAGAGTTCCAAACGTACGTGTTCTTGACATCATACTTTTTCTGTCAAGTTATAAGGGACGGAAGAAAATATTTCTCCAAAGAAAGGAAGTAGAAGTATAAAGTCTCCATTTTAAATTTAATTAATCACCTTTACCTTATATTGAAGTATAAACAGAACTTCATATCATGTTTGGCTTCAAGTACTATCAGAAGCATTTGTGTTTCAGTATTTAAAATTGTAAATAAGGAAAACATAACATTGTAATAACTGTCTCAGAAACTAAAAACTAATTTGGCTTCTTATAGCTTTGGGGGGAAAAAAAAAACCCTTACTCTTCAATGGAAAATCTGAGTTTTCATTGTAAGTTGTAATATCTGAAATGATTTACAGGTATATTGACATTAACTGTCAGTATACCCTGAACCATTCATGCTTTATAACTTGAAATTCTCTAAAACATATTTTGGGCTTCTCTGGTGGTTCAGCTGGTAAAGAATCTGCCTGCAATGTGGGAGACGTGGGTTCGATCTCTGGGTTGGGAAGATCCCCTGGAGAAGGGAAAGGCTACCCACTCCAGTATTCTGTCCTAGAGAATTCTGTGGACGGTATAGTCCATGGGGTCGCAAGGAGTCAGACACGACTGAGAGACTTTCAGTTTCCCAACATATTTTATTCTTCNGGGTTGGGAAGATCCCCTGGAGAAGGGAAAGGCTACCCACTCCAGTATTCTGTCCTAGAGAATTCTGTGGACGGTATAGTCCATGGGGTCGCAAGGAGTCAGACACGACTGAGAGACTTTCAGTTTCCCAACATATTTTATTCTTCTTGATATCTATTCAAAGAATGACTATTCGGAAAGGAAATACATGCTTCCCTGCTGTCAGACTGCTTCCCTCTCTCCCTCTCTCTTTAATGTCGAATCTGGTCTTAATCTCCCTTTTAGCAAATAGAGTTGTGAGTACTCTCTGTCCTCTCAAGTTATCCTCATCCTCAAAAGAAGGAGTTTACACGTAGCACCTAACTAAGGTGATTTCTTTTTCAGTTTTCTGTTAAAGCTGCTTCTCTTCTTAAAGGGAGATTCATATTTTGCATTTCACGTTTTCTTTAAGAACAGACTTAGGTTTTCTGTTTCCACATTGGGAAACTGATTTGAAATCTTACTATTTGGTATTTACCCCCTCATTGCATGTGTTCAGCAAATATAGGCATCGACAAGTTTAACAAAAGATAGAAAGAAAAAAGATAACCAGTAATTTTCTGGCATGTGGCACATGCTGCTATTTAGATATATTGAATACATATTGATTGAGTCATGCTTCCCAGGTGATACTAATGATAAAGAATCCACCTAACCAAAGCAGGAGACGCAGGAGACGCAAGAGACGCAGGTTTGATCCCTTGGTTGGGAAGTTCCCCTGGAGGAGGAAACCACAACTCCCTCCAGTATTCTTACCTGAAAAATTCCATGGGCAGAGGAGCCTGTCAGGCTATAGTCCATGGGGCCACAGAGTCAGACATGACTGAACACACACACACACACTGATTGAGTCATACTGGACTTTTCCAGTACCTAAAATGCAAGTTCATTTCTGTCTGGGAGTCTTTATATATTATTCTATCTTCCTTCTGATAAAATATAATTTTTCTTTGCTATATAATAGATGGTAAATAATAAATTTGTCAGTAAAACTCTGAAGAGGGTACTACTTTTCTCCCCATTTTCCAGACAAACTGAGAGAGCATGCTTAGTTTTTGAAAGAGGAATCGAGATAAAGGGCTTAGAACAAAGTCTGAAATAGGGTAAGCACTTAACAAATATTAGCTTTTGTGATCTCATATGTAAATCATATTTTTTATCTATATGTTTCTTTTCTGAGTCAGTTGACAAACACAAATTTTCCCAGTTAAGGAAAGAACTTTTGTAAGCCTACCATCAATACTTCTTTTCTATAGGCAAGCATTAAGGCCATCAGTTAGAATGTTTTAACTGTTTTCATTGAATCCTTTTAACTGTATGTCTAGTTTTCCATACCATAGCAATTAGCAGTAGTCAACTGATAGGTTGTAATTGGAGCAGCTGTCAGTTGGGGAAAGAAAAGAAAAGCTTCTGATTTAAATGGATCATAATAATGATCTGCCACTCAAGTCACCAATAAATTTTCTTTGACTTACTCCATTTAAGAAAGCAAAACTAAGTGTAATAATATGCTTTATAAGTTTTACTTGAGCTGCTGTATTCCCTGCTTTTATTTTNGGGGAAAGAAAAGAAAAGCTTCTGATTTAAATGGATCATAATAATGATCTGCCACTCAAGTCACCAATAAATTTTCTTTGACTTACTCCATTTAAGAAAGCAAAACTAAGTGTAATAATATGCTTTATAAGTTTTACTTGAGCTGCTGTATTCCCTGCTTTTATTTTTGATGTAACTTTGAAAAATTCTTCAAAATCCATAAGTACTTCAGAAAGATTCAATTATTCCCTTAAATATATATATATATATTCCCTTAAATATATATATATATATTTGTCCAGATGTCACCGCCTTAGATTGACATTACTTGACCACCATATCTAAAATAATAGCCTTATCACATGCAGGTCCCTTGCCTTACTTTGCTTTTCCTCACAGCATTTATCATTTCTTCTTTATTATTTTGTTGCTGTAATCTTTTTCCTATACTATGGTATTAAACCACATGAGGACAGCAGCTTTTACTTTGTTTTGTTTTTTGTTATAATCCTGGCTTATAGAACAATGCCTCTCAGGTAACAGTCATTTAAATATGGTCCAAAGAATCAATGAATGGATGAATTAATAAAGAACATAAAAGCACCAGCGAACACAGCAGAAAGCAATGACGTAAACTACAATAAATTTATACTGCCTATTACAATCTTGGATATCTCTCAAACGTTTTCTCTTAAAGCCACTGTTTTATTCAACCTTTATTGATATTTGCAAAACGTTTATAGCAAATCTTACTGTAATCTCAAAGATAAATTACATAAAATTGCATTATTCATACTGCAGAAATAAGCAAATATGAACTGTGAATAAAGACATTAAGTGATAGAGCTAAGCTTGAATAGTTTATTTAACACAAGAGCATTGAAAATATTTCAGCTTTTATACTAAAAGTACTGTTCTACATATCCTATAAAAAGGGAAGAGAGATTCCTGTGTTTTATGTATTCTATGTGTATATAATCTGTTTTATGAGCAATACATTACTTAAAATTTTTTCTTGGGACTAAGGTCATTCTTTCTCAAGTAAATGCTCTCTTGTTTACAACAACAGCAAATACCATAAACATGATATTTAAATCTAGTTAATTGGATTTGAGTAAGATTGAGAAATAAAGGATATTTAAAATAGTACATCCTTTTAGAAATACTTGTTTCTTCTGTGTTTATTTGATCATTCAGTCTGTGTCTACTTATCAAGACGTGTACACACTGCTGTGTTTAAAATGGATAACCCAACAAGGACCTCCAGTATCACACATAGAACTCTGCTTGATGTTATGTGGCAGCCTAGATGGGAGGGAAGTTTGGAGGTGAATGGATACATCTTTATGTACGGCTGAATCCCTTTGCTGTTCATCTGAAGCTATCACAGCACTGTTAATTCTTTACCATCAGAGTCAACTAGGGAAGCCCTAATTGGCTATACCCCAATACAAAGTTTAAAAAAAGGAATAATGTTAAAAGAAAACAAAAAGAGCTAGGCAATATATGTCAAGGAAACAAAGGTAGAAAAGTTACTTTTATTTCTCTGGAGGAGTTCAGTCTAGTAGGGATAGAAGGGTAAGAACATCAACTATATGCGTGCACACATGCACATGTATTTAGTACTTGCTCCTGATCACCATCGGCTCCTATACCCTACATGAGCTCATCTGTCTTGACAGTCCAGGGCTGCCCAATTGCTTAGCTTCCTACTGTTAAAAGGTATTGGAAACTCTTTAACTCTCTTAGTCTTAAGTATCACAGTTCCCCATCCTGTACCTAAACGCGTTCCTCTGTCTATATCCAACCTCACCTCTTTTTGTCAAGCCTCAGATAAAGTTTTCTGTCTTTTTTCTGTATTGGCTTCATCCTTGCATCTATTATTGACCTGACCTCTTCTCTCCAGGAATTTTCTTCAGTGTTTCTCTTTGCATTTTTTAAAATTAATTTCTGTCAGCATTCCCCCTTTGCTCACTTTCTCCACGCCTTGTACTCCATATCCAGGTTGTTTACCAGCCCACACCAACATGGTGCCTGAGGACCAATAATAAGCATTCCTTCCCAACTTCCCTTTCAGCGATGCCACATTGGTAGATTGAAATTGCTCCCTTATAGTTGAATTATCTACATGACAGAAATTGGCAGATGCTACGGACCAGATCCCCCTTCTGATTTTTAAACATTTATAGGCAGTAATAGGGGTTCTTAATTGGCAGCAATTAATTCTGCCTAGAGCATTGAAGAATGAACTGGGCAATGTTTCTTAACTCTAAAATTTTAAATTATAGACCACTAAACATGTATCACTTCATGGGAAATAGATGGGGAAACAGCGGAAACTGTGTCAGACTTTATTTTTTTGGGGCTCCAAAATCGCTGCAGATGGTAATTGTAGCCATGAAATTAAAAGACATTTACTCCTTGGAAGGAAAGTTATGACCAACCTAGATAGTATATTCAAAAGCAGAGACATTACTTTGCCAACAAAGGTCCTAAGTCAAGTCAAGTCTAGTCAAGGCTATGGTTTTTCATGTGGTCATGTATGGATGTGAAAGTTGGACTGTAAAGAAAGCTGAGTGCCGAAGAATTGATGCTTTTGAACTGTGGTGTTGGAGAAGACTCTTGAGAGTCCCTTGGACTGCAAGGAGATCCAACCAGTCCATTCTAAAGGAGATCAGTCCTGGGTGTTCTTTGGAAGGACTGATGCTAAAGCTGAAACTCCAGTACTTTGGCCACCTCATGCGAAGAATTGACTCATTGGAAAAGACTCTGATGCTGGGAGGGATTGGGGGCAGGAGGAGAAGGGGACGACAGAGGATAAGATGGCTGGATGGCATCACTGACTCAATGGACGTGAGTCTGAGTGAACTCCAGGAGCTGGTGATGAACAGGGAGGCCTGGTGTGCTGTGACTCATGGGGTTGCAAAGAGTTGGACACAACTGAGCGACTGAACTTAACTGAAACATGTATATTCCTGCAAAACAGATAGCCCTCACTTTCTGGACTCTTGCTATCCAAATATTTGCTAAAACATTGTATAAAAATTTTCACTAAAAGTTTACCATCCAAATAGAAATTCAAGTAACAAATTTATATAGTGCAAAAATGGAAATATTTAGGTTGCAGGTGAGTCCATGTAGGAGATGTGTTCTTCTATCATAGCTTAGCTGTTCTCCTGAAAAGATCATTTCAGTGTCTTCTAATGAAATGGAAAAGCCTTTGAAGAAAGTTGGTGAGTGCAAAAGATCTAGGGAATTCCATTCATTGGAAGGGCCATTGAAAGTATATTGAAAGGGGTGAACACACAAAAGATGTAAGCTTGGTCTTGTGTATGTCTTCATCTATAATGCATAGGGTTTTTTTCCTACTTATAAAAATGTCTATCACAATTCTGTATTATGATTATTGGTTTTGCAAAGCTTCACTGTGTCACTCAAGCATAGTTTGGTATGTTTGAAAAGCTAGAAATATATCTCATGCAATGGATAAATAATCATGATCTTTGAAAGCAGATAGATGTTACTGAAGGTACTACATAGTTGTGAAGATCTGAAGAAGAATATGAAAGGGATTGATCATTTTGTAAAGAAGTCAGGTTTCAATATCGAGCTAAGAACGGTACAAACGATTTAACAACTATGCAAGGCAGCATCATTTGAAGCAACTTTTTGGTAATGAGATTGTAGTAGTTTTTCCCAGTGAATTACAGAATACAGTTGACAAAAGGAGCTAAAATTTTTTCAAAAATACTTATTTTCTTGGTAAAATGTGGCATTTAAAAAATGAATGTTATCAGAGGATAAGAAAAAAGATCCAGGGTATTAAATATCCAAAAATAAGCTGATACAACTTTTAAGTGAGATTTAAAGTAATGTTAAAAAAATATTTCAACCAACAAATAAAAACCTTATGTATTTGTATAACTCTGTACACCTCAGGGTCCTTAAGGAAATGTTGAACAGTAAATTGCCTATTATTTGATTCTCAAATCATAAAACTTTGGCTGAGGAAGGAGGCATTCAGTCACTATTCAAGGAGTTATAATTTCTGACAATTCTTATAGTTTCTTAGAAGAACACAAAGACTTGGGGTAAATTTTTATTTAATAAATTAAGAGTTGATGAAGAAATTGTTGAGTAAGTGCTGCTGTGAAGAAAGAAAATTTGAATGATAAGCTAACAAAATCCTTTTGTTTCCATCTCAGCATGAATATCTGAGCTATTTTTCCATCCCTAATTCACTTTGCTGGTGGCGACACCATCTCTCTGCCAATGACTGTGTATTTCACTGAAACTTCAGTGATACTCTGACATGTTTTAGAAACTTTCTGTTTAGCTCCCAAAGGTGGAAGTTCCTCAGTTTTCAGTTTTAATTAAGCATATCTGTCTCTGCAAAATGAAAGTCAGAGACTAGCAGAGAAAAGTCAGTTCTCTAGGCTCACCAGAAGGACTTGTTTGGAGAGGTGAACTAACTTTTGATGCTGTTGGGTATTTTCAGATCATGTCCAAAAGAATAAAACATGTGTCTTAGTAAAGAATGACATGCACATATTTTGCTCGTACTATAATGTATATCTAATAAAAATACCTCACTCTAAGATGCTATATTCCTTATGAAATAGATATTTCCATGAAGGGGTTAACTATTTGCTTATCAACAGAGAAGCTCTTAACATTTAAGAATTTGTCTCTTGGAAGTAGGCCATTTTTCATTTATTGAGTCTCTGATATGCAATATCACTGTTAAACAATGGGAAAAGTGGAAGAAATGTTAGGAAAAAATCAATTATGTGTCCATAATAATAAAACAATTCAACTAAAATCAATTTAGCAGATATTTATTGAATGTTCCTTCTAGATAATAAACCATACTAAGTAATATGGGAATGAAGAAAAAAAATAAGATGTAATTATTTCACTTAAGGAACTTTGTTGTTGTTCAGTTGCTAAATCTTAGCTGACTCTTTTGCAACCTTGTGGACTGTAGCCTGTCAGGCTCCTCTATCTATGGGATTTCCAGAGAAGAATACTGGAGTGGTGGGTTGCCCTTTCCTTCTCCAGGGGATCTTCCCTACCCAGGGATCAAACCCACGTCTTCTGAATTGCAGATAGTTTCTTTACCACTGAGCCACTGGGGGAAACTCTTAAGGAAATACTAGAACTCAGATAAGTGAATAACTATTGAATTTATCAGCTTTGTTAGTTTTTCTAAAATATCTATAAATAATTATATTTTAAAGAAATATTACTATATCTCCACTCTGATTGTCTGTCCATCTGTTAAAACACAAGATGCTCCTCACACCCATGGCTAGAATCTTCAGTCCATTTTTTTTTTTTAAATTATTTCTTAGATAAAGAATAACATATTATTAAAACACAATGCTCACCTTTAACAGACAAATAGTGAAACATGAAAAATATTGCAGTAGAAACATGTATATCATGAGAAGGCTATAAATATGAATGGGACATCATGCTACTAAGTTTTAAATAACAAGGGGGCATTGATACTTGAGCTGTACTTTGCAGGACAAAGAGATCTTCAGGACCAGGAAGGGAGAGATATTCCCAAGTAGGAACATAATGACCAGTCTGTTAGTTCTGAAACATATAGTCATGAACATATTCAGTTTATTGAGGAGATAACCAAGCACCGTGTTGTCAGTCCTTAGGGGGCCTGTAAGGTGGGGGTAGCTTGAGATGAGGATCAACAAGGTAACCTGAGCTGAACCATGAAGAGCCTGGGGAAGCCATGCTTGGCAAGTGTTCAGGGGAAAATCAACATCTATATTACATTCCTAAACTGTAATGTGTTCACGGGCTGGTTTTCCCCACTTCTAAATTAATCGTGAATACTAAAGTGCTTATGTTCTGAGACTACAGGAAGATTTATGAAATGTGCCTAATATATTTTTTCACTTGAAAGATTTATTTAGAAAAAATTATTTCTGTTCTTAAGTAAACTGTGTTTTGTCAATCTTTTCTACTGGGCAATCCACATGAGATTGAACCTTTAGGGACTCATCGAAAAATATTGTAAATTCTAAGAACCTTAGGCAGTTCAGATGTATCATACATTTAAGACTTATATAGTTAGTGCTACCCTTGGGTACAATAAGGTACATCTGAAAAATTTGAGTTTTGAACTGAGATTTCAATTTAATATTTTTGACTACTTACAATGTACAGAGTGCTATGTGAGGCCTGCAGCAGGGGGTGAAAACAAATTCACTAAATAGTGGCAATCCAACTGAGTGAGGACAAGCCAGAAAATAGGGCTAAACAATATGGAAGAAGACCCCCAGTGTAGTATTTAGGTGGTGGGATTTATTTGAGGTTTTTTAAATAAGGAATTTGTGTGTATATGTACTTTGCCTTAGTAAAATTAATTTCTAATATGGATTGAGGACAGGAGATAAGTTCAAAGCCAATGGAGCCATTTCTAGATAGTGATTTGAAAACCGTACCAGAGAAGAATAGCACACAAGGGACAAGCTTCAGGTGTTTTCCAGACAATAATATATTCCTTATCAAACACTAAACTGCCAAAGAACCTTTAAAAAAAAAAATCTATTTTTCAATTAGAATGCTGGTGGTCCATCTTAAGATTTTAAAATGTTCTTTATTATCTATTTATTTATATGTTTTCATTTACTTAAAATTATCTGAAAAGAGATAGTTAAGACAAAGCATAATAGGAGCTTGAATTGGGTGGTGGTTCAGTCAGTTCAGTTTAATTCCTCAGTTCAGTTGTGTCCAACTCTTTGTGACCCCATGAATCGCAGCACGCCAGGCCTCCCTGTCCATCACCGCCTCCCGGAGTTCACCCAAACTCACGTCCGTCCAGGTGGTGATGCCATCCAACTATCTCATCCTCTGTCATCCCCTTCTCCTCCTGCTCCCAACCCCTCCCAGCATCAGGGTCTTTCCCAATGATGAGTCAACTCTTGGCATGAGGTGGCCAAAGTATTGGAGTTTCAGCCTCAGCATCAGTCCTGGTAGTAGGTATAAAAAGTAAACAGTGAGTTGATATATTATTAAGTGGTAAAATAACTGCAAGAAACAAGGTTTGTCAACTGTTTAATAAATAACTAGAAACAATGATTCTGGAAGTCAGAAAAAAAAAAAATCAGATCCATAGATAGAACTTTGTGGATCATGTACTGGGAAAATCACATTAGATAAAACTTTGAAGAATTTCAACATAAAGGAAATGGAGGAATGATGATAGAATAGTGAAGGACAGAGAGGGTTAGGAGAGCCTGGATGTTTCAGCATCCTAGAAGTCAAAGAAGGAGAGTTCAGGACAGGTGAACATCGAGAATGGCATCTGATAGAAGACTATTGGAATCAGTTGACTGGTGATATTATTGGAGTAGAAAGTAAAAAGCAGAGGTGGGTGATGGAAAAGGGAAGGCAGTTGATGCAGGTAATATTTCATGGCGTTTGTTAGTAAAGGTAGGAAGTAAGAGAAAGGGATAGTTTAAAGTGATAGGAAAGATTGTACAGAATCAGGGACATGGAGGGGAAGAACTAGGAAGAGATGGAGTTGGAAGATGTAGGCAGCAGAGAAACTTATGACTATATTATGGTTTGACAGAAAATGAGATCAAAGCACAAAAACACAGGTGTAAAATGTATCATTGTAGTTCATATAAGAGTAAAATGAATTTTCCTCCAAATGTCCTAATAATATCTGGTATGGTCAATTATTCTGAAGAAAATAATCTCAAACTCTTTTAAGGTGATCTCTGTTTAGTGTGTTAATTTATCTAAAAATTACTCTAAGGCCCATAACCTTTTATTTCTTTTATGATAAGTACTTCCTATAATGTGAACATAGGGGATATTTTTGAAGTGGGTACTTAGGATAATCATAAATAGAGCCAAGTCTCATGTGATAAATGCTTTTAGACCAATTACTGACATGCTCAGTGGGATACTAATATCTCCCATGAAATGGCTTTAATACAAGTAAAATGACAGCTGCAGTGCAGTGAAAGGATACATAAAGCTTTGCATTAGCTTATCTCCAAGGTTACCGTCTGTGCTGTTATCAAGTTGTAATGTGTGGGATTTTCCAACCTTCTGCAAAGACTGTATGTTGGGGGCCAAGTATCAATTGGGTATAAAAACAACTTGGAAGGTAATTGTGCTATTTGGTCTATAGCCATGCTGACCTTAATCACAGAATTGTTCTAGAGAGAGACATCTGTCTCCTGTTAGGGATTTTGTGTGATGATTCCAGAAGTAGATAAAGTATTAGCACTGTTTGACCTCATTTTGCATATCCAAGCAGAAAGGTCTTAGTTTACTTAGTTTCCTTCTAAGTCATGGTTTGGATAAAATTGAGGAGCAAAAGAGACTTGAAAAATGAAATGATTTCCCCTCAATGTTTCCATAATTATTATTCCCTGATGTATGCAAGTTTCAAAGAAACATAAAAAATCAGTTTAAAAAGTGATTACATTTTAGAATTCTGGAACCTGTAAATAAAACTCAAAATAAAAAAATGATATTTTTATAGTTTAAAAGGGAAAAAGTCACTGCTTCAGTTCAGCATTCTGTAGAATTTTACATTTCTTTATTTCAGACATTTATTTCTTTACTTTTTTAACATACATTTATTATGTTTCTTCTCCGTCTCCGGCACTGTGATAGCCTTTAGGTTTACTAGGTTGTGTTGAGACTTGGTGTTTGTTCTTAAGGAATTTATAATCTAGAGGGAAATATAGACCTATGTAAAGGAAGTATGCAGGTCAGGAAGCAAGTTAGAACTGGACATGGAACAACAGAGTGGTTTCAAATAGGAAAAGGAGTATGTCAAGGCTGTATATTGTCACCCTGCTTATTTAACTTCTATGCAGTGTACATCATGAGAAACGCTGGACTGGAGGAAGCACAAGCTGGAATCAAGATTTCCAGGAGAAATATCAATAACCTCAGATATGCAGATGATATCACCCTTATGGCAGAAAGTGAAGAGGAACTAAAAAGCCCCTTGATGAAAGTGAAAGTGGAGAGTGAAAAAGTTGGCTTGAAGCTCAACATTCAGAAAATGAAGATCATGGCATCCGGTCCCATCACTTCATGGGAAATAGATGGGGAAACAGTGGAAACAGTGTCAGACTATTTTTGAGGGGCTCCAAAATCACTGCAGATGGTGATAGCAGCCATGAAATTAAGAGATGCTTAGTCCTTGGAAGAAAAGTTATGACCAACATAGATAGCATATTCAAAAGCAGAGACATTACTTTGCCGACTAAGGTC
>SJYV01020660.1:1448907-1470567 GCA_006410875.1 Neotragus pygmaeus
GCTGCGATTCATGGGGTTGCAAAGAGTTGGACACGACTGAACGACTGAACTGAACTGAACTGAACTGCAAGGAAGTAAACCATTGTTTCCAAAAGTTATTGTGGCTTAAGAACACGATCCTATGAGGGAGCTACACCTAAGGGTTAGGAAAGTTTGGAAGAAACACTATCTATGTTAATCAAATTACTTCAAGTCTTATAAACCATACCAAGGACTTTGGGCTTTACTGTGAGGGCAAAGTAGAATAATTAAAAGGTACTGAGGCAGACATCTGTTATCATCAGTGTCTCCTTACTGTTATCATTATTATCATCATCATCATTTCCGTTGTCATGTTTTTAAACTCTTACTATGTGCCAGGCAATATTAAGTCCATTTATGCATTATTATTTTAATTCTCACCATAATCTTTTGCTAAGAGGACAATTAACACTTCTATTTTAAAAATAAAGAAACAACCAGAGTGGTCTTGTTCCAAAGATCTGAAAAGTAGAATCTACCAGGCTTAGGGATTAATTGGGTGTGTAAAACAGTAGTACCTCTGATTTGAACAATGTATACACTTCAAGAAGTGTGTATCTATAAAACCTACCACATTTGTTGGTACTCTCAGAAGCAGTAAAGTCAGAACAATTAAGCTTATACTCTGCCTGTAGGAGTGCAAATTGGTACAGATTCTATAAAAGGCAATTTACCCTGTATCTTTCAAAAGTTAAAATATGCATAGATTTGATCCAGAAATCTTACTTCCAAACCTTTCTAGCCACAAACATAACATCTGCATTGTAATCTACATCTGTAGATACGTTGGTATGCACTGCAGAGTTTGTAATTGCAGAATATCAGATGTAAACTCAATCTCCTTCACTATGAGAGGCTAATAGAGTAAACCCATTCAGTGAAATGCTTTATAATCCCTAATGACAATGAGGCATCTCTGTATGTGAATTGATAAGGAAATACATGTGTAAAAAACCAAGGTGCAGAAAAAGTATGTACATATAATTATGTACATATGTGAAAAAGCAAGGTACATGAAAAAAGGGTGCATATAAGGTACTTGTATATAATAGATAGGGAGAGAGACAGAGAGTTTGGTATAGATAGAAATCCATAGAATATCCTTTTAAGGGTAAAGATTGACTTATAGTCTCCTGAAGTCTTGGAGGTCCTGAAATTTTAATAATACAAGTATGAGAATAAAAACAAGAAGTTAATATTTGAACCATTATTTTTCACTTGTTCAAATCATATTGCTGCCAAGATATTACATTTTTTTCATTAGTTTATTAACATCTGGAGAATACGTGATACTTTTGGACATAAAAGCCAATTCCTGACCTTTGCAAACTTATAGTTTATTTAGGCAAATAAAAATAATATGTACATGAAGAAATTATATATACCTTTTAATACTCATTGTATTTTGATTGCTAAATTAGATGTAGATGGGTTCAGAAAGAGGGGAGATCAGAGATACCGAAACTATGAGATAAGAGTTCATGGCATCTGGACTCTGTATTGATCCTTGAAGAATTTGGATACATTACAGTTAGGGAAGAAAATGTCAGGCCATGGAGAAGAATCAGAACTTTGTAGTATAGTCAGGGCTCTGGAATGAGAATTGTAAAGAAACAAGATCAACCAGAGTAGGGAATCTATCTAGGTTTGAATATCAGTATTAGTTTGTATGGGCACCAAAAGCAAGAAAAGGCCTTTGATTTGATGTAATAATTTAAAAATGGGCTTCCCTTATAGCTCAGTCAGTAAACAATTTGCCTGCAGTGCAGGAGACCCGGGTTTGATCCTTGGGTTGGGAAGATCCCCTGGAGAAGGAAATGGCAACCCAATCCAATATCCTTGCCTGGAAAATCTCATGGACAGAGGAGCCTGGAGGGCTGCAGTCCATGGGGTTGCAAAGAGTCAGGCATGATTGAGTGACTAATACTTACTTAATAATAAAAAAGAAGCCCCTCTGTAAAACTCAAAATATTTGAATATCTTCTTGACAGTTTGCTAACATTTATTTTGAATCTTTGGAATAAAAATGTTCTTTCCATACTTAATGCCTTTTATTCTTCTCTTTATGCCTATTATTTCTTAAAATGATTCTAGTGGAGTTAGAATATATGTGTACCTCATCACCTGTACATCATTTAAACAAAATCCAATGGTCTCACCCAGTTTGAAATTATCCTATAATGTTTAGTATCACTCAGTAGGGTTTGTGGTCAAAAACCCTTAATCATTTTCCTTTCCTATTCCAAGTATTTTTTTATGTTCATTGTCTTAAGTATAGGGTATGTAAAAACATACTTTTATTATATGGTAGGTTCCTTAAGCCGATATTCATGGAATTTTAACACCCCAGAGATACAAAAGCATCTGTTTATATATGCACTAGGTTGTGAAAATACTTCTTTTGTTTAAGTCAGATCACTTTACAGAAACTCTTTTATGCTTATAACTAAATGGCAAAATATTTTCAACTAAATGAGCATATGAAAATACCATATTCCTTTCAGCTGGATTTTGAAGTCTAGAATGTTCAGTTGAGTCACTCAGTCATGTCCGACTCTTGGCATCCCCATGAACTGCAGCACATACCTCCCTGTCCATCACCAATTCCTGGAGTTCACCCAAACCCGTGTCCATTGAGTCAGTGATGCCATCCAACAATCTCATCCTCTGTCGTCCCCTTCTCCTCCTGCCTTCAATCTTTTCCAGCATCAGTTCAGTTCAGTCGCTCAGTCGTGTCCAACTCTTTGCAACCCCATGAATCGCAGCACGTCAGGCCTCCCTGTTCATTACCATCTCTCGGAGTTCACTCAGATTCATGTCCATCGAGTCTGTGATGCCATCCAGTCATCTCATCCTCGGTCGTCCCCTTTTCCTCCTGCCCCCAATCCCTCCCAGCATCAGGGTCTTTTCAAATGAGTCAGCTCTTCACATCAGGTGGCCAAAGTATTGGAGTTTCAGCTTCAACATCAGTCCTTTCAATGAACACCCAGTACTGATCTCCTTGCAGTCCAAGGGACTCTCAAGAGTCTTCTCCAACACCACAGTTCAAAAAAGCATAGTCAGAAATGAAGTGAGTGGCTGGCTGACATAAGTGTTGAAGTCTCTCCTGTGGGTTTATTTCAATAACCTGAGAATGCGAGGATTAGTGAAGGGNACTCTGCATAGAAGTTAAATAAGCAGGGTGACAATATACAGCCTTGACGTACTCCTTTTCCTATTTGGAACCAGTCTGTTGTTCCATGTCCAGTTCTAACTGTTGCTTCCTGACCCATATACAGGTTTCTCAAAAGGCAGGTCAGATGGTCTGGTACCCCCATATCTTTCAGAATTTTCCACAGTTTATTGTGATCCACACAGTCAAAGGCTTTGGCATACATCATAAAATATTGGGGGTAAAGATCACAGAATCTCAGACATGATGGCAGACAGTGCTAATTTTCCCTCAAGGCCCACTCCACCCACCTCACTTGCTTTCTCATAGACACCTTGATTTGTGACTAAACAGAGGATTGTCTAGAATAATGGCTACATTGTCTAGTTTCCCTTAGACTAGGAATGGTCATGTGACTACATTCCAGCCAGTGAAATGCAAGTGGAAATTTCATGTGTAACTCTTAGGATGCATCCTTCTTTCCCTCTTCCTCTTTTCTGACAGCTGGACCCCCTCTCCCTAGAGTCTGCAGCCCGTTAGAGCATGACGGGGAACCATTTGTTGAGAATGGTGAAACAAAAAAGGAGCCTGCATACCTGGTGTCCATGAAGTTGCCATATCCACCTTGGCCTTCTTAAGACTCAAGATTGGTTTCTATGAGAAAGGGATAAGCTCTGTCTATTCTGTCACTTTAATTTTTTTTTTTTGAAACTTGCAATGAGATTTGATGGTATTAATATGGAACATATTTTCCTTAGATATCTTTCCAAAAATCTCTTAATAGTGGGCTAGAAGCCCCTCTTCTGTATTCCCATATACTCTGTGTAAATTTTTTTGCTCTATTTTATTATAATTATCTTTTTTATATTAAATATTTTGATAGCAGAGATGATGTTTTATTCATGTGCCATTTGTCTTTATTCCTGAGCTCTACCTAGGATAGCCTAAACATATATAATATGTGTTCAATGAATGTTTGTCAACAGATTTATGACCTGACCTAATGAAAGAGCCTAATGTAGTACCATGGAGTTAATTGTACCCTAAGAAAATTTTGGTTCAAAATCATAAAACACTGTATACAGTAAATGCTCCAAAAAATGTGTGGAAATGTTTGTTACCTAAAAATATGCTGGTTACCTCCTGTGTGTTACTCAGTATAAATTCTTATTTGTTCAGATGTAGTAATGAATGATTTTTTATTAAAACTTTGGATATAACAATTTGTGCCAAGGAACTCTTTTTTCAGTATCTGCTATGAGCTAGTCAATATCTTGATCTTTTTTATCACAAGTGTATAAAACTAATTTGGACCACATAATTGATTGACCCTAACAGGAAAAAAGTTCAGTGCCTCTAAAATACAGTCTCTTCCCTCTGTATTTTCCGTTTCAGAGAATTGATATTTTATTAATCTTTCACTCACTTTATTTTCCAGAAATAGCATTCAGTTGATCATAAACTTGGTTTAATTTTCGTTGGTTTATGAGTGTCTTAACATTTGAACTAGGTACTAAAGATACTGTTTTCTTCCTTTTATTTCCAGGTTTTCTCAAAGTGTGAGTAAATAAGTGGTTTGTGCATCATTTGGTAACAAAGCTAAAATTCCTGACGGTCTCGTCTACTTGACCTACTCATTCCCTACTTTGAAACCAAGAGAAGACTGTGCCACAAGACTCCTCCAGAAATTGCTGCAATGTCTGTAACTAATTTATCATGGTAAGTGAATGACTTCCTAACTTTAAATTCAAGTATACATATATCATGAAACAATATTTTATAAGTTCTGCGATCAGAACTCAAAGAGGGAGAGAACTTAGAAATCTGTTTTCAAGAGATTGTTGTCCTATATTAGGGTGAAGGAAGCACCCTAGAATTAAAGGTTTGACACTTTGAGCACCAGGGTATCTGGGAACTCTGGGAAGGGTTCATGCCTGCCACTGAATTCCAATAACATCCAGTGCCGTTCTTTCTCTCACACTTAGGGGAAGAAAAGATTGGAAATAAAATAGACTTTCAATGTTCCTCTCTGCTGTCATATTCCCAGATTCAGGTCTCATAAGCTGTAAGGTGGCTCTAAGGGTGGGATAGACATTTTCTGATCAATACTTTCCTTTAGGCCTTCTATTTCAATAGATCTACCCAAATTAAACTAAATGGAACTTAAGAAGAAACTTTTTTTTTTAATAGATTCATATCTCTAAATAGCTGACATTCGGAATAATCTTTGACTTATACTTCATTTAAAAGCTGTTTGTGGTTTTTAAAAAGCATAAAGATGTTTTTCTGGCAAATAATCAATAGCTTTTATGACAATGAAGAGCAGTACTAGCATGGATGAATTTGATGGCATTTTATTGAACTTTGGATTTTTTTCTGTAGATTGAGAGCTGGATAACTGATACTATGCAAATTCACAGTATTCAGTATGTGAATGTCAGAAAAATCTGGTAATCTTTTCTGTTTTCTTAAGAGCCCATCTCATCCTTGTCTTCAGTTTGTGCTGGCAACACAGATAGCCTCAGATTAAAGATGAGTTTCTGCAGTTTAACTGTGTGCGTTTGTTTTTAGTTAAGTAAGCAGTTTCTTTAGGCAGAGCATAGCATCATTTGTTTAGAGTTGTGTTTCTGAAGGGCTTATTTTTATGGATGCCCTAGAATATATTTTTTCATCCCTACTAGGTGCTAAGCATTTCAATTAAAAAAAAATTGAAGCTGAAATATATTCTGTAAAAATAAGTGAAAAAGTATTTCAGGGGTGAACTATTTCTATAAAATGTTTACTTTTATATTCTGATGAAAATAAAATTATCATTAAAATTTAAAAACTAAACAATTTCTGGAAAGCTTGTGAACCCCTTCAAACCCCTGGGAGACATTAAGGACACATGTTTTTAAAAGAATTATACCCCCAGTGGCTTCTCTGGTGGTTCAAGGGTTAGGAATACATGTTGTAATCCAGGTGATACCAGTTTGATCCCTGTTCTGGGAATTTCCCATATGCTGTGGGGCATCCCTTAAGCCGCGTGCCACAGCCACTGATCCTGTACTCTAGACCCAGGGAGCTGCAACTACTGAGCCCATGCGCCTGGAGCCCATGCTCAGCAGCAAAGAAGCCACTGCAGTGAGAAGCTCATGCAGAGCCTGAGCTTTCTTACAATTAGAGAAGCCCGCACAAGGCAACAAAGACCCAGCAGAGCCAATAAATAAATCCATATTTAAAAAAAAAAAAAAGAGGAATTATACCACCTGGCAGACATGTGTGTTGGAGTTGAATCCTCAAAACAAAAATTGAATGCCAAAGAAAAAGAGAAGGAGGATGGGAAGGGGACTGAGGAGGGGGAGAAAGAAGAGGTGTAGAGGCGAGGGGGAAAGGAGATGAGGTTGGGGAAACAGAAGATGAACAAGAAGCAGGAAAGGGACAGGGAGATTAAAACACAGATATAATTATCTTATCTCAAGACAGGCTGTGGTGTGGCCTGCTTCGCAGAGTCAGGACAAGACTGACGCTGGAGCCTGCCCTTGGTTTGTCCCTCAATTAGCAGATGCCTTGTTGTGAGGTCATGTTTTGATTGGGAGCCATCCAAAACACAGTGAACTCTTCACAAACGGAGAGATGGTATCTTGTGGTTCCAGTCCAGTTGTCCAGCACGGCTCTTAGCATTTAGTGGATGTTCTAGAAATATATGCTGTGTGAATGAATGGAAAAATGCAAAGTAGGTAATTCAATGGCAAATTAATGTTTTTATTTGAAAAGAGAATTTTAAATTGTGAGGGTATCTTATAGCATTCATATGTCTGAAATTTGTTAGAATTCTTTCCCTGTTAAAAGTTCAAATTTTACAGAAATAGTCCTTGGATATTTTCATGTGAAAATACCCTTGATTCTGGCTACAGCAGGTGTTCCATGTTAGATTTTATAGTAAACTCTTAGCTTGTTTCACCAGTGTCAACCCTTCATACAATTATGTGCAATTTGGTCCTTCCATTCTACCCCTTAGGATTTGGGCTCCTCACATGCTGGCAAGAAAGAAGTATGGAAAGGAAATCTAAGATGTGCAAAACAGGTCAATGATTTATTTCACTTAAACCCGGTTTATTTATTTATTTCTTATTCTTTTTGGCCACACCCCATGGCACGTGGGATCTCAGTTCCCCAACCAGGAATCAAATCTGCACCCCTGGCCATGGAAAGCACAGACCACCAGGGAAGTCCCTACACCCAGTTTAGAAATCATTAATCTTTTTCACATTAACCTTTGTAAATCATCCATATCTCCTAACATTTCTAATCTATAATTTGGGGAATATTATAAATATTTGAATATATATAGATGCATAGTAACTCATCAAGTCTCTATGGAAGTTTCTCTCAGAGCTACATTAATTTAGTGAAACAGGGTCTGGCTCTCTGTTTTGAAATCCAGAAACTAAGACGTGAAAATATTGACTGCCATTGGAAAATAAACTGGGTTGCCAGACTACTAATTGAAAATAAGATACGTGTATAACTTAAGTGTGCAGACTGCTTGCTTTGGCCTGAGGAGTGCATCCTCTAACTGTCGTAGAAAACTGTCTGGGAACCTAAATCAGAAGTTTGGCTGAGGGCGCATCATCACGGAAAGGAGAGTTACACGCTTCCAGTGTTCGAAGGAAACAGAGTTGGCGTGCCTGGTAGGATATGCCCTACACTAAGGGATGTGTCTGCCAGCCACCACCATCTGTTTCCTAGGGCGGCTTCTTCATGGCTAGGAGTTACAGTAACACTGTCAGTGTTCATCACTCTGATTCTTCTGTTTCAGGTCTGCTGGACTCTTCTTGGGTTGACTTTCTCATTAATATTAGCACTGGGCTTATAGCCAAAACTTCCTTCAATCTGTGAAGATTGTGATCTGCTTATTATGATGTTGTGCATACCTGACCATAACCATATGTTGACTTTAAAATTTAACTTTCAGGATTAATGGGAGAAGGGATGCCTGATTGTGTTCCCTACATGTAACCTAGGATTTAGAGAATATAGGTTAAGATACTGACATCCATGTTTACAACTATCCAAGCAATACTCCTAGCTTTGAAATACAAGTATAAGAAAAATATCTTTTTACATGTTAAAATTGAAATGATTACTTTCTCTAGAAGTTATGTGTGTGACCCTTGAAAAAAAAAGTAAAATAATTTGACCCTTCCATGCAGAATCTCAAAGAGAAATACAATCTAGGAAGGTTCCAAGTTTCTGAGAGACTATGGAGAGTCAGAGCTTCCCTGCTGACTCAGGCAGTAAAGAATCTGCCTGCAATACAGGAGACCCAGATTTGATCCCTGGATTGGGAAGATCCCTTGGAGAAGGAAATGGCAACCCACTCCAGTTTTTCTCGCGTGGAGAATTCCATAGACAGAGGAGCCTGGTGGGCTATAGGCAGGGGTCTCAAAGAGTCGGACACAACTGAGTGACTAATACTTTCACTTTTATGCAGTGTCAAAGAGTGGTGGGAATCGATTACAAGTCACACAGGGACATACAACAGATGTTTCCTGAATCCTCTTCTTGTCTTTGGTAAATAATTACCAGAGGGAGACAATGATGGAGTTGATACTGGTTGAGACAGAGACAGAGGGATGTACAGAATCAATTGCAGGCATCCATAGACAGGTGAGCGGTGTCAAGCTATAATCTGAGGGGAAGAATGGTTGCTGGTAGCTGAGATAATTAATAAGAGGCATGAGGAGGCAGGAAGAACTGAAAAAGGGTCCTGTGTGTGTAGCAAAAGGGAGAAATGGTACAATGCTGAGGGGTGCTTGGAAGGACTTTCAGTGCTTCCTTTTCTGATAATCATCCTGAATTGCTCCTTTCGAAAATATTTTTCAAAGATGTGTGTATATATGTGTGTGTGTGTGTGTATATACATATATAACATATAAAAATATTTTATATGTATATATATGTAATGTTTTTAAACATATAATTTTTACAATATGCATTTTAAGTAAATATTATCAAGAATGAATATTTACATGGCAGTTACCATGTACTAGGCACTTCTTAAAAAAATACTTTGTCCACATGCTCCTCCCAGGAATCATCTTAGGAATGTAATATTGTTATTTACATTTTTACAGATGGAAAAATGAGGTGCAGAAAGTTAAGTAAATTGCCCAGTATGATACAGTCACTAAGTAGCAAAGTTAGGATGTGAAGGTGGATAGCCATTTGATGCTCCTAACCCCTCAACTACCCATGTAAATCCCAAAACCATCAGTGTCAAAACAGTACCCTAGCTCTGTGCTTGTGGCTTCAAGCCAAGTGCCCTAGTTCCCATCTCCAACCAGAATGTTCCCCTTAATTTCTTCTGTAGAGATATCCTGCAGCCTCTCCGGGAAGGAAGGGAGTGTGTGGAGCAGGAGCACTAACAGGCATTAGCAGTAGTTTGAAAGGTAGGATGTGGGGTCAGGGAATAAGCCCCCTAATTTCCAAGGAGTGGTAAGGAGGTTGTTGCTGGCAGAAACTTAGCTGAATTTTCAAAATTCTGTAGAATTAGCTACCTAAACTACTAAATGTAAACCTTAGTTCTATTTGTTATGTTATAGGCTAGAAATGGCCTGGTTTTCAGCACGATACGAAAGAAGCACAACAGAAAGATACCAGCCCTTTGCTATAATTCAACTGATGTGGCTCTCCAATTGTCCATCTCATAATGACCCTCTACTACTAAGTCTGTTACTTTCTACTCCCCCAGCTCTCTTGCACTCTCAGCTTCCATTATTTTCATGTTGCTGTGCAAACATGGGCCAGAAGAGCGATTCTAGTAGTGGCTCAGCTAACTTTGCCAAATGACACCTTTTTTTACCCCAAAGTATGTTTCGGTGTGTAAATGCCTACAGATTGGAGTCTTTGTCCTATGTTATCTTAAAGATTTTATGACATCTTGCAGAGGTAAAGGTGATTCAGCTGGAGCCAGGTAGTGGAGGCTAGAGGGCAGTGGATGAAAGTGATAAGCTATATAGGTAGTCAGAATCTGTTGAGCACNCAGAAACTTAGCTGAATTTTCAAAATTCTGTAGAATTAGCTACCTAAACTACTAAATGTAAACCTTAGTTCTATTTGTTATGTTATAGGCTAGAAATGGCCTGGTTTTCAGCACGATACGAAAGAAGCACAACAGAAAGATACCAGCCCTTTGCTATAATTCAACTGATGTGGCTCTCCAATTGTCCATCTCATAATGACCCTCCACTACTAAGTCTGTTACTTTCTACTCCCCCAGCTCTCTTGCACTCTCAGCTTCCATTATTTTCATGTTGCTGTGCAAACATGGGCCAGAAGAGCGATTCTAGTAGTGGCTCAGCTAACTTTGCCAAATGACACCTTTTTTTACCCCAAAGTATGTTTCGGTGTGTAAATGCCTACAGATTGGAGTCTTTGTCCTATGTTATCTTAAAGATTTTATGACATCTGGCAGAGGTAAAGGTGATTCAGCTGGAGCCAGGTAGTGGAGGCTAGAGGGCAGTGGATGAAAGTGATAAGCTATATAGGTAGTCAGAATCTGTTGAGCACCTGTTATGTGTGTGCCACGTGCTGTGCTCTGAGCTAAACACAGGGAAGTGTTGGTGAAAAGCAATGACTGGTCTTAAGAGAAGGTTGGCGTTTGGCCAGGAAAACTAACTGAAGTTGACCCTAGAACAGCACAGGTTCAGGTTTGAGCTGCCCAGTTCAGTCACTCAGTTGTGTCTGACTCTTTGCGACACCATGGACTGTAGCACACCAGGCTTCCCTGTCCACCACCAACTCCCAGAGCTTGCTCCAACTCATGTCCATCAAGTCGGTGATGTAACCCAACCGTCTCATCCTCTGTTGTCCCCTTCTCCTCCTGCCTTCAATCTTCCCCATCATGAGGGTCTTTTCCAATAAGTCAGTTCTTTGCATCAGATGGCCAAAGTATTGGAGTTTTAGCTTCAGCATCAGTCCTTCCAATGAATATTCAGGACTTATTTCCTTTAGGATGGACTGGTTGGATCTCCNCTTTTCTAAATCCAGCTTGAACATCTGGAAATTCACGGTTCATGTACTGTTGAACTGCTCAGGTTCACTGATATGCAGATATTTTTCACTAAATATTTTGGCCTTCTATATATGCAGATGCACAAACTGCAGGTGTACAGGCCACTGTGAGACTTGAGTGCACTGGATTTTGGTATCCTTGGCAGGTCCTAGAACCAATCCCCCACAGATACCGAGGGACGACTGTAATCAAATAACTGATCTAATGTGATACATGCTCTAAGAGGACGCCCAAGGTGTTTTGAAAATCAAAATGGAGATTTATTTTTTCTGCTTGGAAATAAGTGGCTTAGTTTTCATAAATACAAATGCACCTCTTGCATTTATTTGTAAATATAAAGAAATAGGCTAATTACAGAGTCAAACACTGTAGAAAATTACAAAGCAGAAATGAAAAATGAACTGAATCCTACGATTCATAGAAAGCCACTGTAATAAATGCTGAGATATAGTCTTTCCTACATACACTCACATCTTTTTCGAATAATGGACTCAAACCATGCCTGATCTTTGGCCATCTTCTGTTTTCACTGAACAGTTTCTGAAGTCATCTCTCTCTGATGGATATAAGGTGACGTCATCACATGTAAAGGCCGGTGAGGTTGTATGGCATTGTTGTGCTTACTTGCTCAGTCATGTCTCACTCTTTGAGACCCCATGGATGCAGCCTGGTCAGCTACAGTCCATGAGAATTCTCCAGGCAAGAATACTGGAGTGGATTACTGTGCCATCCTCCAGGGGATCTTCCCAACCCATGGATCAAACCCAGGTCTCCCACCTTGGAGGTGGATTCTTGGCAGTAGTGTTATTTATTTCACCCATGCAGGTTGGAATTTCATATGTTTAATAATTTTAAAAAAAACTTTATTCTTGTAAGTACTTCTCTTGAGATGAAATTTAATCAGATATTGCTAGGTCACAAGGTACTGGTTTACGAGGTACTTCACCAATCAGGCAGGCTCTATCTTATTGCGGCTCCTGGAGTTGCAGACCGGAGAAGGCAATGGTGACCCACTCCAGTACTCTTACCTGGAAACTCCCATGGGCGGAGGAGCCTGGTGGGCTGCGGTCGATGGGATCACGAACAGTCAGGTACGACTGAGCGACTTCACTTTCACTTTCATGCATTGGAGAAGGAACTGACAACCCACTCCAGTGTTGTTGCCTGGAGAATCCCAGGGACGGGGGAGCCTAGTGGACTGCCATCTCTGGGGTCGCACAGAGTCGGACACGACTGAAGCGACTTAGCAGCAGCAGCAGCAGGAGTTGCAGACAGACAGCAAGGTTATGGAGAAAATGTGAAATTTCTGAGAAAGTTCTTGTCAGCTCAACCCCTTTTTTATTTTAGAAAAGGACTCATCGTGATAATTGTCAGTGAAGTATTTTCTTATAGTTGACCAATAGAATTTTATCAAAAGTCAACAAACTCTTCTATCATGCATGCCCATAGATTGGAAATATGACAAAAGCCTGAATTGTGTGAGTTACTAATATATTTACTAAATTTAGAAGTGGTAAATGGTCTTTGTTGGATATGCCTGCCTGTAGTATAAAATGTTATTATGAATGTTGTTAAGTTCAATAATGCTTTAATAGGAGATTAAAACCAGTTTGGATTATCTTCTTTATCCAGATACAGTGTGTTAGAATCCTGGAATTGAGAAAGATATAAAATCTGGTTTGTCAGGTTATTGACATTATTTATAATATTTTTACCTCGGTTTTTCTTTAATAAGTAATGAAGAAATGTTTCATTTTATATCATTCTTGGTATTTGCATTTAGGACAACAAATATTCTGGAGAGATGGAGCAGCCTGTTTATTCTAAGGCAGGGGGAGAAGGGGAATAATTAGGATCTTTCCTCAAAAATTGCCTTAGCCACTCTTCTGCAAACTTCTTGTCCTATTTACATTGTTAAATGGTAGGTTCTCGGAGACAGGATCTGCAGTGGCAGAGAAAGTGGAGAATTGAATTGCCTCTATTTTTTTTTGCTTTTACTTTATCTTACTTTACAATACTGTACTGGTTTTGCCATACATCAACATGAATCTGCCACGGGTGTACACGTGTTTCCAATCCTGAACCCCCCTCCTACCTCCCTCCACATACCATCTCTTTGGGTCATCCCAGTGCACCAGCCCCAAGCATCCTGTATCCTGCACAATAAATGCTGGAGAGGGTGTGGAGAAAAGGGAACCCTCTTACACTGTTGGGGGGAATGCAAACTAGTACAGCCACTATGGAGAACAGTGTGGAGATTCCTTAAAAAAACTGGAAATAGAACTGCCTTGTGACCCAGCAATCCCACTGCTGGGCATACACACCGAGGAAACCAGAATTGAAAGAGACACGTGTACCCCAATGTTCATTGCAGCACTGTTTATAATAGCCAGGACATGGAAGCAACCTATTTTTGTAGGGATCGAAGCCCGCAAGGGAAAAATGTGGATAGGTAGAGATTGCAAGGAATGTTGTTACCCTGAGTTTTACAGTAAAGTTTGAAAGTCAGCTGTCATCAGCCTAATATTGGAGAAGAGGAAAAAATAAAAAGCTAATACATAAATATNTTTTGTAGGGATCGAAGCCCGCAAGGGAAAAATGTGGATAGGTAGAGATTGCAAGGAATGTTGTTACCCTGAGTTTTACAGTAAAGTTTGAAAGTCAGCTGTCATCAGCCTAATATTGGAGAAGAGGAAAAAATAAAAAGCTAATACATAAATATTTATGTGTAATGCTTCAAACTGGAAGAAGAGACGAGAGCTTCTGAGTGATAGGAAAAGTTTAGTTGGTTATCTACTGTGTGTATTTCTCAGCACAGTAAGTACATTTTGAATGAATGGCTGGTATATTCAGGCACTGGGAAGAAAGAGTGGGTTTGAGAGCCTAAACTTAATCTTTTTGTAAGTGGGAATGTTCAGCTTGTGCAGTAGATCCAGAACACAGAAGAAAAGTAAGTTGAATTTGAAAGTGTGAAACTGCTAGTCACTCAGTTGTGTCTAACTCTTTGTGGCCCTGCAGACTGTGGCCCACCAGGCTCCTCTGTCCATAGCATTCTCCAGGCAAGAATCCTGGAGTGGGTTGCCATTCCCTTCTCTCGGGGACCTTCCCAACCCAGAGATTGAACCTGATCTCTTGCATTGCCGGCAGATTCAAGAAAATAACCTGGGAGAGAAAGATAAGAGAGGATAAGATAGCCAAAGTGGAAACTCAACGTGTCTCCCAAATGACATGATACTTTATGTTATAGTGCAATGATTTGGATGAAAGTCAATTTACGAATTCTGAAAAATTTCAGTATGTCTTTCTGTTCATAATATGCTCTTTGAAATAGAAATCCTTCATCATTAACATGGTTAATGATATGTTGATTCAGGCTTGATACTTTAAGTAAACACACTGTATTTTTAGAATCCTTGACCATTTTTGGCTTTGCACTATGTATCTTTAGAAACAGATTTTTAAAAATTTAGAGGAAACCTTCTGGATATTTTTCTCCATATATCTACCTCAGATTCTTTCTCATTGGAATAAGAAAATAATTAGTAAATCAGAATGTTTTATTTTTATTCTTAAAAACCAGTGCCAACTAGACATGAGTTACATTTGGAAGATAATTGTGTGGTACATTTTGGTATGCTTGCAGGCATTGCTTTCCTGTGGGGTTAATGAGTCTGGGGTTGCAGGTCCCATTCCCACAGGAGCCAATTAGTTTCACTCTTTGATGACCAAAGCCCACGCCTGTAACTTTGACCAGCCCTCAAACTCGCCATTGGTCACAAGTCGTAGAAATGGTTGATTGATCACCAAGTCACTATCAGTATTGGGAAAAATGTAAACACTAAAATCAAGTACGCCTCAGGGAATGGTAATGGGTCACGTTTATCATCTTCCTTTTGAATATCATTCATGTTTATAAATACACTTCAAAATATGTCTTTTATCATTATCAGAGGAATCATAATTTCCTCTGTTGTGAAACAACTACAGTGAATAATGACAGAAATGTTTCCTTAGACTGTAGAGGCTTTCATGTAAAACTCAGCAGTCCATTCCAATCATTAAGGCTGGAGTTACTAACACCAACTATTTTGGGACTTGAGCAATTAAGGTAAAGATTAGTGGATGATCTATGAAAAAAACTTTTGTTAGTAAAATAATTATATAGGCTAAGTTAATGTTATTTGCAGCATGATCACAATTAAATTGTCAAATCCTAAATATCATTTGGTGTGCAAAATTTTCAGTAATTTTTTTATCCTGGTATATATCCCTCATGACCTTTTAAATGTTTGTTTGTTTGTTTTAACTTTATTTTAAAATTGTGAAGAGTTCAGTTTGACTTTTTAAAAATGTTATTTTACTGAAGTATAGTTGATTTATAATGTATTCATTTCTGCTGTGCAGTCAAGTGATTCAGTTTTATTTTTTTTTCTGTATTTTTTTCCATTATGCTTTTATCACAGGATATTGAATATGGTCCCCTGTACTATACAATAGGATTTTGTTGTTTATTCATTTTATATATAATGGTGTGCGTCTTCTAATCCCAAACTCCCAACCCACCCCTTTTCTACCACTCCCCAACCCCTGGCAACNTTTTTTCTGTATTTTTTTCCATTATGCTTTTATCACAGGATATTGAATATGGTCCCCTGTACTATACAATAGGATTTTGTTGTTTATTCATTTTATATATAATGGTGTGCGTCTTCTAATCCCAAACTCCCAACCCACCCCTTTTCTACCACTCCCCAACCCCTGGCAACCATTAGAATGTTCTCTATGTCCGTAAGTCTGTTTCTCTTTGACAGATAAGTTGATTTGTGTCAAGTTTTAGATTCCACATACAAGTGATATCCTAAGGTATTTGGCTTTCTCCTTCTGACTTACTTTGCTTACTATGATAATCTCTGGGTCCATCCATGTTGCTGCAAATGGCATTATTGCATTCCTTTTTATGACTTAGTAGTATTCCATTATATATATTAATACTGGATCTTCTTTAACTATTCTCTGTCAGTGGAAATTTAGATAGTTTTAGATTGTTTCCATGTCTTGGCTATTGTGAATAGTGGAGTTCAGCTTGATTTTAAAACTATTCCATTTCAATTGAGAAAAATCACTTTTCGAATCAGTTGAGTAAGAGTTAGGTTTATTCATTTATACTTGGTTTTGTGTTCTTTTCTAAAGAATATGAGTTGTTATGAGTTTTATAGGAATATAAAAACAGTTCCTGTACAGTTAGAGACAAAGTTAGTATAGTTTAATTGCACTATTTTAATGTAAATTAGAATTTTTTTACAATTATATTTATCCATACTTCTTCATTCAGCACGTATTTTGAGTTCGTACAATGTATAGTTTTCAATGCTATGGATAGAATAATGAATGAAACAAGTACCTACTCTGATTAATATTATATTCTAGTGCTGAAGACTAGTAAATACATTAACAAATATGATTTATAATATCAGTGGTGAAGATTTTGAAGAATAATCAAGCAGTGTGAAAACATAGAGTGATAGCAGGAGTCGGAAATTGGTCAGGAAAAGCCTCTTGGACAGGTAGCATTTAAATCAAGAGGGAATAAGATATACAACTCATAGAGGAAAGTCATTTTAGGCAGAGAAACAGGAGGACAAAGGCTCTGAGACTGAAATGGACCTTGTGTCTTTGAGAAACCATCAAGGAAGCTAGTCTGGTGGAGACAATGGGCTTCCCTGGTGGCTCAGATGGTAAAGAATCTGCCTGCAGTGCTGGAGACTTGTGTTTGATCCCTGGGCTGGGAACATCCCCTGGAGCAGGAAATGGCAACCCACTCCAGGGTTCTTGCCTGGAGAACTCCATGGACAGAGGAGCCTGGCGGGCTACAGTCCTTGGGATCCAAAAGAGTCGGAAACGACTGAGCGTCTCACACTTTCACTTCTCTTTCATCCAGTGGAAAGGAGAGTGCCCAAAACTGCACTTGGTGAGGGTAGCAGGTGAGGGTAGTGGGGGCTGCGTAGGTCCTGAGAAAGGCTGGATTACGTTCTAAATGTGATGGGAAACCTTGCCCTCACTTATCAGATTACAGGAAAAAGTTCACATAAAGTCTAAATTTCAGAGTTAGAAAGAACTGACGGTTGAGACCAGAGTCTAAATTGGATTTCTTAAAAGGACATCTCTGTGATCTTCAAATTTTTTGAAACAATTTATATTTTTAATATAAATGTACAGCAGATATGATTAATGAGACGTAATAATGAAAGAAAAATAGATTAATGGAAAACCTTTTTCAGGAATATAGCCTGCCTCTCCTTATCATCCATTAAAAAAAAATCCAACAAATCTGATACATCTGAATAATTATGGGCATAATAAAGAAGAAATTTCATCTATAGAAATATTCTGCCTTGAGTTAAGGAGTCTTACAGAAGGTGAGTGAATGTTTTTTTTGTAAATTTGTACACCGAGACTAGATTATCAATTATCCAACTTACATTTTACAGTTATTTTTAAATCTCCTCCTACAAAATAAACTTCAAGACTGATTTCCATATATAAACACAAAAGCGCATTAAACAGTGAAGTGTCTATTCTGTTCTGGTTGTTTATATGTGTGGGTTTAGTGAAGAACCAGATGTAACACAACATCTATTCAAATATTAATGTTGTTTTGATCAGGATGTTGGCATAGAAATATTAGATGTTCTTTCCTTGGGAAAAATTCATCTTTATTTTAAGATTATGGCCTTTCTACACTTTTGGTGGTACTGTATGAATTCTTTCGTGGTACTGCTTATAGATAGAAATCAGGTTATTACTTTTTATGTCTTTACTTGGCAAAATTAAAGTTGAAAACACAATGTTGAACCCTCTTCCCCTATCTTGTATGTTTATGTGTATGTTTTAATTTAATTGGACCATAAATTTTAAAAGTCTATAACTTCTGGTGTATTGGGAGTTATTGTAAACTGGCTCCAATGCAAAGTAGTAATTGTTGATGGTATGTTGATCCAGGTCATAGAAGAAATCATCCATGGACACATGCCACCTTCATTAGGCACTATGGAGTTATAGATCCAATATATTGAGAAAGCTTGAAAATGACGTTATTGCCAAAAATGGAATAAAATGGCCTTACAAGCATACAATATCAACCTATTGGATTCTTCTTTTGCTAGATTTATGCAAGGCTCTGCCCATATAAGGAAGTGTGGCTAATCCTTCCTTCTTTCTGGATGTTCCATTTGATGTCTAGGAGGTATCTCTGCAGGGTTATAACTACTACTTTCCTGCTATTTATTTATTAGTCATATTTGACATTTATGGATTTCCTTTTCCTTTTAACAATTAATTTAATAATTTTCTTTATCCAATAGTGTTAAAGTTTTTTAATGATGGTTCAACAACATTAAAGTTTTTCTATTATGAACAGAGTCAATTAGATCATCTGTCCAGTTCAGTTCAGTTTAGTTNATGGATTTCCTTTTCCTTTTAACAATTAATTTAATAATTTTCTTTATCCAATAGTGTTAAAGTTTTTTAATGATGGTTCAACAACATTAAAGTTTTTCTATTATGAACAGAGTCAATTAGATCATCTGTCCAGTTCAGTTCAGTTTAGTTGCTCAGTCGTGCCCGACTCTTTGCGACCCCATGAATTGCAGCACACCAGGCCTCCCTGTCCATCACCATCTCCCGGCGTTCACTCAGACTCACGTCCGTCGAGTCCGTGATGCCATCCAGCCATCTCATCCTTGGTCGTCCCCTTCTCCTCCTGCCCCCAATCCCTCCCAGCATCAGAGTCTTTTCCAATGAGTCAACTCTTCTCATGAGGTGGCCAAAGTACTGGAGTTGCAGCTTTAGCATCATTCCTTCCAAAGAAATCCTAGAGTTGATCTCCTTCAAAATGGACTGATTGGATCATCTGTCAATGCTACTTAATAATCATATATGTTATGGTCACAGAACATATATGTTCTAATGCTACTCCCAAGTAACAGGAAATATGTATATTTCATAATAACTAGACTTGAACTTTTGAATGTGTTTTGAGTTCCCAGAATTTGTAAAGTTACCTTCTTTCACATTCACATTGACAGAGGTCACATAAATGATGTTTGGTGAATTGAAACTTAATTAGAGATACCATGTTGAATTCAAGTGAACATTTTCCTTTGATTTAGGCCTACTTAGGCAAAATGGTGCATGATTTTATAGCTTCTGTGCTAAGGATGCAGAGCAGCACAGTCATAGTAACAGAGAGAGAATCACCTCCCCTTACAGATGATTCCTAAAGAGCCAGACGCACCAGGCCCCCCTCATTTGCTTGAGATCTCACCGTACAGAGTGGAAGTCCTGAGACTTCACCATGTTTTCTGACTGATATATTTCACACAGGAGGGATGCTGTTGTTCCAGATGGCTTTTCAGCTTTATGCACGCTACCTTCCTGGACTCCTGCTGTAACTGAAAATTGGGTTTTACTCTACCATTTGACAAAGAAATTAGATTAGGTTAACTACTTTTTGGTTTTAGATTATTGATACAAAGTGCTTTCATGAATATGACAGAAAAAAAAAAGAAATTCAGGCTAAGTGATGTCCCTGGGTACATTCTTATTTAGACATTTTCCCTGAGGTTTTTATAGTGTCATAAAATTATATGCAGATACAAAATTTGCATAGAATCAGGCTCATTGAAATTTTGATGATTTTTTTCAATCTGTAGTATTCTCTTTAGTGTTTTTATGGAAAGCTAGATAGATATTTGAAGTGACTGTAAAGATGATGATGTGAAAAGATTTAAAAGGCATCTATTAATTCTCCTGCATGATGAAAGCATTCATTATGTTTATTACTTCTGGGTTCTCATGAACTGAGTAAGAGAAAGTAATTTTCTTGAAGTGAGGATTTGCTTGATATCCCTCCATAGCTTTTCCAAGTTCAGATTTTAAGTATTTGGAGAATAAAACAGATATATCAAATACTTATTCCACTTAGCAAGGTGTAAATCTGATTGATTGAGGTGAAGCATGGAGCTCTAGCTGTGACCAGAACATATACGATGAGATGTCTGACTCTTCAGCTTCTCAGTTAGAGTGTGTCTGGATAGCCGACTGCTAGGACAGAGATGAGGTCAGCGAGGTGACCTGGTTGGCACCTGGCGCTCACCAGATGCTTTGCGCTCATAACTGGCTGAACATTCACCAAAGCAGTCAGTCTTCTTCCCTTGCGAGGCACTGTGATAGACGGGACATAGATAGTTTGGGTAGGAAGATCGCGTTTATAAAAAGGTCCCGCGCTGGGACAGAAGATGGAATGATTTGACTGCTGTAAGGCTATTCTGTGTAATGGGGGCAGGCACTTGTCGTTGGGCACTGACAAGTTCTGGGGATATATTTTCAGCTCTAAATTAGAGCCCTGGCTCACGGGAGCTAATTCAGGAACTATCCTAATATTTGAGAAAATAAGGCAGCTCTGTTCCAATCCTGTGATCCTGATTTTTAACCTTTACACTTAGGGGAAGTTTTCTCAGACCTGTGTTCTGTCATCTACCCTTTCTGTCTCTGAGCCCTTTCACATCATCAAAAGTTATTGCCTGGCCTTGGTGGGACATGTGTTTAAAATCATAAAACATTCTTGAGAAGGAAGTTTTGAGGTCACATAGGGCATTGGTTACAGAGTTGGGGTTCAAGGACAAGGAGCAGTCAGTAATGAACCATTTTGTTACAATATGAGAAAAATAAAAATAATTGCCTAATTTTGCTATAATTTCTTTCTTTCATTCAAAATGATTATTTCTTGTTAAAATGGTCTTTCTTTTATGAAAAGGTGACAATAAACAGTAATCATAGTCCCTAATTGATAAAAATAGAAGTATTAAGGCTAAAAGTGGATGTCCAATTTCAGTTTTCAGATTTATGTTTATATAAATCTAAGAGTTCTTGGATGGAAAGTTATGACCAACCTAGATAGCATATTCAAAAGCAGAGACATTGCTTTGCCAACAAATGTCCGTCTAGTCAAGGCTATGGTTTTTCCTGTGGTCATGTATGTATGTGAGAGTTGGACTGTGAAGAAAGCTGAGCGCCGAAGAATTGATGCTTTTGAAGTGTGATGTTGGAGAAGACTCTTGAGAGTCCCTTGGACTGCAAGGACATCCAGCCAGTCCATCCTGAAGGAGATCAGCCCTGGGTATTTAGAAGGAA
Source organism: Neotragus pygmaeus (assembly GCA_006410875.1). Lineage (NCBI taxonomy): Eukaryota > Metazoa > Chordata > Mammalia > Artiodactyla > Bovidae > Neotragus > Neotragus pygmaeus. The sequence continues at coordinate 1,470,330 of SJYV01020660.1, forward strand.
TGATGCTAAAGTTGAAAGTCTGATACTTTGGCCACCTCATGCGAAGAGTTGACTCATTGGAAAAGACTCTGATGCTGGGAGGGATTGGGGGCAGGAGGAGAAGGGGACGACCAAGGATGAGATGGCTGGATGGCATCACTGACTCGATGGACGTGAGTCTGAGTGAACTCCGGGAGATGGTGATGGACAGGGAGGCCTGGTGTGCTGCGATTCATGGGGTCACAAAGAGTCGGACACG
>SJYV01020660.1:1470614-1531504 GCA_006410875.1 Neotragus pygmaeus
GTGTTTTCTCTCAACATGCTGGGAAATGTACATTATCCCTAATTTTCAAAATAATATGAATAATAGGCACTTCACTTCAAAGAAGATATTCACCAACTTTACAATACGTTGACTTATTTCATGAGTAATTAGGAAATCAACAAGTCTTATGTATGGGAATCATAGAACACTGGTATTATTTTTCACAAGGACAAATCCAGAGAGTTTAAAATTTTCTTTCTGTGTATTTTTTATTTAGTAGGCCTTGAGATCTAGAAAATAAATAATAATATTGGTCAAACATATACTAAGTATTTAATAATATGCCAGCCATTGTCCAAATATTAATGTGTTATTTCATAAGCCTCTATGAAAGTTCTTTGAGGGTGGTATTATTTCCATTTTATTTTTGAGGCAAATTAGAATCAGGCATGTTAAGACCTTTGCTCAAAGTCACACAGGAGGGCAGAAAGTCAGGGATCACATACAGATTTTTCTAGTTACCAAAACCCCAGAATTTTTCCACTGTGTCAAAATGTTATTTTTTTCATGTCACTTATAGTTTCTCTTGCCCATGAAATCTGAACAACGAGCAGTAACAATGGTGTTCTGCAGAATAGAACCTCTCAGAAGCTCTAGTAAGATATGAGATCGTCAGGCCACAGTATAATTTGTAATAGAATTTATTGACAGAAACTAGTGGGGAGAGAACGAATTAGACCCACTTTCCAACTATGACAATTGTAAAGCATGGGAGTTAATTTCCTTTACACATAGTTTACTAATTGCATGTCAATCAATCTGAGAATCCAGATACGTCCAGACACTGAAATGACAACATGAAGGGGAGCTCAGAGAGAGAAGTTTGGTGTTTTTACTAACTTCTGCTTCTGTGGGTCCTCAGTCAAGTGTCTGCTGGCAGCCCTGAGTCCTGTTCTCGGTCAGCAGCGTGAGAAGTAAGGAAGCACTGCTAATGGGGCAGTGGGAGAAAGAGGACAGGCTGAAAACCATCCGGTATCTCTGCATCTGTCCATCATCGCAGCTGACCACAAGCCGTTCAGAGATTAGATGATGACTGCTTCATTTCCACTCTACATATCTCCTGCAAGTTTTCTTTTGATAAGAATAACCCAGACACGTACAAAGGGAGGGGTTCTGGGAAATGCAATTCCTACCCTAACCTAGTGGCTGTGATACAACCCAACATACAAGCAGGAGCTGTTTTCTCCCTTGTTTTACAAATGAAGAGACTGGGACACGTTGCCAAGGAACTTGCCCAAGGCCACCTGGCCCATGAGTGACAGAATCAGGTTTGGATCCAGACAGTTTGATTCCAGATCGCGAGCTCTTAATTCCTGTGCTTTGCTACCTCAGCAATAAATAGGGTTCCATAGGGTTCTTAGTGTATTTTTCCTTGTTTCAAGTCTCCTTGTGTCTGGTAAGAAAATTCATCACCAGACAGCTACATAAAGCAATGATAGGGGTTGTCTTCATTTAGTTCTATTTTTGTCAACTTCCCTAACTTACTTTGTTTTTCTCCTATTCTGTGTTTTGCCCTTTTAAGACCCACTATTTTTTCCAAAATAAATTCTTGATTACTAGCTTTCTGACTACTTTGATTTAAAAAACTGTCTTTTAGCAGTTACATATTTTTTGCTATTTTAATGATCATTCGAATGTGTGCTCTCTGTGTATATTCTTACATCACTAATATCCATATGCTTTTTATTCTCAAGCATATTCCAACATCCTTAAGTCAGGAATATTACCTACTTTTCCTTTGTGTCACCACCAAAGTGTGCCTGCTGCTGCTGCTGCTAAGTCACTTAAGTTGTGTCCAACTCTGTGCGACCCCATAGATGGCAGCCCACCAGGCTCCCCTGTCCCTGGGATTCCCCAGGCAAGAACACTGGAGTGGGTTGCCATTTCCTTCTCCAGTGCATGAAAGTGAAAAGTGAAAGTGAAGTCGCTCAGCTGCATCCGACCCTTAGTGACCCCATGGACTGCAGCCTTCCAGGTTCCTCCATCCATGGGATTTTCCAGGCAAGAATACTGGAGCGGGGTGCCTAGATGTTAGTGAAGATGCTCTTAACTCCTTAAATGCCAAATCTTCTCGTTGTAAAGGAAGTTTCATTTGAATAACTGGAAACCATGTTCCTATTGAATAGCAGTGCTTTCTGTATATGTATACCAGAGCTATCTGTTTCAATTCTGGGTTTTATTCTTGTGGTTTTATGGCTGCCTTCTTAAAGATACCCTCAGAAGAGGGTAGGCTTCAGTTTTCCTTAGTCTTGAATTCTTGATTATATTATATTCTAACTCAGCATCATTTTGATATTTTATATGCTGTTATATTTTAAAAACACTTGTATAGATAAGTTATACTTTGAATAACACCATAAATTTTTAAACAAAAGAAAAAATGACATAGCATGAACATTTTGGACTGAAACAATCCCAGCATTTCTTCAACATTAACAAAAATATTACTTTCAAATCAGTTTCTTCTTTTTCCAAGAATAGTAAAATATTAAATAGAGTTTTAAAAACCTTTTCAAAATTAACATAAATTGATCTTATAATTTTACAGCCAGAGTTGGCAGATTACTTGAGTGACTGAAATACTGAGTTATAACATCCAATTTGGATTAGGAAAATAAACAGGTTTTAAATATGTTCATCACAAAAGCAAATGTCTGTAATGAAAATATCTTCATAACAAGGTTCTACTATGAAGCACACTTAGATAGAATATCTAATTTTGATATGTAAATAATACATGCTCAAAGGTATGATCCTGCTGAATGGACAAATGACAGATATATACAAGTAGGTATATATTTGGGGGGATTAAATGATCTTTTCTACTTTATAATTCAATTTACATGGCTTAGTAGCTACTACTCAAAACTTTCAATGTGTTACCGTGTATTCAGGTGAATAGTACATTTAAGAAAATGAACAATTAAAGACAGATGGAAAGTTAAGTTTTAAAAGTTGTTTTAGTTGAAACTATCCAGCAAATGGAAATTTTGATGATTACTTCTGTTCTTGTCGAGAAAGACAGGAAAAAGGCCATTAATTAGCACAAAAGTAAAAACTAACCAAAAATAGTTCCATGATCTTTCTGTATCCTCAGAAACATGATTTAAAGAAGTGACTTAACATTCAAAACAAGTGAATGATTTGAGGAAGAAGGGGAATTTATCTCATTTTCTCAAACTGGGCAATATATATATATATATTTTTAATAGTGAGGTAAAGTCAGGAGAAGGAAATGGCTACCCACTCCAATATTCTTGCCTGGAGAATCCCATGAACAGCGGAGCTGGCAGGAAACAGTCCATGGGGTCGCAAGGAGTTGGACGTGACTGAGCGACTGAGCACCAGCACAAAGTCCCCTAGTGATAGTAGAATGGTAGCAGTGGAAAGCCATCACGGAATGCTCTGTGTGTGCCAGGCTGTATGCTTACTCTCGATAACACTATAAGGCAGTTACCATTATTATCCCAATTTTATAAGCAAGATGATTTCAGGTTAAAGAGGTCATTACTGCTCAGCTGCTGCTGCTGCTGCTGCTGCTAAGTCACTTCAGTCTAGTGAATGACAAAGGAAGTTCTGAGTGTCAGTGGCTGACTTCCAGAGTTCAAAATTTAAACCATGATGTTGTCCTGCTAGTTTAATAACCCAGATGTAGCAGATTGCAAAACAATGGCATAATTCTTCACATTTTCCTATATTCATGCCCTGTACAAAGTGGCTTTTCAGCTTTTTCCATCAAGCAGTGAGGTTCATTTCCCCTTCCCTTGAATCTTAGTAGGCCTTGTGACTTACTTCAGCCAACAGAATCCTGCAGAATCAACACTGCACATTCAGAGCCTAGCCTCCAAGAGCCCCTTGCATGCTTCCACTCTCTAGGAAGCCTACCCAGACATCATATGTACAGTTAGATGCTAACCTGCTGGCAGGTGAGAGAATGTAGTTTGGAGCTAAGTCAGCCCCCTTGACCCAGTCATAGTCACACAGATGTGAGAGAGTACAAAACAGATCAGCAGTGCCAAGTTGCCCTGATGGCAGAAGTGAAGGAGGGCAGTTGAGAAAAAACCTGCCAGATGAGTCCAGTCAGGATTGCTTATCCAGAGAATCATGAGTTAAATGGGTGGTTGTTTCTAGCTATTACCTTTCAGGGTGATTTGTTATGCAGCAGTATTAGTAGTAGTTTATGTACGTATTCACAGCACTGAAGCATATATACTGTTATGTAAGAAACAAATCACCAGTCTCTATTTGATACAGGATGCAGGATGCTTGGGGCTGGTGTACGGGGATGATCCAGAGAGACGTTGGGGGGTGGGAGGTGGGAGGGAGATTCGGGATTGGGAGCTTGTGTGCACCTGTGGTGGATTCATGTCGATGTATGGCAAACCCAATAGAGTATTGTAAAGTTAAATTTAAAAATAAATAAATAAATTAATTAAAAAAAAATAAAAATAAAAATTGTTTGACTATGTTCATACAAAACCTGCACGTGGATGTTTGTAGCAGCTTTATTCATAATTGTCAAAGCTTGTCAAAGACGTAACTTGCCAAAATGTATTCAATAGGTGAACAGGTAAACAGGGACTACATCTAGCCCGTGGAATATTATGCGGTACTGAAAGAAATAAGTTATCATGGAATATTATGCAGCACAAAAAAGAAACAAGTTATCACATCATGGAAAATCATGGAAGAAAGTTAAATGGAAATCACTCAATGAAAGAAATGGCTACATTACTGTATGGTTCTAACTGTGACATCCTGGAGAAAGCAAAACTATTGGTGTCAATAAAAAAAAATATCAGTGGCTGGTAGGGGTTAAGATGAAGGGAAGGATGAATATACAGAGCACATAGAATTTTTAGGACAAGCTATGGACTTTGGATAATAAAGATTGTCGCTGTAGGCTCCTCAGCTGTAACCAGTATACCACCTTGGTGGGGCATGTTTATAGTGAAAGAGGCTGTGCATCTGTGGGGTCAAGGAGTATATGGATATTCTCTGTACTTCCCAGTCAGTTTTGCTTAAACCTGAAATTGCTCTAGAAAAAAGTCTGTTTAAACAAAAGAATATGGTTTATGTATTGAACTCAATTCTTCCTTCTCTCTCTTTGTATTTTCAGTCTGTGGGGGGGGGGGATGTGTGTACAGATACATATGAATATATGTACATCTGTGACATGACAAGATTATAACTCTTTGAAATTGATGCAGTCCCAAGCAGTTTAATTCACTGTCAGTGCAACAGTGCTACTGTTTGTCTTAAGGGTGAATGATGTCTCCTTTGAATCTGAATATGTTCCCCAGAGGGGTGTGAAAAGTAGGGATATATTTCTAATCAGTTTCCAGTACCCAACTCATTAGAGGTGTTATTTGATTAGTGCCCACTGCAAATCAATATAACATGAAGGGTATCCATTTTAATCAGCAGAGAGACTTCTGTAAAAAACAACAACATTGCTGTTGTTCAGTCGCTCAGTCATGTCCAACTCCTTGCGACCCCATGGACTGCAGCATCATCTCCCAGAGCTTGCTCAGCTCATGTCCACTGAAGCAATGATGCCATCCAACCATCTCATCTTTGTTGTCCCCTTCTCCTCCTGCCCTCAATTTTTCCCAGCATCAGGTTCTTTTCCAATGAGTCGGCTGTTTGCATCAGGTGACCAAAGTATTGCAGCTTCTGCTTTAGCATCAGTTTTTCCAACAAATAATAACTTTATTTTGTACTAAATTCTAAGCTTCTCAGTATTTCTCAATTTTAATGCATCTGTATGATCCAGAAAGGAGTCATTTGTTCAGAAATTCTTATTCATCCACTTACAAATTCATTTATTCATTGAATAAATCAATACTGAGGAACTGCCAGTTATCAGATTTTATGTTAGGTGCTGAGATTATAGCAGCAAATAAGACTTACAGTGTTTTTGTCCTTATAATTAATTACATAAATAAGTGTTTATATTCAAGGTAAGTGTTGAGAAGGAAAATTATCTTATGGGATGAAATTGATTTATAGGGAATTTTGACCTGACCTAGTGTGCAGAAGATTTCTCTATGAAAGTTAAACTTAAGCTGAAAGCTGAAAGCTGCTGTGGACAGGCTTCCTGGGTTGGGAAAGTATTGATGTCTTCAAGAATGATAAGAAGTGAGGGAAGAGAGTGAGATGACATGAGGCAAGACCAGAGCATGCACGACACTTTGGACCAGGTTGGCTTTCGTCCACTGGGTGCCCATTATGTCCTACGCCATGAAGACACAGTGTAGTATACAACTGTCACATAATAGGCACATTATGGTACATGATTGGCACAATGAAGGATATGAAAGTTTGGAAGTCATGGTTGGTTAATTCAAGAACCCTTCAGTGTCATGAGGGAGACATATGGATGATGCTTCTTCTCCTAGTGAAGCTTCTGGGAGACAGTCTCTTATTTTTTATTTTCTCCTGTGTCCCTAATGCAATAGATTTGTTCTCAGTGGTAAATATATATTGATGGCATAATTTTTTATAAATATCCATAGTGCAATGATAAGAATGCTTATCCAAGGTCCCTGATTTCTGAACAACCCTTTGAGTCTTAGAACATTGGCTTCTGGCATCACGAGGGTTTAAGGCTTCAGGCTATGCCTGGCTTTGATCCTTTAGATTAAACTATATCATCTTAGATACTGTGGAGTATTACCCAAGGGCCTGTATTATGTTCAGAACAGGAGAAGTGCTGGGCTGCACTTTGTATCTGGTGGTGACTGCTGTTCATTAACACTGTGATATTTTAATTTTCTTGTCCTCAGTTTCTCAGTAGTAAAATGGAGAGAGAGGCAGAACCTACTTCATAGGATTATTGTGAAGGTTGACTCTAAAAATTTGTATAAATTTCTTAGCATACTTTCAATACATATTAATGTCAAACCCTCAAAAATGTTCCATTTTAAAAATTATTGTTTTTAGGTCATTCTTGCATTTCCTCTGTAATACTAGTAACTCTAGCATTTGAACCTAGTTGCTGTTTTTTTTAAACAACTTTCACTCTTGACTGTATTAGGCTGTCCCAGGCGCTGGGTGTCTCTCGGGAAATTTCCTCCGCCATCTCCAATAGCATACAAATCACTCCCTGGCATCCCAAAAGGCAACCTATCTTTCGAATGCTTGGATGGAGGAAAGGTCTTTCTGAGACCAAAAGGGAGCTACAAACGTACTTCTCAAACCAAGCTGTAAATATGAAAGCCATTTAAGGTCCACTGTTGGAAACAGTTTCCAGACTTCTTTAAAATTGTCACCATACATAACAGTGTGCATCTTATAACATTAAAACCAAACAGACCTTTGGGCTCTGAACCATTCCTGCTGCTGCTGCTGCTAAGTCGCTTCAGTCGTGTCCAACTCTGTGTAACTCCATAGATGGCAGCCCACCAGGCTCCCCCATCCCTGGGATTCTCCAGGCAAGAACACTGGAGTGGGTTGCCATTTCCTTCTCCAGTGCATGAAAGTGAAGTCGCTCAGTCGGATCCAACTCCTAGCGACCCCACAGACTGCAGCCTACCGGGCTCCTCCGTCCATGGGATTTTCCAGGCAAGGGTGCTTGAGTGGGTTGCCGTTGCCTTCTCCGATGAACCATTCCTACGTAAGTATTATTATCAATTTCCATAACCCAATTTATTCTGGCACAGAAAGTTCCTGAACCTGTATTATCATGTTCAAGGTGAAGTAAACAAGGAGTCAGGAGGTTTTAGACCTACAACTCTGTCCTGAAATAGAATTATGTTAATGATCAAGTCAGGCAATGTGAGCCTCTTTTTTTACTGGTTAACTGGCAGATTGAACTTACATGTAATGGGGTGATTTTCTATTTTATTATTTTCCTAAATTTTCTAAAAATTTTATAATGTGTATTATTTATATTATCAGATAAATCATTTTTTAAAAGATATATATATATATATATATATTTCAGTACAGAATGATGATGTGTATATTTACATCTTTCATAATCTTATTTGTTTTTATTGTCCTATAAAGGGAACACTTTTGCTCAACATTTTATAGAAATTCAGTTGATAGATAGTAATTTGCATTATTCTGAAAACAAATCTTGATAAATAACATGAGTTTTCACCGCTTGCCAGGGGATCCATTTGGTTGTCTACAACTGACTTAGAACATTTTTTGACAGAGAGCTAAAGAAATATTTTGTTTTACAAAAGGCTTAGCTTTGCCCTCATTTAAAAAAAAAAAAGACCTTATTTTTCAAGGGCTGTTACTGATCTGCCATATTCATCATACTTGAAGCCTGTTTTTAGTATTTTTATCCTATGATCATTATCGACTTTAGCTTTGACTTTGATCTAAACTGCTTTTGAATACATAGCCATTTAATATGATGCCAAAACATGTATTCACTGTGCATGCAGGTACCTGATCCCAGAAATACTACTGTACTTGTCTCAGAATTAAACATCTTTCCAGTACTCATTGGGATTTATTAATTTACGGACTAATAATTTTAGAAAGACATCACTGTCTCCTGACCTTCTGGTTAAAGCTCTTATCTCTTAAAATTTTTCAGGTCCCTACACAGTTAGGGATCATTAGACATTGTTAAATTGAATAAGAGATAATCACAACAAATTTTCAGTAACACTGAAAAGATTTTTTAACAGGTTGGTTAAGGGTCAACAATTAGACTTTATTTTTATTTTATTACATAGCTTCATGCTATTTAAAAAATATTCTTAATTAGATGTTTTCCAGTTTTCAAAGTAAATTCAGTTCTCACTGCACACATGGTAGTTTGACTGTAAGTAACAAAGTAGGATGAAAATATAGCTAATGCTGGATCTACTTTTGGTTGAATATCTTGTAATTATTTTGTCATTAGAATTGCAGAGTGCTTTTCTCTTAACCAATAATTTTTTTTTTTTCTAAATAAAGAGTTAAGGAGCTATGTTAAATTTCTGAGTTTGATGAACTTATTTATGATATTCGGAACTTTGTTCTCTGGGATTGATGGGTTTTCATTTGTAAATGTGCCATTAGTGATTAGTCACTGATGACAAGGCATGCATTTCCTATGTGACAAGTGCTAAGAGATCATGAACTACCAGGTGACACAGTTGGAGTGTTTTCTGTCATGTAATTCAAGGCAGGGAGGGACTGTGTTGAATTGGAGAAATCAGAGAAAGGAAAGTCAGTGTATATAGATTTTCTACCATGTGTCAGACACTGGAACAGAATCAGTACATGTGAGATCTCGTTTAACCTGCTTAAGCTCATCAACAAGTAGAAAAAATTGGAATTCAGAATCAAATCTATCTCATTTAAACTTGATACTTTTTCCATTTTTATCACTGACGTTTCTTTAATAGATGAACTTCCTGAGATACATCAGGAAAGCTTGAAAAACTGTGGTCATATAGAGGGATGGGTCAGCATGGAATGTTAATGATGGGAAGCAGAATGAGCAATCCAGTCAGAATCGCATGAGTGAAGAAGACATCAGAAAGGGTGTTTGAGAAAGGAGAAGTTTAGTCCGACCAGACCAAAACAACCTTTGGAGTGGTGAAAATACAGACTGGAAAGCAAGGTTAGCAACATATGGTAAAGGACTTTGAAATGTCAAGACAAGGAGTATAGACTTAATTAGGAAAGCAGCAGGGAGCCACTGAAGGTTTTGTGCGGAGGAGCAATATGATTACAGCTGACAGCAGTCTTAATAAGGCTTAATAAATAGTCCAGTTTATAACCTTAGGCCAACTGCTGAGCAGAAGCCAAAAGCTGTGCTGCAGAATTAGCAGACTAATTACTGTAGGCATGATGGCCTGGATTTAATCTGAGTCATCCTTCATAATGGAGCATAAACTCCTAGCATTCTAAACAGATATCTGAAGTGACAGGTGACGTGTCTTCAGAGTCTGCTGCCTTCGTCTGACACCACAGTGGCACATTGTTAGGTGTCTTAATGGAGCCATGACTTACATTTCACCATTATTGAAACCTCTCTTCTTGTCAATATTCAGTGTATTTTTATGGCTTTTCTGCAGGCCTAAAATCCATTGCCATCTGTCTTATTCCTTATAATAATGCTTTGCCATCTTTTATCGGTATTAATCTGCTTTGCCAAAAAGGGAAAGCATCATTATGCTATCTGTAGTCTGAATTAACAGCTGATGTTGACTAGAAGACAATATTCGAATTTCAGTTCTAGCAACCAAGATAATTTCTGTTTTTAATTTAGAGAGTAGGCTACATAAGAATCCTTATGTAAGATAAAGTTTCCTTTATCTTTTGGTTACTTTAAGAGGTTTTAATGTTTTTTAGTGTTTGTTTATGTGTATACATGTGTTGTGTGTATATGTGTTGGTGTGCATACATGTGTGTTTGTGTGCCATGCTCGCATGCATGTGAAGGCAAGAAGGTGAGAGTGGCAATAGGCATATGTAGAGAAAGAACTAGATGTTTATCATATTACTTCCTTCTGGGGAATAATTCCTGGGAAATAAAGAAGTTGCATAATTAAGTTTTATAAAACACTATCTTTGATACATTATGGTGATTACTGTCACCCTTAATAGTAAGAAATTTTTGCTCTTTTGTTAGCAAGCCAATATAATTTTATATATTATGGAGTGGTGTTTGTTTTTTTTTTTGCCTTTTTTTCACATAACTAGATCGTGTGTTTCTGGAGGATACATATTTATACCGAGCCTGACACCTGGCTCACAGTATATCTTCGGATCGCTTTCCATACTGTTGATGCTGTCCTCTCAGGACAGTCTTGCCTGGGCTTTCACTCACTCAACAGATTCTGAGAAACTCTCAAGTACTTTGCCAGGTAAACAGAATTCAGGCTCCTCTTTTAAAAAGCTTGTAGACAAACAATCAGTTAATTAAAATATAATCTATAAGTGTTGTGATTGATTTAAGTACAGTGTAGAAACACCCCTGGGGGTAAGAGTGACTTACTGGAGGCCATAACCTTTCATCTGAGTTTTAATATAATTGAGAAATGAAAGGCATGAAGATGAGAAAGCACAAGAGAATTAGAACATACATGGGCCTGAGTATATGACTGAATGGTGGGATGACATTCCTGCAAACATAGTTTGACTTCGGGAGGAGAGGTCATCAGAAAAGCTGAAGCCAGATCCTGCAGGTATTGACAGCACACAAAATCAGGTCACTCAGGCACTACGATTTCTATGTTGTAATTTGAAGCTACAATTTACAATTAATTGGGTGCTTCTAAGTCAAATACCATGGCTACACATTGTCATTTCTTTGAAAGAAGAAAAAAGTTGTTTGGCTTAAAATGGCACAGTCTAGTCATTTAAAAAAATGGTCTTAATGACCCAGATGACCACGATGGTGTGATCACTCACCTAGAGCCAGACATCCTGGAGTGTGACATCAAGAGGGCCTTAGGAAGCATCACTACAAACAAAACTAGTGGAGGTGCTGAAATTCCAGTTGAGCTGTTTCAAATCCTAAAAGATAATGCTGTTAAAGTGCTGCACTCAATATGCCAGCAAATTTGGAAAACTCAGCAGTGGCCACAGGATTGGAAAAGGTCAGGTTTCATTCCAATCTCAAAGAAGGGCAATGGCAAAAGAATGTGTCAACTACCACACAATTGTGCTTATTTCACATGCTAGCAAGGTAATGCTCAAAATCCTTCCAGCTAGGCTTCAACAATACATGAACAGAGAACTCCAGATGTAGAAGTGGATTTAGAAAAGGCAGAGGAACTAGAGATCAAATTGCCAGCATCCAGTGGATCATACAGAAAGCAAGGGAATTATAGGAAAAACATCTGCTTCATTGACTATGTTAAAGCCTTTGACTGTGTGGATCACAACAAACTGTGGAAAATTCTTTAAGAGGTGGGAATATTAGAACACCTCACCTGCCTCCTGAGAAATTTGTATGCAGGTCAAGAAGCAATAGTTAGAACTGGACATGGAACAATAGATCGATTTCAAATCGGGACAGGAGTATGTCAAGGTTGTATATTGTCACTCTGCTTATTTAACTTATATTCAGAGTACATCATACAAAATGCTGGGCTGGATGAAGGACAAGCTGGAATCAAGATTGCCGGGAGAAATATCAATAACCTCAGATACGCAGATGATACCACCCTAATGGCAGAAAGCAAAGAAGAACTTAAGAGTTTCTTGATGCAGGTGAAAGAGGACAGTGAAAAAACTGGCTTAAAACACAACATTCAGAAAACTAAGACCAGGCATCTGGTCCCATCACTTCATGGCAAATAGAAGGGGGGAAAAGTGGAAGCAGTGACAGATTTTATTTTCTTGGTCTCCGGAATCACTGTGGACAGTGGCTGCAGGTACGAAATTAAAAGACGCTTCTTGGAAGGAAAGCTATGAGAGACCTAGACAGCATATTAAAACGCAGAGACATTACTTTGTCAACAAAGGTCCATCTAGTCAAAGCTATGGTTTTTCCAGTGGTAGTGTATAAATTTGAGAGTTTGACCATAGAGAAGGCTGAGTGCCGAAGAATTGATGCTTTTGAAGTGTGGTGTTGGAGAAGACTCTTGAGTCCCTTGGACTGCAAAGAGATCCAACCAGTCCATCCTAAAGGAAATCAACCCTGAATATTCATTGGAAGGACTGATGCTGAAGCTGAAGCCCCAGTACTTTGGCCACCTTATGTGAACAGAACAGTCAGCTCACTGGAAAAGACCTTAATGCTGGGAATGATTGAGGGCAGAAGGAGAAGGGGGCAAGAGAAGATGAGTTAGTTGGATGGCATCATTGACTCAATAGACATGAGTTAGAGCAAACTCTGGGAAATAGTTAAGGACAGGAAAACCTGGCTTGCTGTAGCCCATGGACTCACAGAGAATAGAACAAGACTGAGTGACTGAACAATGAGGCACATTTAGAATACATAAGGGATTAGGATTCTAATTACAACTTAAGTAGGATAATATTTGTACCTACTTTTAAGGTCACTGTGAACTTTCAATGAGATAATGCAAAAAACGTGAGTACATGGCAAATATAAGAATTCAGTATGCGTTACTGGTGTGTATTATGAACTGTTTCTGTCTTGTATTCCTGAGAAAGACTTGAAGTGTTGTGAATGGCTACTTAATTAGCCATTTCTTGTCTACAGATTTAAACTGAAAGTTATAGCTTTTGAAGATTTCATTTTATTGGGTGGCTTAGTGGCCACCTCATGCTAAGAGTTGACTCATTGGAAGACTTTGATGCTGGGAGGGATTGGGGGCAGGAGAAGAAGGGGATGACCGAGGATGAGATGGCTGGATGGCATCACTGACTTGATGGACGCGAGTCTGAGTGAACTCCGGGAGTTGGTGATGGACAGGGAGGCATGGCGTGCTGCGATTCATGGGGTCGCAAAGAGTTGGACATGACTGAGCGACTGAACTGAACTGAACTAGTTGTCTGTAGGTAGTGAGACTTGGAAGGGGCCTTAGGGTTTATCGAATTTTCTCTTAACTTAGAATGTTGATTAGCATTACAAAGAAACAAGATTGATGCCCAAGAAGGGTGTTATAAAGAGACTTAAAGGCATATTGCACATCGAATATATTTCTGTGTGCCCAATGAATCATATTTGGTGTCTTAAACTTAACACAGGATGTCTCATGTGGTGCTAGTGGTAAAGAACCCACCTGCCAATGCAGGAGGTGTAAAAGACATGGGCTGGATCCGTGGGTCAAGAAGATCCCCTGGAGGAGGGCATGGCAACCCACTCCAGTAGTCTTGCCTGGAGAATCTCTTGGACAGAGGAGTCTGGTGGGCTATAGTTCAGAGGGCTGCAAAAAATCGGACACGATTGAAGCAACCGAGCATGCACGCACACGTAACACAGTGTTCAAAGCTGTCAGGCTTCACTTCTAGCTGTGTGTCTTTATCTGAAAAGCAAAATAATAGGAAGAATACAGATGTCATAAGATTATTGGAGAATTGTGCAATAATTTGTATAATGTACCTAACATGATGGCTGTCAGATAGTAAATATTCCAACAGTGTTCAGTATTGAAACTCTGCTATTATACAAATATGAGATGATAGTGCAAATAAGACAATTTGTGAAAATAAGAGAGAATGTGGATTTATCACTCAGATCTCAGTAAGGGTTACTACAGAATGTTTTATATAGTCTTTACTCTCAGGAAATAATTCTTTCTCACTGCACTCGGAGTCTAGTGGGCTGCCGTCTGTGGGGTCGCACAGAGTCGGACACGACTGAAATGACTTAGCAGCAGCAGTAGCACTCTGTGAGATGGAGGAAATTCATTGTTTAAAACATAATCAGAAAACACGTAATAGTCTTATTAAATTTCAAATGTACCTTTGAGGCCAGTAAACTCATTTATCAATTTTTTTGTTCCTAATATAATCCATAGCACCGCTATCTACAAAATCTATCACTGTTTACAGAAAAAAAAGTTGTTTCCATGTCAACCAAATTTTGTGATGTAAACAGGAACCACTAGGATTTCCAACTATTACCATATAGCCTCAGTATTACTTTTTAAAATTTATTTTTAATTGGAGGATAATTGCTTTACAATGGTGTGTTGGTTTTTGCCATACAATAGCATGAATCAGCCATAGGTATACACATGTCCCTTCCCTCTTGAACCTCTCTCCCACCCCACCCGCATCTCACTCTTCTAGATCATCACAGAGCACTGGGCTGAGCTCCCCGTGTTACACAGCAACTTCCCACTCGCCATCAGTTTTACACATGCTAATGTATGTTTCAGCACTCCTCTCTCAATTTGTCCCACCCTCTCCTTCCCCTGCTATGTACTGACTAATCCCTACATATTTCATAGTACTATTATAGTGTGTCTTTATACCTATGGAATACATATAGTTTAGTCAGGGACCCAACCAACAGTAGTGGCACACTCAGAGTGTGTAATTTGAGGAGACTTCAGTTTAAAAAGGGATGGTTTACAAAGGGTAATCAGAATGCAGGGGGGCCATAGGGAAAGCACAGTCACCTCCAGGGGTGAGGGACAGTGGGCGTGAGTGGGGGCTGGACCACTCCTAGACATGAGGTGACCGGGAATGGACTGAGACAGAGGGCTTCGTGGATCCGGCTGAGTCACTCTAGCTGAGGCCATCTCTGGGGCCACTGGCTGTCCACTCGGTATCAAGTAGTCAGCTTGGTAAAAGACATCTTAAATTTTAACTTTTGACAATAGCAGCTTATAGAATGTGATTACAACAAAATTAAAAAGAAAAGATAGTAAACCAATGAGTGGGGGGAGGTTCATTAGGGGCTGTGATTACAAATTTGGGATTTTGTAATCTTTGCTGTTTATTTCATTTTGTAAATGGACTACTCGGTATAGATATATATCACAAGATATATATCTATATATAGATCATCATATAGATATATAGATCAGAATGATCTAAGAGTGTATTTTCATTTGAAAATATACTAATGTGTTCATCTCTTCATGCCATCTTTCTGTATATTTCATGTCCATCTCTCTTTTATAATGTCTCTGTCACCTCTTGATCCTTTGTTCATAACAGAATGTCTGATCCTTTGAAATGGTGCTCAACGTCCCTTCTGTTGTTTGTTGATGGTTTTTCAGAAAAAAAAAAAGTGTATCCTTACCGTGGAGCACAATGCAGCAGCCATTGAAAATTGTGCTAATAATCTGTTCATTTATGGGAGAAGAATAGATGTCCACAACACGAGGGGAAAAAAGCATTTTGTAAAATTTAGCACACACTTATAGATAGATTGCAGGCTGTTTCTTATCTTCCATTTGCAGAAGGGGAACATGGAAGAGCTGAGTGGCATATTGATTGGCTTGACGGAGGTCACATGGTGAATATCAGCAGCTCTTCCAAGAACATCCCAGTCCCTACAGCCTAGATCCAGTCAATAGCCTGTTGGCTCAAAAGCTAAAGTGATGACGGATGAGCTCGTTATCTGGCTAGAGGCTTGGGGAGCTGAAATCCATGGAGTCTGCGATGAGACTTTCTGCTGCGGTGTCTCCCTCCCTGGTAGGGCTGCAGAGGCTCCCCTTCAGGACAGGCTGGCGCACTGCATCCCTCAGCTCTGCATGTCTGGATTGCTGCTGCATCCTTGGAATCAACCTCTTAGCCGCCCCTCAGGTTCTTTGTTCCTTAATATGGGCAAAAATTCAATGGATTTTTAAAATAACTTGGACCTTTTATTTGCCAGCTAGACTGCAGTAGTATAAAGTGACAAATTTATTTCATTTTATGGAATTAGATATAACTCAAAACACTATGGAAGTCAATATGCAAATCAGATTTTAAACTCCTCTTTTTTTTGAAAGAATACAGTTCATCCTGGATAAACATATATATATTACTCCATCCTTCTTCAAAGGGTTAAAACTGAGCTCTCTGGAAAATCAGTAGCCCAGAATATGTAGCTCTCTGGGACTGAAAAGAAGGAAAGCATTTTTATGTGAAGAGGAGGGAAATTACTTGTGTTTTAAAAATACCTTTAAATGTGTATGAATTTGGCAGAATGATCTAAGAGGAAAAGAAAAAAAAGCATGTGGCAGCATTATGAGAATTTGATATAGAAGAAGACCATACTGAAGCAAAGTTGACATTTTGAAATTACTCTCCTTTTAAAGATGTAGCACATTGTAAAATTGGTCATGAATTGAAGGTTGTACATCTTTATTTGTTAATTTGTAGAATTTGTGTTCTAACATTTATCTTTACTCTCTGACGTCATGAAGAATATATCTTTCTTATACATGTCCTTAATCTGAAAAACACCTCATTCCTTATTAGTTTACTAATATATATATTTGTATTTTTAGTTCCGGTAAAGGAGTTATTTGGAGGTTTATGTGATTAACTAAATTAGCTGTATTTTAAAATCACTGTAAACCATTAATCTGTGCAACTCTTACAAAATCAGAATTGCTAAATCTATAAAGATATAATGAGTATAAACTCATTAAAATAAAGGTGTATTTTGGTAAATATTTTGTAGGAAAACTAACATATGTCTAAATTTTCCATCTAAAATATTTTCTATCCTAAATTTTAATAAGATACCACTCTAAACTGATGTGGCAAACGAAGATGTTACTGCTTGAGGACCATGTTGCATGGTCTCATGTTAAAGAGACTGTGCAGTATTTTCCCCTGCAAACGTTCTATACATAGACAATATATTTAAAAAAGAAAACACTATACATCACTCCCCTTAGTTTTCATTTTACTTTAATAGAATACTAATAATTTTTTTAAATACTTAAAATTGCATCATATTCGAAGAGAATAGTGACACCTAGCCAGTGAATTTGTCTTCATTTAGCTCCTGAAGAGATGACCCACCATGAACGCCTATGCTAGATAAGAAGATTACCAAATGTAAACAGTCTAAACAGTCAAGATCAGTGCCGTCTGAACTTTTTTCAGGATGTGTACCTATCAATAAAATATGTGCCTCCAATACATGTGCATATATTTAGTAATAAATTACATGTCAGCTATGATAATATACTCTGTACATGATAAAACATATTCCCCAAATGGAGTTCTTTACATAAATAGAAATTTTAACACATTTTTGTACCCTTCCCAAATAGATGCTTTTTATAACACCTGGATACAGGCCACTGCCCCCTACTCATACATACACACTTTGAATATTAGTATTCAAGAATACTAATACTATTAGTATAGAATTCTGCTCTTTATTAGACCTCTTGAAATAATTCCAAGTTGTGTAATAGGAAGCTAAAATTGGAAAAATCTGATATACAAGTATATCAGCTATCTATCACCAAAATAATACCATGTAGCAACCTGCCTCCAATCACAGTAGTTTAAAACAACAAGCATTTATCATTATTCCCATGTCAGTAGGTCAATTGGATGGTTCTTCTGGGCTCAGCGGGGCTCACTATGTCTGTGGTTAGTTGTAGGGTGGGGAGGTGGTTTGCTGATCTT
Organism: Neotragus pygmaeus; assembly: GCA_006410875.1. Classification (NCBI taxonomy): domain Eukaryota; kingdom Metazoa; phylum Chordata; class Mammalia; order Artiodactyla; family Bovidae; genus Neotragus; species Neotragus pygmaeus. The sequence goes on from SJYV01020660.1 coordinate 1,488,602, forward strand.
GGCTGGGTTCTCTCATGTGGCTAGCTATGGGCTGGGACAACTGGGGCTTCCTTCCACATGCTTGTCTATTATATTCCTTCAGAAGGCGAGCCTGATTGTGTTCTCACCATGATCTCAGAGAAGCAAGATTGGAAGCAAATAACCAAATGCTCTTTCAAGCTTCTGCTTCCATCAGTTTCACTTCTATCTCACTGGCTAAAGTAAAGCAAGTCACTCGAAGGCGCTCAGCCTCAGACTGGGAAAACAGTACAGAACTATAAAATAAAATGCTTGAGTATGAGAGGTGGGGCCATTAAGGCAAGCAATCCATAGCATCAATGCAGTATCTTTTCTGTTAAATATATGCAGATGGACTGATGATTGCTAGAATAGCTTTAAGAGTAAGCAGTGCCAGATATACCTCCATGTTCTGATTATTTCTGTATATAGGGTAGTTTCCTGACCATAGAGAGATGTTTCATCTTTGTAATTCAGCTCATTGGATGTTTAAGTTAAATTTTAAGATGGTATTTCCAAAGGGTTTTGTCATTACTGGTTTAGTCTCAGTCCTAAGGAAGCAGGGGTCCTAAGGAAGCAGGGAAAGTGAAATTGTGACTATTTTAATTATCTATAATCATGTATTCACATTTCATGTGTGAAAAGTGAGCCTCTTTTCATGAAGCACTGTGTGCAAGAGTGCTCAGTTGCTTCAGTCATGTTGGACTCTTTGCGATCCTATGGACTGTAACATAACAGGTTCCACTGTCCATGAGATTTTACAGGCAAGAATACTGGAGTGGGTTGCCATGCTCTCCTCCAGGGGATCTTCCTGACCCAGGGATCAAACTCATATCTCCTGCATTGCAGGCAGATTCTTTACGACTGAGCCACCAGGGAAGCATTGATCTAAAACTAAAGAGGAAATATGGTAAAATTCTATTGTTTAAGTTAGAAATGGATAATTCTGAAAAAAATGGATCTTTTGTATCCTGTAGCATATGTTACACACAAACATTATTTAAAGAACAAGTACCCCAAAGTGGGAATAAATAATTCCTCTCTTTAAAAATGAAAAAAGAAGTTAATTCTGAATGATAAGGTTGTATCTATTTTTGAGGTAACTGATAAATGTCCTGGATTTTGTAACTGTCAATTAAAGCATTATAAAGTAGGTTTTATTATTATAAAGGTTAATAGTAATAATATCATCATTTTAAGTCATATTTTGTTATTTTCTGTGTGTTTTCCACATGTGTGATTTCAAATGAAGAGCTAAATGGCTTCTCAGAGTGTGTATTCACCCTTATGATGATAACGACCATTGTTGGAACACTATTTTGTGCCATATTAGGGCATTCATTTAGTGCTCACAACTCAGTGAGGTAACTATGTTTGTTACCCCAGTTTTATAGATTAAAAAAGATTTAGAAAGGTTAAGTAACTTGCCCAAGGTCACAATCAATCAGTCATAAGAATCAGAACTTGAAATCATTTTTTTCCCACATCAAATCCTATGGTCTATATTTTTAATTTTATTCTCAATCGTTACTCTGTAAAGCACTTAATGTTACATGGGTTTTTAACATGATAGAGACCATTTAAGAGGGGAATGATCTGAATGGTGCCTACAGAGGAGTCAGAATGGCCCTTGGTGTTTGTTGCCCAAGAGAGAGAGTCTCTCTGGCTGGTTAGCATAAACATCCAGCATTTCCCTAGGGCTCTAGAAACCTCTGACTTTCAGAGCTCAAAACCAATAGTCATATTGTTGACCTTGTCCTCATTATGTCTTCATGGTTTCATTGTTATTTCCCCATTTGAGGAATTAATAAGTAGTCTGGTCCTGTGGGAGTGTGATTTCTTATAATTGATTAAATTAGCATCTAGTTAAATAAAAATTTACAAAGCAAAACATTTCAAGACAGACCATGTCTTTTTATTGCTGTAGGTAGACTCAGTCTTCCAAAATGATATATGTCACTCTCAAAATTCACCTGAAGGGAACCCTCAGATTTAATGTCCACCCTAGAATGTTGTTGTTGATGGTCAGTCACTCAGTCATGTCCGACTCATTGCGATCCCATGGACTGCAGCACGCCAGACTTCCCTGTCCTTCACCATCTCTCAGAGTTTGCTCAAACTCATGTCCATTGAGTCGGTGATTTCATCCAATTAATCTCACCTTCTGTCGCCCCCTTCTCCTCCGGCCTTCAATCTTTCCCAGCATCAGGGTCTTTTCCAGTGAGTCAGCTCTTCACATCAGGTGACCAAAGTATTGGAGCTTCATCATCGGTCCTTCTAATGAATATTCAGGATTTTTTTCCTTTAGGATTGATGGGTTTGATCTCCTTGGAGTCCAAAGGACTCTCAAGAGTCTTCTCCAGCACCACAGTTAGAAGGCATCAATTCTTTGGCATTCAAACATTTTTATTGTCCAACTCTCACACCTGTACATGACTACTAGAAAAACTATATATTTATGGACCTTTATCGGCAAAGTGATGCTTCTGGTTTTTAGTATACTGTCTAGGTTTGTCATAGCTTTTCTTCCAAGGAGTAAGCTTCTTTTAATTTCATGGCTGCAGTCACCATCCACAGTGATTTTGGAGACCAAGAAAATAAAATCTGTCACTGTTTCCAGTGTTTTCCCATCTATTTGTCAAGAAGTAATGGGACCAGATACCATGATCTTCATTTTTTGAATGTTGAGTTTTAAGCCAGTTTTTTCACTCTCCTATTTCACCTTCATCAAGAGGCTCTTTAATTTCTCTTCACTTTCTGCCATAAGGGTTGTATCATCTGCATATCTGAAGTTATTGATATTTCTCCTGGCAGTCTTGATTCCAGCTTGTGCTTCATCCAGACCAGCATTTCATATGATGTACTGTGCATATAAATTAAATAAGCAGGGTGAAGATATACAGCCTTGACAAACTCCTTTCCCAATTTTGAACCAGTCTGTTGTTCCATGTACAGTTCTGACTGTTGCTTCTTGACCTGCATACAGGTTCGCAGGAGGCAGGTAGGGTGGTCTGGTATTCCCATCTCTCTTAAGAATTTTCCAGTTTGTTGTGATCCACAGAGTCAATAAAGCAGATGTTTTTAACATAGTCAATGAAGCAGATGTTTTTCTGGAATCCCCTTGATTTTTCTGTGCTCCAACGGATGTTGGCAATTTGATCTCTGGTTGCTCTGCCTTTTTAAAGTCATTTGTACATCTGAAAGTTTTTGGTTCACATACTGTTGAAGCCTAGCTGGAAGGATTTTGAGCATTACCTTGCTAGCATGTGAAATGAATCCAACTGTGCAGTAGTTTGAACATTCTTTGGCATTGCTCTTCTTTGGGATTGGAATGAAACCTGACCTTTTCCAATCCTGTGGCCACTGCTGAGTTTTCCAAATTTGGTGGCATATTGAGTGCAGCACTTTAACAGCATCATCTTTAGGATTTGAAATAGCTCAACTGGAATTCCATCAGCTCTAGTAGCCTTGTTTGTAGTAATGCTTCTTAAGGCCCTCTTGACTTCACATTCCAGGATGTCTGGCTCTAGGTGAATGAACACACTATTGTGGTTATCTGGGTTTTAAAGATCTTTTTTGTATAGTTCTTCTGTGTATTCTTGCTACCTCTTCTTAATATCTTCTGCTTCTGTTAGGTCCATACTGTTTCTGTGCTTTATTGTGCCTATCTTTGCATGGAATGCTCCCTTGGTATCTTTAATCTTTCTGAAGAGGTCTCTAGTGTTTCCCATTCTGTTATTTTCCTCTATTTCTTTGCGTTGTTCGGTTATGAAGGCTTTCTTATCTCTCCTTGCTATCTTTTGGGATTCTGCATTCAAATGGTCTATCTTTCCTTTTTGCCTTTGCTACTCACTTCTCTTCTTTCCTCAGCTATTTGTAAGGCCTCCTCAGACAACCATTTTGCCTTTTTGCATTTCTTGTTCCTGGGATGGTTTTAATCACCACCTCCTGTCGAATATTACGAACCTCTGTCCATAGAGCTTCAGGCATTCTATCAGAGCTAATCCCTTGAATCTATTTGTCACTCTGACCATACTTACTTTATTGGTAAAGCAGTTATCAGGTATGCAGTTTTGTGCCAAGGGAGCCAGCATGAGGAACTCCACCCATGGCAAAGGTCATGAGGAAGGAGGCTTGGCATAAGCAAAGGCGTGATCAAGCCTCAGGAAATCCCCTGTTCCCGAGCATCTACCCCAAAACCAGAATACTTTACGGGGGGCTCTCCCCCATAACCATTTCTCTCGGAGAAGGAGTTAACTTGCAGCTCCAAGTCAATAAAAATTCCTGGGCATGACAAGAGTGTTTCAACTTAGGAACTCTGAAGGTTATCTAGCCTGCCTGTATAGGTTCGTCCGGCCACATGTGATTGTCTACAGCCTCCCAACCATGAGAGGCACAAGATGTTTTAGACTTACTAAAGGCAAATTTTGGGAGGAAGTTAGAAATTATTTGTATAGTGGGTTGGTTAAGAATTATATTGGTGAAGGGTTTTTTTCATTTCTGTGCCAATAATTACTGCTAATTCCCTGCCCTGGGTGTGACAAGGGTGTCTCAGGTCAAACCTCTCTGCTGACAGACTAGCTTCTGTGACAACCTCTCAACCATAAACAGCACAGAGAGTTTTGGAGGATTTTGAAAGTCTTAATTAGCATAGGGCTTTTCTCATTATTGAGTCAATGATTGCCGCCAGGCCTCCATATCCTTAGGCACCTGGAAATATATTAATCAATGTATTTGGAATATAGAAAAGGAAATATAGTAGTTTTGATGTTAGCAATATTAAATTTTTTGAGTTAATGAATTTTCTCTTTTGTAATAGATCACTGTACTTTGTTATAAAAAATGTAACTTTATCACTATCTTAAGACTAAATAGATCTTAAGGGGAATATTGGTGAAAGGATTTTCATTTGTTGGGCTGATGTTTCGCTGCTAAATCTCCATATTCCCTGCCCTTATAATGAATATAACTAGCAAATAGGAGAAATAAGTATTAACCTTTAAGAATGATCATGTTAACCTTGGGTTAAATAAATTCCTTTCTTGATCGTAACTCACTACACCCTCACCCTATAGGAATGCAACTCTATTTGGAGGGTGGTGCCTGGTTTAAGAAAAAACACCCTTGGAAAAAATAAGTTTTTTGGTTATTAGAAAGAAAGGGTTGTAAATGTCAGCAGGTCTCATGGCCAGAAGATGATGTAAAACCCCTAAGAAAATTTTTTTATGTAAAGCACCTGATTTTGATAAAGGTCAGGACTGCTGACCCCATGCATGACTCTTTATTCATCCCTATATGTAACAAAAGGTATATAAGAAAACCTGAAAAATAAAGAAATGGGATCAGTTTCTGGAAAGACTGATTCCCCCATGTCGTTCTTTCTTGCTCCCCGTTTTTCTGGCTGAATTCTCATCTGGAGCATGGATGCTATTCCACATAAACCAAATTATTTAGCCTCTTTTTCTCCACTAATTTTCCTACTACACTATCCATTTCTAATCTCTCTATATCTGTAATTAAATATGTATTTTTCCAAGGATGTCGACTCTGTCCCCACCTTCAAATCACCCTGGATCCACCGGGGCTGGACGCCAGCACAGTTTTGGAACTGTCATTCAAATTAAGTGATTGGGCTTTATTTAAGGAGTTATTTCTATATTTCTGAAACTATGGCTAGAATATACTCTGAAAGCCAGTTTGAAAGAATAAATTGCCTAAATTCTGGTAGATAAATTAGTTATTCTCAAGATGGCATCTATATTAAGTTTACTTGCTAAGCCTCTGTTATGCAACATATTGAACCTGAACAGTTATTTAGCTAGTAGATTTCTATCATTATTTAAACTTTTGGTAAGGCACAACGAGATTTAAAAAGGAGAGGAAAATTGGGTAGTGTTGGTCTGTGTACGTAGGCAGCATTTTTAACCACAGAAGATGACGATATAATGAAAAGCTATCCTAAGAGGTTGTTTTTCATTCTCTGAGAGATAAATCATAGCCTCTTTTCTATCAGGAGCTTCTAGCCAGACAAAAATAATATCATCATTATCACCTGACATAAAATACTGGGAAAAGGTGAAATCCCTTCTCCCCCTTTATTGAACAATTTTTTAAAAATTATAATAATCATTTCTTTCTAAGTGGAAAAAAACATGTCTTTTGTCCTTTTTAGAAAAATTAGAAAATACATGAAATGAAAGGGAGGTTATCACTATTATCTAAAATTCAGTCGTCCAAGTCCTTTAACTTTTTGTGTATACTTTTCTGGAATTTTTCTGTACATTTAAATGGGTTCACTCTGTCTTAATTGGTTATCTCCTTTTCCTACTAAAATACACATAAATATTTCCATATCATTAAATATTCTTGAATAATATTAATGACTAGTAAATAGGGGTAAAATTCTATTAAATATTCAATTATGTATTTAACCAGTTCACTTTGTCTTACTATGATTGTTTCTTAGTCGTTTCTTTGGATACGACTGTGACAGGCATTCATCTGACAAATCTTCCAACATTCAAAATGACTTTCTTGGGAAAAATTTGTAATGATATAAGTGATGGACCAATATGTGTTTAAAATTACAAGTCTTTAATGAAGTTTTTGAATTGCCCCCTTTCAAAGTCTTACCCTGGCCAACAGTTTTATGAGATTTTAATTTCCTTGAGCTCTATCATTGATTTCTATAATTTAATTTTTCTCCATTTCATAAATTTTTAAATGATGTCCTATTTTATTCAGTTTTCTTTTATTACCAGTGAGGATTAATTTTTCTTATGCATTTTAGTATTTACATTTTTTCCTTTTGAAAGATAGGTGTTTCTTTTAACCATCGCCAAGAATTGAGCTATTTAATGTAAATAGACTAAAAAAATAATTTGGATAATTTGGAATTAACCTATGAGAACTGGAAACTGAAGTTCACTCAAATTTTGTTGCTATTTGATATATTTTTGACTTTAGATGATTTTATTTATAATATTACATTTTACTCTGATACAGTCTTATACATTGCATAATATATTTTGTGAAAGTGTAAGCTTTCCCACTGAATGACAACAGTGATAACAACTAAGGGATCAGTAAGTCCCCATCCTTATTGATCTTATTGCTTTTATCCTCTAGGATGGTAAAAGGGATATACCATCTATAGTCATATAGTCATAGGGTTGTATGAACCAGTTTCTCTCTGAAATATGTTTTATTTCCTGAAGTTAATCTTTAGTTTAGAATCTTTGACTCCTACCCCACGCCCCAAAGAATTGCCTGAACAAAGACTGGTGAGGAAAGGAAAGCCAATCCAGAACACCTATGCAGAAGCGTCTTCTTGGTATCAAATATCACTGTACCTCCCTGAGGAGCAGACTTGACACAAGTCTGTTTCTTTATTCAGGTCTTTTACCCAGGTCTCCTGCATTGCAGGCAGATTACTATCTGAGCCACCAGGGAAGCCCTCGTGGTATAAGTGATGGAGAACAAAGTGTCAGTGTGGCCTGCGACTTCTGGGGGTGTCTTGGTACCTGGATGAGAGTGATATTATCTGCATGAAGTCAATGAATAATTCTTGACATTTCTGTAGAAACATGATCCATTTGAAAGAATATCGTGACTAAGAGGAAGACCCTGGAGACAGATCTTTGAGCATCTGAATTTGAGTTTCACCATTTACTCATTTACTCAGCATGACCTTGGGCAAATTTTTAAAACTCTTTGTGCCTTAATCTCTTTATGTATATTAGGATAACAACCATAATTATCTCAGAATACATTTGCGGGGATTGAAAAAAGTTTATTAACATTGCTTGCAATGCTTCTTGGATCATAGTAAATGCCCAATAAATATTAGATACTATTATAATCACTGTTTTGTGACTTAAAAATAAATAAGTAAGATGAAATTAGAATTGCTACCTTAGGAAATTTGTCATAAATGTTCTTGAAATTTTCATCATCTGTTCCTCTTTTGCTATAGCTAAATTGTAAGAAATTGCTTCATCAGATATTCTTTCAATTGATTTGAATTCTGTGATATGCCTCTATGTTTGGTAAGCTGATTCGTGACTATATTTATTGAAGCCTAATCAAAGTCTGCAGGACAGAGCTTCAAATAGCCAGACTTGCAGCTGTGGATAATGTGGGTCTCAGATTCAGCTCTCGTCCTGGAGTAATTTTTAAGAGAATAAAAGAGACTGGTATATTCTGAAAGGACTCAGAGCTACCACTGGAGAGATTGTCATATACTGAGGTCAGTTGCTTCAACTTGGCAATGTTGTAATTGTGACATGATTGTGGCTGCCTTTCCTTTATTCCTGAAATATTAGCACAGGAATATTAATTTCTTAATTCTGCCATTATCTCTAGGGAGAGTACTAATTATTTGGAGCTATGTGAAGAATATGTTCTGACAGACTAATCTAATCCTCTAAGAAAGTGTGAGAGATCTCTTGGATGAAAGGCTAACGATAAATCTGAGTATGCTATTTCAACATGAAGCAAACAATCAAGTACCTGGAGGCATAAGGCTTAGCTGAGAGATGGGGACTGAAATGTTTCTGCCCTTGGCTTAGTGATAAAAATATTAACATCAGTAGCATTCACAGTATATTTGGCTGCAAACAACATTTTATTCTGTGCAGTTTAAATAGAAATTTCTGTGATTATGGAAATGTTCTACAATGGCACTGTTCAATATTGTGGAACCAAATTTGCGATTTAATTAAAATTTTAAAGCATATGTGACCAGTGGCTACCATATTGAAGAGAACATCTATAGATAACTTAAATAAATACTAGGTTTATTTTTCTTATAAGAAATCTGGAACTAAGAAGTGTAGGAATAATGTGGGCACTCAAAGGTATTACTAAGGAAAGGAGCTCCTTCAATGTTGTTTCTCAGCAGACCTAAGATTTGCAGCCCATTCATCCTCATGGTCTTGAAATGTCTATACCCCGAGGGATGTCATCTGTATTCAGCATAGAAAGAAGGAGGTTGGGTGGAAAGTTAAGGCTTATCTCTAGAAGGCCCTTCTATGTTACTCCGGGAACTTTCACTCACCACTCGTTGGCTAGAACTTGTCACATGACCACACCTGCCTGCAAGACAGAATGGGAGTTCGTGTATTTTTCTTAGCACTTTCTATTGTAGAGAAAGCAAAAAGAAGAGAAGATTGGAAAGCATATGGAGTATACTGGCTTACAGTGTTGCCACAGGAGACATTTAGCTAATAGTCCTAAGGGACTCCATATCCTATGGAATACCACAATTGTGAGCATGGAGTAGTTAATATCTTTCTAAAAAATCTAGGTGAAAGACTGTAGATGACACTAGACTTTGGCTTCAAAACTATTTACAGTATAGAACTATAGCGTATAGGACTTTGATGTACTGGAGTGATGATAGGTACAGAGTATTAAGGAAAACTGACTAATATTAAGTGATTTTTGAAGTATTAAAGACAACTTAGCATATTACTAAAGGAATAAAGATATTTGAGTTAGAAATTCAAATGTCAACATATGTAGGCATCCCAGTTACAGGATGTGTGGGAGGCATGGTCTGGTGCCATATGTACCAATAGGTCACCCTGGAGGGACCCCCCCCTACACACACCACAAGATGAATACTTATCTTCTCAGCCATGAACTGATATTTAAACCCTTCTTTTACAAAATCGGAACCTGAGGCTTGGAGCAATTAAGTTATTATCTACAGCTTCATAACCACTGTGTTGCAGAGGATTCTGATCAATCTCTGTTGGCAACAACAAAAGGATAAAGTGAGAGCTGTCAGTACTCACCACCCTGGGCTCACAATCTGGTTTCTTCACTTACTGTGTGATCTATCTAAGATCCGTTTCTGTTCACATTTGTTTCCTGCTGAAAATTCATTAGCAATGGCTGCCCTTTTAGATAAAATTGGCCCCTGGTACTTCACTCTCTTTCCCAAGTGGCACTAGTGGTAAAGAGCCCGCCTGCCAATGCAGGTTAGATGTAAGAGACGCGAGTTCAATCCCTGAAATGGGAAGATCCCCTGGAGGTGGGCACGGCAACCCACTTCAGTATTCTTGCCTAGAGAATCCCATTGACAGAGGAGCCTGGCAGGCTGCAGCCTGTAGGATCACACAGAGTCGGACATGCCTGAAGCAACTGAGCATGCATGCATGTACTTCATTCTCCACCCTCAGTTCCTCAAGGGTGGAGAGAAGGCTACCAGCTCAAGACTATGAGCTCCTCAAGAGTTAAGAATTTCTTCTAAATATCTTTTGATCTTAGTACAGCATCTGACACATAGTAGAGGCTTAAGAAACAATTAATTTATCAAATGAGCTATTATAGAGATCGATACATCTCCTATTTTTAGAGGACTATAAGATTCTATATACATTTTTTCCTATGTAATTGAGGTTTTTTTAGACTGCTTTGGATTTCTCAGTTTTGCTAAGAAAATAAGATTGTGAAATATAGGTAAATTTGTGAATGTCTTCCAGTATTTTAGTCAGTATATTTAAAGGTTATGTATGTTCAGTGTAAATGTTTTTCCAGTGATTTACATATTAATATCTCTCTTTAAATTGATGGTTACAGAGATTTATATTTCCTTAAGATGGAAACTAAGGCTAGAAGGATTTCTGCCTATTACTTGTGTGCAGATAGAATTTTAGTGATTTCATTTACATAATAGGTTGGTATCTTTTGTTTTCTCTAAGCATTCTTCCTTAAGTTATAATCCCTTATAAAATGAATGCATTTTCCAAACATCCAAAGGCCCATTCAGTGAATTGAAAGGAACTTTACGTTTTATAAAAACCAATGGATAAAAACCAATGGACCGATTTAGTTTGCTTAATCTTAAAAGATAACTGATGGAATGAAGTGAGTTAGCATTTTAAAAGATACAATTGTATACAGCACAATGGGAATGAAAGTTATGTTTATCCCATACTTTCTTCAAATGTAGATTGTGCTGTTTACCTATCTGACTTCCTTTCAGAGCTAAGTAAAGGAACATTTATTACTGTATTCAAAATACCTTGGTTTTAACAGCTGCCTCAAGAAGAAAAGTTTACTGATTTTATAATCCTAAGAATCAAGAATTCACTTGCCTATCTCCTTCCATGTCTAAAACCTGCTGAGTATAAACTTATACTCTCTACCTTTACCACAACAAAGTGGCTACCTACTTTACAGAAGTCACAAAGCTTTGGGAACAAGACAGATGCAGAGTTTGGAGTAGTATCTTAGATGTGGTATTTTAGCTTAGCTTCCTATCATGGTCTTCCAAGTACTAGAGAAAATAATAGAGCCTTATTATGACTATCCCACTCTTCTAGTCCTAATGGATTTCAAGGATTTCCTTGACCCTCCTCATCTCAGAGGAAAAGGGTTTTGGAGTCTTGTTTCTTTTCTAAATCTATAGGAACAGATCCATTTTAGAGGTCCTCTCAGGAAGTCCAGTTAACCCCTTGAATGACACAGGTTAAAACTGCATGAGTTCAGTTATATAAAGATTCTTTTCAACAGTCAGCACTGTAGTTCTACACTATACTGGTGGTTGGTTGAATTCAAGCATGTAGAGCTGTAGATATGGAGAAACTATGGGTACAGAGGGAGACTATAAGTTGTAAACAAATTTTTGACTGCACAGAGCGTTGGTGTCTGGCCCCTAAACCCTGCTTTGTTGCAGACAGTTTCAATACATTATTGGCTATCCTTACAGTGCTCTGAGGCAGACATTATTGCTCCATTTTATAGACTTAATTAAGGAATTTTAGTTAATACATCTCTAAATAAAGTAATTATCTATGGTAGATTAAATTCCTGCTACTCCTCATAGAAAAAGCAAAAGAATTCCAGGAAAACATCTACTTCTGCTTCACTGACTACAGTAAAGCTTTTGACTGTGTGGATCACATCAAAATAGAAAATTCTTAAAGGTAAGGAAAGAGAGACCTTACCTGTCTCCTGAATAACCTATATGTTGGACAAGAAGCAATGGTTAGAACTGAACGTGGAATGATGGACTGGTTCCAAATTGCGAAAGAAGTACGTCAAGGCTGTATATTGTCACCCTGCTTATTTAAGTTATTTGCAGAGTACATCCTATGAAATGCCAGACTAGATGAACCACAAGCTGGAATCAAGATTTCTGGGAGAAATATCAAAAACATCATATATGCATATGATACCACCCTAATGGCAGAAAGTGAAGAGGAACTAAAGAGCCTCTTGATGAAGGTGAAAGAGAAGAGTGAAAAGCTGGCTTAAAGCTCACTATTCAAAATCCAAGATCATGAATCTGGTTCCATCATTTCATGGCAAATAAATCTTGAAAAAATGCAAACAGTGGCAGATTTTATTTTCTTAGACTCCAAATCCACTGTGGATGGTGACTACAGCCATAAAATTAAAAAAGCTTGNGCTCACTATTCAAAATCCAAGATCATGAATCTGGTTCCATCATTTCATGGCAAATAAATCTTGAAAAAATGCAAACAGTGGCAGATTTTATTTTCTTAGACTCCAAATCCACTGTGGATGGTGACTACAGCCATAAAATTAAAAAAGCTTGCTTCTTGGAAGAAAAGCTATGACCAACCTAGACAGCATATTAAAGAGCAGAGACATCATTTTGCCGACAAATGTCCATATAGTCAAAACTGTGGTTCTTCCAGTAGTCATGTACAGATATGAGAGTTAGACCAAGAAGAAGACCAAGCCCAGAAGAATTAGTGCTTTTTGAACTGCGGTTTTTGGGAAGATTCTTGAGAGTCCCTTGGATAGCAAGGAGATCAAATCAGTTAATCCTAAAGGAAATCTACCCTGAATATTCACTGGAAGGACTGATTTGGCCACCTGATTCTAAGAGCTGACTCACTGAAAAAGACCCTGATGTTGGGAAAGATTGAGGGCAGGAGAAGAGGGCAACAGAGGATGAGATGGTTGGGTGGCATCATTGACTCAATGGACATGAGTTTGAGCAAACTCAGGGAAATAGTGAAGGACAGGGAAGCCTGTCCATGGAGTTGGACAGACTGTAGTCCATGTAGTCCATGGAGTTGCAAAGACTGGGATACAAGTTAGCAAGTAAACACCATCTTCCCCCATTGAGAGGTGGAGCCTACGTCCTTTCTTTTTGGTATAAGCTGGATTAAGTGGTTTGGTTCACCAACAGTATGTGACACAAGTGATGTTCTAGGACTTCTGAGGCTAGGTCACAGAAACTTTGCAGCTTCTGCCTGCAACTCCAATGACAGTTGTTCTTGGAGTCCTGAGCAGACATACAAGTCCAACTGGGGCCACCAAGTTACAAGGAAGCCCAAGATATGCTAATATAGCCTACAGTTGTTTCAGTTTCCAGACTTCTGAAACATCCCTGCTGATATCCCAATATCATGAAACACAGATAAACCTTCCACACCCCACCTGAACCAAATCCCTGACCCATAAAATTCATGAGATATAATAATAATAAGGTGATGTTGATGATAAATTATTTTTTTACCAACTTCCCACAGGAATAAAACTGAATAAATTAGATTTTTCTTATAAGAAAACAAATAGAACCAATTTGAAATAACTCTGCCATCTTGTTTTATTTTTCTTCATATTCCATTATCCAAAATGGCCATATATATATATATATAATCTGTTTCTTCAATTGTCTGCCTTTTCCCACAGAATATAAACTCTATTAGGACTTTGTTTTGCTTTGTATAGCTTCCAAAGCACCTGCAACCAGAGTCTGGCAGCGTGAGTGGATGCTCAAGGAATATTTGTTGAATAAATGGATGAGTCATGATTCACAGTACGAAAAAAAAAAGATATTACTCTTCTTTTCTGTATAGAATGTAATTCCTATGGGAAAATATGAAAACCAGGATAGTAGAAAGATAATATACCAAATATCTGGGTATCCCAAACCAGGAATTAACAGATGTTCAGATTATACCATGTTTGCATCAGAGTTGTTGTTGTTGTTTTTTTCCTAAAGGAAATAAAATATTGGAGAGAGTTGAATCTGCCTAGATTTTCCTATTTCCCTTTCTCCTGTCCTAGAGGCAATACTATCAGTATTCAGCATGCAAATTCTGTGTTTTTACTACCTATCATTTTATGCACGAACAATACATCTGCTTGGCTCTGCCTTCAAGTGAAAGTATATTATATCCCAAGCCCTGTTTCCCTGCTCTTGCTTCTTCCCTAGGCTCCCTCATGGCATCTTTTACCAGGTTTACTGCCACATCTTCCGAGCTGCTCTTTGATTTCTCTCTCACAGAATCATTTCAACATATTCCATCTCTTCTCCACCCAGCAGCTAGATTGATCCTTAAAAGCATCCATTAAGATCATGTGTTAATAACTTCCATTATCCTAGCCCATGGGGGTGCCGCTGCAACTGGAATAAAATCCAGAATCCTTGCCATGTTCACCAGGGCCCTGTGTGATCCACCCTCCAACCTCCAAGCCTTCCACTCTCCACCTTGCCCCCTGAACTACAGGAGTGCTGGCCTCCTTGCTGTTTAGGAAGCACACCAAGCACATTTCCATCTCTGAGCTTTATCTCTTGCTTGTCCTTCCCATCAGATCACTGCCTGCATTTGGGTTTTGTTCAGAAGTCACTTCCCAGTGGGGTGGGGAACCCATTTAGTCTATAGTTGAAAAGTCCTCATGATCCCTTTTCAGGATTTATTTTTCTCCATAAAATGTACCACCGCCTGACAGAATGTGCTCATGTGTGCATGTGTATATACATGTATTTATATTTTTGCTGTCNGTCTATAGTTGAAAAGTCCTCATGATCCCTTTTCAGGATTTATTTTTCTCCATAAAATGTACCACCGCCTGACAGAATGTGCTCATGTGTGCATGTGTATATACATGTATTTATATTTTTGCTGTCTGTTCCTTCACTAGATTATTTGTAATCTTTGATTACATCTTTTTTTGTGTCTCAAATAATAACTGAGATAAAGTAGGTGCCCCCCAAATATGTGTTGAATGAAGAATATAGGAATATAGTATTCTGTGTATGTAAATTACATCATATGTGTTTGTATCTTGTGGCAACATGCTTTACTTAGTCAACATTGTTTTGGAAATATGTTCATGTTTTTTTATAGTTTTATTTTTAATTGGAGGATAATTGCTTTGCAATGTTGTGTGAGTTTCTGCTGTACAACAACATGAATCAGGTATACATATACATATATCCCCTCCCTCTTGATCCCCGCTCCCTCCCTTCCCATCCCATCCCTCTAGGTCATCACACGGGACCAAACTAAGCTCCCTGTGCTATGCAGTCACTTCCTACCAGCTGTTTTACACACAGCAGTATATATATGTCAATGCTAAACTCTATTCATCCCACCTCCTCCTTCCCCCACTGTGTCCGTGTTTTATATACATGTTTATATATCTAGTCCTCTATTATTCCATACATTTTATTTATCCATCCCCCTATCTTTAGATTCTAGTTACCTTTTTAAAGATTTATTCATTTATTTTATTTATTTGTTTTTGGCTGTCCTGGGCCTTTGTTGCTGTGCACAGGCTTTCTCTAGTTGTGGTGAGTGGGTGCTATCCTTCGCTGCTATGTGTGGGCTTCTCATTGTGGTGGCTTAGCACAGGCTCTAGGCATGTGGACTGCAGAGCCTGGCCTCAGAAGTTGCGATGCAGGGGCTCAGTTGCTCAGAAGCATGTGGAATCTTTCCAGACCAGGGATTGAATTGGTTACCCTTGCATTTGCAAGGCAGATTCTTAACCACTGGACCACTAGGAAGCCCTGTAGTTACTTTTGGATTTCACTTCTCTAAACATTGCTGAAAGGAAGTTTTTGGAAAAAAATTTTATTGGAGTATAGTTGATTTATAATGTCGTGTTAGTTTCTGCTTTATAGCAAAGTGAATCAGTTATACATGTATCCACTCTTTTTTAGATTCTTTTCCCATATAGGTCATTACAGAGTATTGAGTAGAGTTCCCTGTGCTATTAAGTAGGTCCTTATTAGTTATCTATTTTATATATAGTAGCATGTATATGTCAACCCAATCTCCTAATTTATCCCCCCGCCCAAAAAAACCCACATTTTAAAAAATATACTTTTCTTGTTTGTTCTTCCTTGTCGGTGTATAACAGAATTAAATTTTTGAGTTTTCTCACCTAGCAGTTAAATTTATCTAGAAAAGTAATTGTGCTGAAATGAGTTTTTGGCCTACAGGATTAATCTATCATCCATGAAATGTCCCTCTGCAAACCTAGAAGGTGTTTTAGGAGTGGGGAGAAAAACAATATTATAAAACATTTTTAAAGGACAAGTTAAGAGATTAATATTCTATTTATCTCTTAAATCTCATACTTTTCTGACATCATGCCTTAGTGGTGTATACGTTCTGCCATTAAAACTAGAATCTAATGTTTCTTCTGATTAAATTATTTCATTTTGATGTTGTGTGCATGCATGTTTGTATGGGTGTGCATAGCAATATGATCATTTGAATTACTGTATTCCCGATGGTTTAAGCAACACTAATATTCCATTAAATCATAGAGGATCTATTCAGAGAATTTTGCATTTTGCTTGCTACAGTTTAAAAAGGGCCAACTTTATTACAAAGTTGTGAAGTTTGTTAACTAAAGAGATGATGAGAAAAATACATTGAAAAACTCATTCAAGCTGTAATTCTAAGATATAGACAATTTTCCAAAAACTTGGAGCTTTCAATGTGCTTTGAAATAGCATATTTTATTGGTGATATCATACATCTTGACTATGAAGCTATGAATGCCCCTAAAACAGATAAGAAAAAAATTGTTTTTGGGCATGATCATTTTGACTTGCTCACTGTTAAATGATTCGGAAAGAAAAACAACAGTTGAGTTCAATTTACTTCATTTGTAATTTGTAATAATTTGGATAGAAGTTAACCTAAATGTCAACATTTTAAAAAGTTTATCTATGCTAAGAAATATTAGAAAGTAATTGCTGTTAAAGTCAAATGGCAATTATACCTCACTAAACCTGGAAGAAGTTGGATTCAGGAAATATGATTTATTCATTTAGCAGTTACTTATTGAGGGTGTACCAAGAGTCAGGTGCTATTCCAGAGACTTGGGACACATTTATATATAAAATACTTGAGGTCTTTACTCCATTTGAGCTTACTATAACAGTAGTAGGTGAGATAATAAACAAGGAAATTCATACTTAAATGAGGTGATGCCACAACATGAACTGACTTGTGCCATGAAGTCCATAACACAGGGCAGTGTGATTGAAAGTGAGTGTNTCCACTCTTTTTTAGATTCTTTTCCCATATAGGTCATTACAGAGTATTGAGTAGAGTTCCCTGTGCTATTAAGTAGGTCCTTATTAGTTATCTATTTTATATATAGTAGCATGTATATGTCAACCCAATCTCCTAATTTATCCCCCCGCCCAAAAAAACCCACATTTTAAAAAATATACTTTTCTTGTTTGTTCTTCCTTGTCGGTGTATAACAGAATTAAATTTTTGAGTTTTCTCACCTAGCAGTTAAATTTATCTAGAAAAGTAATTGTGCTGAAATGAGTTTTTGGCCTACAGGATTAATCTATCATCCATGAAATGTCCCTCTGCAAACCTAGAAGGTGTTTTAGGAGTGGGGAGAAAAACAATATTATAAAACATTTTTAAAGGACAAGTTAAGAGATTAATATTCTATTTATCTCTTAAATCTCATACTTTTCTGACATCATGCCTTAGTGGTGTATACGTTCTGCCATTAAAACTAGAATCTAATGTTTCTTCTGATTAAATTATTTCATTTTGATGTTGTGTGCATGCATGTTTGTATGGGTGTGCATAGCAATATGATCATTTGAATTACTGTATTCCCGATGGTTTAAGCAACACTAATATTCCATTAAATCATAGAGGATCTATTCAGAGAATTTTGCATTTTGCTTGCTACAGTTTAAAAAGGGCCAACTTTATTACAAAGTTGTGAAGTTTGTTAACTAAAGAGATGATGAGAAAAATACATTGAAAAACTCATTCAAGCTGTAATTCTAAGATATAGACAATTTTCCAAAAACTTGGAGCTTTCAATGTGCTTTGAAATAGCATATTTTATTGGTGATATCATACATCTTGACTATGAAGCTATGAATGCCCCTAAAACAGATAAGAAAAAAATTGTTTTTGGGCATGATCATTTTGACTTGCTCACTGTTAAATGATTCGGAAAGAAAAACAACAGTTGAGTTCAATTTACTTCATTTGTAATTTGTAATAATTTGGATAGAAGTTAACCTAAATGTCAACATTTTAAAAAGTTTATCTATGCTAAGAAATATTAGAAAGTAATTGCTGTTAAAGTCAAATGGCAATTATACCTCACTAAACCTGGAAGAAGTTGGATTCAGGAAATATGATTTATTCATTTAGCAGTTACTTATTGAGGGTGTACCAAGAGTCAGGTGCTATTCCAGAGACTTGGGACACATTTATATATAAAATACTTGAGGTCTTTACTCCATTTGAGCTTACTATAACAGTAGTAGGTGAGATAATAAACAAGGAAATTCATACTTAAATGAGGTGATGCCACAACATGAACTGACTTGTGCCATGAAGTCCATAACACAGGGCAGTGTGATTGAAAGTGAGTGTGTCTGAGGGGCAGAGCGGGTCAGATTTGCCTTAGCTGTGGGATCCTGGGGCCACCTCCGAGAAGGTAACAGTTGAGCTAAGAGCTGCATGAGGTATCAGCCATGCTGACATCTAGTGAAATATTCTGCAGTCAAAGGAGCAGCAGGTGAGAATAAGGGTGAGAACAAGTTTGCTGTGTGTGAAGACTGCCAAGGTCTGTGTGGCTGAGAACGTGAGGGAGAGAGGGGCAGAAGATACAGGTGGCGGAACAGCTGGGAACCTTGGGGTAAGGAGCTGGATTTTAAGCTAGGAATTCCGAGGTATTCTGGAACGCCACTGAAAAGGTTTAGCAGAGGAGCAGCATGGCAGACTTATGTGTATGTCTGTTATGCTACAGAGAAGGCAATGGCACCCCACTTCAGTACTCTTGCCTGGAAAATCCCATGGACGGAGGAGCCTGGTGGGCAGCAGTCCATGGGGTCACTAGGAGTCGGACACAACTGAGTGACTTCACTTTTACTTTTCACTTTTATGCGTTGGAGAAGGAAATGGCAACCCACTCNTTCTTCTTTCTCAAGATTGCTTTGGCTATTAGAGGTTTTTTGTATTTCCATACAAATTGTGAAATTATTAAGTTTTTAAAGTTCCACTGATGCTTTTGTCATAATATTCCAATTATAAAATATGTGCTTATGGATACAAATCAAACAGCACAAAGAAAAAATTCTGCCTTAATCCCCTTTCTGAACCTACTCTCCTGATAGTGGAGAGTATCTCTCTGCAATTTTCTTCATGCTTAAGCAACAAACACACGTGTACTTTCCCACATGCACATATGTTTTTAAGTGAGTGAAGTGAAGGTCGCTAAGTCATGTTCAGCTCTTTACAACCCCATGGACTGTACAGTCCATGGAATTCTCCAGGCCAGAATACTGGAATGGGTAGCCTTTCCCTTCTCCAGAGCCTCTTCCCAACCCAGGGATTGAACCCAGGTCTCCTGCATTGCAGGCAGATTCTTTACCAGCTGAGCCACAAGGGAAGCCCAAGAATACTGGAGTGGGTAGCCTATCCCTTCTCCAGGGGATCTTCCCAACACAGGAATCGAATCGGGGTCTCCTGCATTGCAGGTGGATTCTTTACCAACTGAGCTATGAGGGAAGCCTTGCATGTTCAGACATAAAAACATCCTATTTGGTATTTCACTAAATTACATGTCATAGTAGAGTAATGCTTCACACCAGTAGTTATGGCTCAGGTTTACAGTGGTGTATGATATTTCATGTGATGAATGAACCATGATTTATACATATCATGATGGATGTTCAGATAAGTGAGTGATCAATTGCTTAAGTATTTAAAATAGACAATTGACAGAAAGAATGAGATGAACCAGTTACTTTAACCAAAGCTAAGATTTGATTATGAGGATTTTTTTCATAATACTGCAATTTCTTAGTGATTACTTAATCAAACTTATGCCTGACTGTATCCCAAGTACACACTTTTTTAAATGCTCCCCATTACTTTAAAGACTATAATTGATCTCATCATCTTTGTCTCTAAACAGTATCTTAGTTTAGATTCTTTGAAGCAAACTGAAAAGACTTAGAACAAGGGAAAATTGAAATGTCTATATCAAATTTTTGCTCATGGGGGAAGTAAAAATGCTAAGTCATTACAGTTCTAAATTTTGGATTGAAAAGCAAAACAAAAGCAATAAAAACAATAAAGAGGTACAGGCAGCTCTGAAATAGATACATTGTCTGGGATATTCTCCGTAAGAATATGCTTTCCATGGCTGACTGCACAGCAGTTCACTGTGTACAACCCATTGAGTTCCGTGTCTCCAGTGGCAACAGTCTTATTTCCTGTAGAATGAAACAGGCATCTTTTAGCCACCTAGGTACATAGGAGAATTATCCCTTAAATGCTTTTATGTATCTATTTTATAGAGTCCTGAAAGAGACTTTTTTTTTTTCTCTTTTGAGTTTGAAAACAAAGTAAATCTTCTACAATGCTTGGTGCTTTCTTTTTGTGCCTCAGAAAAAAAATTCCTCATTTTTCTTATTTCTTAAGCTCGTCAAGTCATTTACTTGATTTTTCCTGTTTCTGGAACTGAAGCAAGTTTAGTAAAGCAGCAAACAGTGATTTCAGTTCTGTCCCCATCACAGATTGGGAAAAAAGAGAGACTATAACACATTCTTTGTGCTCCTGTGGAACCCATCAGAGGTAGAGATGTGGAGCCTGGCTCTATTCTCATCTTAAATGTCTGGGAGAGATTTTATGTTATGTTTATTTCTCAAGGTTTAGTGCAGAAAATGCATATATGCTTTGGAGGTGATGACAAGAACGCAGTCATCTGAGAATGGGAGTTTTAATGTTGATAATTCTGAACGTTCTGTTCTAGACCATCTGGAATTTAGGACTCCATCTGAGTGCATGCTATTGGAAATCTTACAAGTATATATCCTGGCTCTAATATATATATTATTCATACATACAAATTCTACCCCCTTGGAGACAAAAACTTATTCAGAAAATGCATCCTGGTAGTTATTCTTTAAATATACACTATTCAGAATAAGGGATTTATTCTTATAATTTGGATATTTTGTGTATATTCAGTTCCTTCAAAGCCAGTTCAGTTTCAAAGCATTTATATGAGCATTTTTAATTCAGAATGATAGAAACTTTTTCTTTTTGTTGGTTACATATTGATTTTGATGATGCTGGTTGGAATAGTAATGATTTAAAAATAGCACAAAGGGACAGAATTTAGTATAAATTTTTAATTGTTTTCCAGAAATGCTCATCTCTATTGAGACTGGCAATAAAAATTTTAAATATTGTTCAGGTATCTGCAATATAATTCAACATAGATTTCTTTAGCTTTTATTTTTTGCAAGACATTCGACTTTTTGTGAGAAGAAGATTCAAAAATGAATAAAACACGGTCCTTGCTCTCCAGATTTTACTGGTTAGTGAGTGAAACTCAGAGTTAAATGTGTAAATACTAATATGGTGTCACATCAGGTGATATGGTGTGTGCTCCCACATTGCAGTGTTAAAAACATGAGGCCATGAGATAATTTGGGGAAGAGAGCATACTCGACTAAATGCCTGTTGTGTACTCAGTTTGGGGTCCCAGAGTCTGGCAAGTATTTCAGACATTTACTGTGTAACACAGACCAGTGGTCTAGCTCCTGACTCCATCTGCATTTGGTTTCTTTTTAGTAGGGTCATGTGTATAATGAAAGACACAGGAAAAAGACATGACTTCTTCTTCAATGGTAATTTTAAACTGATAGAAGATGCATGCTGCCCCCCACTAATATCCAAAGGAGAAGCATGACATTAGCTGAATTTTTTATTCTTTTGTGGCTTCTTAAATCTGTGAAATACATTTAAGTCTGAACTCAAAGACAGCAGCATTTTAAAGTTACTCTATAACCATGACAGAAAAGCAAAATGTTGATATTAATCATTCATTTATATATATACATATTTATATACTACTTATATTTACATATATCTGCTTCCCATATGTCTAGTGGTAAAGAACCCTCCTGCCGATGCAGGAGGCATAAGAGACACGGGTTTGATCCCTGGGTTGGGAAGATCCTCTGGAGGAGGGCAGGGCAACCCACTCCAGTATTCTTGCCTGGAGAGTCCTATGCATAGAGGAACCTGCAGTCCATGTGGTTGCAAAAAGTTGAACACAACTGAAGCAACTTAACACAGATGTGCACACAGAAATATAAAAGAGAAACTTTTAATTAACCAGGGAAAGGTTTCCATATTTTGTTATCTTTACAAACAGTAATCTTTAGGCCACTCAGTATCTATAGACACCTTTTCTTTTATTACATGATCCAAGTATATCATGGAATAATTTTGAAAGCACAGCCACTCTCTCTGCTTGATATTGGACTTATCCTTTTAAATTGGTCAAAAATTTACTGCTCCTGGCTTTTCCATTTTTAGAAGCATTTCAAATTAATTGCATACTTTAATGGGGACATATTAGCAGTCTCTTCCCTTGCTTTTTATTGTTTATTTTGAAACATAATGAAAACCCTTTCTGGACTTGTTTTTATGTGTAATCCAATTTAGAATGATAAAATTTTTGAAAGCCTATGGAAATAACCTAAGTTGAAATATAGGTAATCCTATAGTGGGTTTACAGTACTCCAAGATTAAATTGAAACCCTTTAATGTGATATAAAGCTCCTTGGGTTTTATACACCCTCATCTCTCCCTCCCGTCCATACATATCCATATTTTGAAAATTGCTTTAAACATGTTTTTCTCAGCTCGGTGTTTTTGAACAGGCTTATCTCTGCTCAGAGGGCCCTTTCTTATTCCACTCTGTGACTTTGTTGTACTTCTTCAAGCATCTAGTCCTACATGGCTCCCCTTTGGAGTTCCTTCCCATTTCCAGGCAGTGCTGCAGTTATGTTCAGTTTGAACTCTCCCAAACTGAACTTGCCCCTCTATCACTGCACATAATCACATCACCTTTCCATCTATCTCTCTCCTGCACCTCGGAAGACTCAATTCTTCTTTGTATTCCCAGGGCTTAGCTGGTGCCTTGCCCTCTATGTTGGGTGATTTAAGGCTACAGTATATGTAGCATTTTGAAAGTGACAATATGCTTGATGATCAAATAGCTCTCAAATGCTAGATTTTTTTTCCATCCATGGGAAAGGCAGTTTGAATTGTGTGCTGGTTTTCTTTAATCATGAACTATGAGAGTGCAAATCATGTTGATTAAATCCTCTTCTTAGTCCAGCCTTTCATTCAGGCCCTCATTATATCTTGCACAAACTATCTCAAGATCTTCCTAACTAGTCTTCCCTATCATCAGTCCCCTTCTCTGCCATGCAGCCTGTGCTTCACTGTGAGAGCTAACTTCCTGAAAATATAATAATATCTGATCATTCCTATTCTTAACCCTTCCTGGGCACACCATATCCTAATACATAATCCAGTCCCAGCACTAAGACCGTAGCCTGGCAGCAGTGTGAGATCTGGGATGCACCATGTTTTGTTCCCCATTATACCCCCAACACCTGGCGCAGTGATTGGCATGCCCTATAATCCATGTGCTGTTGTAGGATATCAGTGATCACAAAACACAGCTTTATTTTATGTATCGCTAAGGGAAAAGAAATCTGCAAATTCTAGTAAGGCACAATTGTTTCTTTCTTACATGCCTTTGAATTTTTATTTTCTTCTTCCTGAAAGATTTTTGAGACTTCAGATAAAATCGGATTTTTATTAACTATCAATCTGGTGCATAAAGTGAAAGTGAAAGTTGCTTAGTCGTGTCCAACTCTTTGGGACCCCATGGACTATATAGTCCTTGGAATTCTCCAGGCCAGAATACTAGACTAGGTAGCCTTTCCCTTCTCCAGGGGATCTTCCCAACCCAGGGATCGAATCCAGGTCTCCCACATTGCAGGTGGTTTCTTTACCAGCTGAGCCACAACAGAAGCCCAATAATACTGGAGTGGGTAGCCTATCCCTTCTCCAGAGGATCTTCCCAACCAAGGAATCAAATCGGGGTCTCCTGCATTGCAGATAGATTCTTTTCCAACTGAGCTATGAGGGAAGCTGGTAGCAAAGAATAAATTGTCAAAATACATGGGCTAAGGTGATTCTTAGGTACTTAGGAGCTTCCCAGGTGGCTCAGTGGTAAAGAACCCGCCTGCCAATGCAGGAGATGCAGGTTTGACCCCAGGGTTGGAAAGATCCCCTAGAGGAGGAAATGGCAACCCATTCCAGTATTCCTGCCTGGAGAATCTCATGGACAGAGACGTCTGCTGGGCTATAGTCCAGAGAGTCCCAAAGAGTTGAGCACAACTGAGTGAGCACACGTGCAGGATGATTCTTAGAATTGTACGACAAAAGCCTGGCATTTTGGCATCTCTCTCCTCCCCGCTCAGAGTCATTGACATTTGTGTTCTGTTCCAGATAATGTTTTCTGTTTCCTCAGGAGTATTAGTGACAAAATATGACTTAGAAGAGTTGTTTTATTCCACCCTCTTTGCAAGTTTTTATGTGCATTCATAGGTAGTGACAAGATAGTAAGTGCCTCCTGTCCACCTGTCCTGATTTCAGAGGTTAAAAGGTTAAAATTGAAAAAAGAAAACAAAAGGTTAAAACTGTAAAGTACATCTCCCGATTGATGAACTCAGTGACTCAAGTGTGGGCTGAATGCATACTATTATTAAAATGCTCCCAACCTACCCTTTCCGAATCCTCTCCCCACCACTCAGTCCCACACACTGTTCCTCTGAACTGTGAGACTTTGTCAATGGAAGGAGATCCTTTTGCAACTCTGCGCTGTCGCATTCATTCCTACTCACTCAGCATGAAGTTGACTTCTCTTCTCAAACTAACACTGGTTCTTCGTAATCCAATTTAAATGCCGTCTCCAAGTCTGCCATCCTTACTACCCCAGATGGACGTTGTTTCTGCCTCTCCAGTGCCCTCTGAACTTTTGTATACACTCATTTGAAAACTTCTCACACTTCTTGTGACTACATGCTGAAGGATAAAGACCAACCATATGGTATTTTTCTTTGTCCTCTTGCTGCTGGTGCAGTTACTTTTCAATGAAACTTGAATAAATATAGTTCGGCATATTTCATTCCTCTAGTTGATTGTAGAGTGGTATGAAGTGAGAGAACGCTGTTCCCTGGGAGGACTTGTGATACTGTTGCTCTTACATGAATGGTACCCTCAGTCCAATATCATCCAACAGTGGACTTGTTATTTTTGCTTTAGACAGAATATCTAAGTTCTGCATTGGTCAAGACCCGCATTTTACAAAACAAACAAAAACTCACTAATCCAGTGTTTGTGTACATTTCATCAAAATTGTACAGGCTATTTGCTAAACATCATTTACACATTCAGAACTTTTACATGACTATTAACCAGAGATAAGAGTCTCAAAAAGGACAACTAGAAGCAATTTTAGAACCTTTAAGAGCAAATTTAGATTCTCAGTTGAAACATTGTAGATTGATTAAAGAAAAACATTAGCCAGGATCCAACGACTGGTTCTTTAAAGGTGTCTCCTCATTTCGTTGCTGCTGCTGCTAAGTCGCTTCAGTCGTGTCCTATTCTGTGCGACCCCATAGACGGCAGCCTGCCAGGCTCCCCTGTCCCTGGGATTCTCCAGGCAAGAACACTGGAGTGGGTTGCCATTTCCTTCTCCAATGCATGAAAGTGAAAAGTGAAAGGGAAGTCGCTCAGTCATGCCCAACTCTTAGCGACCCCATGGACTGCAGCCCACCAGGCTCCTCCATTCATGGGATTTTAGTACTGGAGTGAGGTGCCATTGCCTTCTCCACCTCATTTCATTAACAAGGGTCAAAACCAAGAATCTATGTCCAGATCCCTAATGTCAGACATGAATCATTCTTTAAATAGATGGTTAACATAACTCAAAGAGATACTGACTAAGGAACAAGGGATAGCCTTCTAGAACAGTGTTATTGAGAATATTGTCTGGTCCAGCCTGTATCAGTCACATGGGATACTGGATAGAAATGCAGTATGGGGCCTAAGCTTCTCATTCCCTGGATTCTAGGTGACTTTTTATAGGCACAGAAGCTTGATAAGATGTGGTTTAGATTCTGATCCACTGAATCTGATACCACAGAAGATATAGTTGGTGTTTTCTTGATAATCCTCGACTAATTCCCAAATTCCAATAGGGATTTTTTTTTTCCTTCTGGGCTATAAAAGTCAGAGCTCTTAGGTCCCATAATTCAAAAATCTTGAAAAGTATTTTCTAGAATATTTTTATCATTAGCCTTTCACTGTGAAATTCTGTAAACATAATGCCATTTCATGTCAGTCTATATACAGGAGGAGTTAATAGCTCTCACCGTGAATACAGATGGAAGAAAGAACTAAAAAAGATCATTTTGTATTGTATGCCTTCCAGAGGAAATGATCTATGGTATAGAGTTAAACAGAAAATGTTTAAAAAACAATTCTGAGTCACCATCCACATGTAGAAAGAGATCTGAGTCATCCTAGGTCACCCAGAGGATGAAGCCATAACTGGGAATAGAATATGGATATTGTCCCCCATACCTTACCCACTTCTTTCTTTGATGATTCTGAATCTAATCATTGTGTCATATGATCCTGCTCTTATGAAACAGCATGGCCGTTTTCTGAGCAACTTTTCATTAAGGATTTTCTCGGATTCTAATATATTCAGCAGAAGCAGAATAAATATTTCTTACTTTGAAAAGGGGCATTGGGTTATTTACACAATAAAAAGGGCACTTGAAAAAATACTCAATTTAGTTTGAACACATCTAGCACCATTGTCTGGCTTTATTCCTATTGATGGGATAATTATGTTGGAAATTATGTAATAGCATCATTGTACCTTGAAAGAAAGAGACAATTTGAATCCATATCTATGAGCTATTGTGAGTTTTTTCCTCTCCATCACAATTTCACCTGCATTTTTTAAATATTTACATCTATCCATCATAAACTTCATAATAATAAATTAGTCAGCTGTTTGATTACCTCTGAAACCTACCTAATCCCTCTGCCCAGCCCCTATTTCGGTTGGATTCCTAGCAGAGTCCCATGTCAGCCAGGAATAGCAGATAAATGGAGACTCAGGTATCGAGACCACATACATAAATGTATGCCTGTGTATATATTCTTCCCGTAAATTGCAGCTGTATTTATTATAAGCATTTTATATAAAATGCATCATTAGATTGACCTCTAATTAAGTGGTAAGACATCTGACTGGCATCATTATCCTATCTTAGACAGTTTCCATCAACATTTTCAGTCTTTCTCCATCTCCAAAACTAGGATTTACTTAATTAGCATCTACTTATTGATTGCACATGTCCTAAATTCCTCCAGTGTGCCAGGCAGTGTGCTTGGCACTGGGACTCATGTGAGCAGGATAATCACTTCTTTCAGCCTCCTTGCTTTTTTTTTTTTACCACTATACCTTGGGCTTCTGGCAGCGCTTGTTAGGAGTAATCTTCTCTCTTCCTGTTCCCATCTCTAATTAACGAACCACTTTCTGTCCTAAACTGGAGACTTACACTAGGGAGAGGGTGGAACAATCTCTTGAAAAACCCCTAGTGTATCTGCTGTTGATTTAGTTTGTGTGTGTGTGTTTAGTCACTCAGTCGTGTCCAACCCTTTGTGACCCTATGGACTGTAGCCTGCCCGGCTCCTCTGTTCATGGGATTCTCCATGTACGAAGAGTGGATTGGGTAGCCATGCCCTTCTCCAGGGGATCTTCCTAACCCAGGGGTCAAGCCTGGATCTCCTGCACTGCAGGCAGATTCTTTACTGTCTGAGCTACTAAGGAACTCCCCTTCCTTTTATAATGAAGGAGTGCTTGTTTGTGGCAGACGTAGTACTGAGCAATGGTTCACAAGGCAGAGATGGTCCCAGCCTTGTAGATTGCAGTCTGTCACTTGTTAAGTTCAGCTGCTCAGTCATGTTGGACTCTTTGCGACCCCATGAGCTGCAGCATGCCAGGCCTCCCTGTCCAACACCAACTCCTGGAGCCCACCCAATCTCATGTCCATTGAGTCGGTGATGCCATCCAACATCCTCTGTTGTCCCCTTCTCCTCCTGCCCTCAATCTTACCCAGCATCAGGGTCTTTTCAAATGAGTCAGCTCTTCACATCAGGTGGCCAAACTATTGGAGCTTCAGCTTCAACATCAGTCCTTCCAACGAACACCCAAGACTGATCTCCTTTAGGATTGATTGGTTGGATCTCCTTGCAGTCCAAGGGACTCTCAAGAGTCTTCTCCAACATCACAGTTCAAAAGCATAAATTCTTTGGTACTCAGCTTTCTTTATAGTCCAAATGCCACATCCATAGGTAACTACTGGAAAAACCGTAGCCTTGACTAGACAGACCTTTGTTGGCAAAGTAATGTCTCTGCTTTTTAATATGGTGTCTAGGTTGGTCATAACTTTCCTTCCAAAGAGTAAGTGTCTTTTAATTTCATGGCTGCAATCACCATCTGCAGTGATTTTGGAGCCCAAAATCACTTATAGATTGCAGTCTGTCACTTGTAGTTTATTTTAAATTTACTTTTGACACCAATGCTCTGAATCAGTGTCTTCCCAAGTTGACAGTGACCCGAAGAATCACTGAGAATCTTTTTGTACCTGGAAATATTTGCAGAGACTTCCAATACACTCTCTGAGGCTACCCTGTCCTTTAAGAACTGTTACCATCAGTTTCCAAATGCAGGATTAAATGCCATCATCATCTTTTTATGTATTCTGCTTCCAATTATCTAGGACTGCATGGAATACAGCATGGTGGATTCTGTATACCTAGATTGTTACCTACATGCCATTTCCTGGCATTTAGTAAACAGTTGTACCAAGTCAAGTAGTAGGGCCACCAACAGCCTTGGTTTCACAAGCATTTCTAATGGGAGCTAAGGGGCTTTAAAGCAGTCTTTTAAAAGTGGCTAATGTCTATGCCTCCTGCTTGGATAAAATCAGATCCATTGCTCGTGAAACAGTTTGTATAAATTATCATCATTTTAGGTAGTAAGCATGCACTCTACTGGGAGTTTCAGAATTTGGGATATGTTCTTGACAATGTGAAAAGTTATAGTAAAGACTTTCCATAAGGCAAAATCTCTCTGTGCTCAGAATGAGCTAGCCACACACACTGGCCTAAGACAGGGGACTAGCAGATGAGCCAAAATTATTCCCAAAGAAATTCAGATGTTTCCCAGGTGCAGGTGCTACGATATTTGTATTGTGGACATATGCTCAGATGGGCTGACCTCTTGTCTTTCAGGTAGAGATTTCAGATTCCCTCTGGGTTGTCACTTTTTCCCTCTTTGGAATTTAACCCCTCCTCCCATATATACTCTGACCAGGATTGTTGTAGAGACATAAACTAAGTTGGAACTATGGAATCACCAGTGGTCTTGCCAAAAATATGCCGCTAACTCCAATTAAACATCTTTCATTGCTGCGTTCTCTGAAGCTCAGTCTGTCTATATACTAAGTGCCTCCCAAGGAAATACCAAAAAGTAGCTGAGATATCTTGTATTAACTCTGCAAATGAAGTATCTGAGAGTGGCATCAAATTATTGAGCATAATAAGTGTGTTTCTGTATGTATACTTGTGACCTTGGGAAAAATAATTAACTTCTCTTTCAGTTCAATTCAGTTGCTCAGTCATGTCCGACTCTTTGTGACCCCATGGGCTGCAGCACGCCAGTCTTTCCTGTCCATAACCAGTTCCCAGAGCTTGCTCAAACTCATGTCCATTGAGTCGGTGATGCCATCCAACCATCTCATCCTCTGTTGTCCCCTTCTCCTCCCACCTTCAATCTTTCCCAGCATCAGGGTCTTTTCAAATGAGTCAGTTCTTTGCATCAGGTGGCCAAAGTATTGTAGTTTCAGCTTCAGCATAAGTCCTTCCAATGAACACCCAGGACTGGTCTCCTTTAGGATGGACAGGTTGGATCTCCTTGCAGTCCAAGGGACTCTCAAGAGTCTTCTCCAACACCAAAGTTCAAAAGCATCAGTTCTTCAGTGCTCAGCCTTCTTTATTGTCCAACTCTCACTTCCGTTCATGACTACTGCAAAACCATAGCTTTGACTAGATGGACCTTTGCTGGCAAAGTAATGTCTCTGCTTTTTCATATGCTATGTAGGTTGGTCAAAACTTTTCTTCCAAGGAGTAAGTGTCTTTTAATTTCATGGCTGCAGTCACCATCTGCAGTGATTTTGAGCCCCCTAAAATAAAGCCTCTCACTGTCTCCATTATTTCTCCATCTATTTGCCATGATGTAATGGGACCAGATGCCATGATCTTAGTTTTCTGAATGTCGAGTTTTAAGCCAACTTTTTCACTCTCCTCTTTTTACTTTTATCAAGACGCTCTTTAGTTCCTCTTCACTTTCTGCCATAAGGGTGGTGTCATCTGAATATCTGAAGTTCTTGATATTTCTCTTGGCAATTTTGATTCCAGCTTGTGCTTCATCCAGTCCAGCATTTCTCATGATATACTCCGCACAGATGTTAAATATGCAGGGTGACAATATACAGCGTTGACGTACTCCTTTTCCTATTTGGAACCAGTCTGTTGTTCCATGTCCAGTTCTAACTGTTTCTTCTTGACTTGCATACAGATTTATCAGGAGGCAGGTCAGGTGGTCTGCTATCCCCATCTCTTGATGAATTTTCCACAGTTTGTTGTGATTTACACAGTCAAAGGCTTTGGCATAGTCAATAAAGCAGTAGATGTTTTTCTGGAACTTTCTTGCTTTTTCCATGATCCAGCAGATGTTGGCAATTTGATCTCTGCTTCCTCTGCCTTTTCTAAAACCAACTTGAACATCTGGAAGTTCACATTTCACATACTATTGAAGCCTGGTGTGGCGAATTTTGAGCATTACTTGATTAGCATGTGAGATGAGTTCAGTTGTGTGGTAGTTTGAGCCACCATCCCCAAACTTCCTTTAATTGCTCTTTTAAGGCACTTCTCCCTGAGAAGGATTTTGAAGTAATGGACCCATATCAGCACTCAGCACAGTGCTGTCTTAGCAATGCCTGTCATGGACAAGGCAGCAGAAATTGTAACGTGTGTGTGGACCTGTGACATATATACAGCATGCGTGACAATCCTATAAATCCTTACTAATAATTAGTACTCGATGATAGAGTTTTTAATTTTTCTTGGATTGTCCACATACTTTTAAAATTAGATAAANAGACTGGCTGACTCACTGCTCACACCCGGGAATCGTAGCACTGGGGCTGAGGTTTCCAGGACCCCCTGGGGGAGGGAGGGTGGCAGAGAACAGCAGGGGAGATGGGCGGGAGTTCAGCCAGTACCAGCACCTTCCATGAAACAAAATACCATTTTCACACAAAGTTTTGAACTTCAGTAAAACAAATAGCATTTACACAAACAGCCTTCAAAAAATAAACTCCGTAATGAGAGAGCAAGGAAGCCGACGTCTACCCAGTTCACCCGCTTGACGGTTAAATCATTTTTTATTGAATTCAAGTTTCATGGCCCATTAGAGGCCTGGAGGCAGAATTCTCAGGGATGCTTTTGGACTAATGAGTATTTTGCAAATTGTTTTTCTAACAGATTTGTTGTTCTTCTTTTCTGAGGATCGTAAGAACCTTTGGTTTATGTCATTTGGTCCTGCACTTGAAAAAGAGCAGCAAGCATTTTAATTGAACCTATTTTATTTCTATTATTAAGAGATGATGGAGTTTTGTATCTTCCTAATATGTTTTTGACACTGATATGAGTATGCTGTCATCAATCAAAATAACACACCCTCCTACACTTTGTCTTTTCACATTTATCAAATATGCTCTGACAAATGTTCCCTCACTTCCTCTGTAAAGACACAGATCTGCTTTCATGGACTCAACAATCCAAAGCAAACAGAACTTCCAGACTAAACCTCTGTTGGGTATTAACTCCTCTCTCCAGATTTCCTGTCTTCTCTCTTTCCCACTGCCAAATGAGGTAGGAGTGGGGAGGGGACCAGCAGGGAGGGAGTAGCCCACTGGCCTCCAGAACCCCTCTTCCCTGCCAGGTAGGGCTGGTGCCCACCCTCCAAAGGTGGACAAGCCTGGCCCTGGTACCTTCCCCTAGAGCTTCCAGAAAAGGCTTTGGTTTTCTGCAGGGATCAGCAAGCTGGTAAGACATGCCTGAAAGAAGCCAGCCTGCGTACTCAGGAAAAGAAACTATTGTATCTCTGCTGCTGCTAAGTCACATCAGTCGTGTCTAACTCTGTGCGACCCCATGGACGGAAGCCCACCAGGCTCCTCTGTCCCTGGGATTCTCCAGGCAAGAACATTGCAGTGGGCTGCCATTTCCTTCTCCAGTGCAGGAAAGTGAAAAGTGAAGTGTAGTCACTCAGTCGTGTCCGACTATTAGCGACCCCATGGACTATAGCCTACGAGGCTCCTCTGTCCATGGGATTTCCCAGGCAAGAGTACTAGAGTGGGGTGCCATTGCCTTCTAGAGATAGTCAAATTTCATTTCTAGACCACTCAGGCCTAGGAGCCAATGAATTATCTGATTTTCTCATTAATGTGATTTGGGCTTGTCACATCCAGTGAAGGAGCCCATGGTATCTGTAGCTGGGAATCAACCCAGTGCTAAGTATTGATGGATTTCTTTCCAGGGGTCAAGCACTGTGCTCAGCTCTGGGAACCCAGCAAGGGTCCAAGTAGATGTGCTGGACTCTAACCAAGCTACTTCTTAGATGCTCACCTAGCTGGAAGAAGCATTTATAGCAGAGTGAGGGTGGAGGAAAGCAGTGGGCAGACACCAGGTCAGAGACAGGGTGGTCTGGAACACAGCCATGTGTGGCTAGGGGCACAGGCTGGCAGGTTCAGATCCTGGGTGAAGTCCCATCAAAATGGCTTGCTGGGGACTTTAATGTGGCATGGGGAAAGAGAGCAGGCAAGGAGGGGATTTGGGTTTCCTATTGGGAGCAGGTTGATGGTAGGGCATTTTCCATGAAAAATCATGGTATGAAAAAAGGTCTATACATAGAAAACAAACTTACGGTTACCAAAGAGGAAAGAAGGGAAAAGGGAGGGAGTTGGGATTAACATATATGGACTACTATATATAAAACGGAGAAACAACAAGGACTGACTATTTAGCACAGGAAACTATACTCAAAGTTCTATAATGCAATGGTCCCCAACCTTTTGGGCACCAAGGACTGGGGTAGTGGGCAGATAGTTTCAGGACAATTCAAGCACATAACATTTATTGTACAGTTTATCTCTACTATTATTACATTGTGATATATAATGAAATAATTATACAACTCACCATAATGCAAAATCAGGCATTAGATTCTCATAACAATCATGCAACCTAGATCCCTCGCATGCACAGTTCACAGCAGAGTTCATGCTCCTATAAAAATCTAACACCAACACTGATCTGACAGGAAGGAAAGCTCAGGCAACTAATGTGAGCAATGGGGGAGCAGTCGTAAATACAGATGAAGCTTCTCTTGCTCACCTATCACCTCCTGCTGTGCAGCCTGGTTCCTAACAGACCATGAACTTGTTGGGGACCTCTGCTATAATGCAAAGGAATCAGGAAAAGAGTAGATACATAAATATATATGTGTGTGTGTATATATATATATAACTGAGTCACTGTGCTGTACACCTGAAATCAACTATACTGAAAGACAGGAAGAAAAGAAGGAAGAAAGAAAGGTCTATGGGGACAACATAGATTTGAATTAGATAATACTGAATTTAATGGAATGTTCCAAGAAAAATGTCCAGTAATTGGGCATTCCTGGTGGCTCAGATGGTAAAGAATCTGCCTGCAATGCAGGAGATCTGGCTTCAATCCCTGAGTGGGGAAGATCCCCTGAAGAAAGAAATGGCTACCCATCGCCTCCCTGGGTAGCCTGAGTCTCCTGACAACCTTACAGTTCTGGGCTAGTTCCCAGGCTCTAGACCCATCCAGTTCTTTCTGCTCTCAGCAGAACCCACCCCCTACTCTCTACCACCACCCCCACTCTCGAGTATTCCCCTAAATTATATCCATGCCTAGTTTTCAGCAAAATCCCCTATATTCNTGTGATTTGGGCTTGTCACATCCAGTGAAGGAGCCCATGGTATCTGTAGCTGGGAATCAACCCAGTGCTAAGTATTGATGGATTTCTTTCCAGGGGTCAAGCACTGTGCTCAGCTCTGGGAACCCAGCAAGGGTCCAAGTAGATGTGCTGGACTCTAACCAAGCTACTTCTTAGATGCTCACCTAGCTGGAAGAAGCATTTATAGCAGAGTGAGGGTGGAGGAAAGCAGTGGGCAGACACCAGGTCAGAGACAGGGTGGTCTGGAACACAGCCATGTGTGGCTAGGGGCACAGGCTGGCAGGTTCAGATCCTGGGTGAAGTCCCATCAAAATGGCTTGCTGGGGACTTTAATGTGGCATGGGGAAAGAGAGCAGGCAAGGAGGGGATTTGGGTTTCCTATTGGGAGCAGGTTGATGGTAGGGCATTTTCCATGAAAAATCATGGTATGAAAAAAGGTCTATACATAGAAAACAAACTTACGGTTACCAAAGAGGAAAGAAGGGAAAAGGGAGGGAAAAGGGAGGAGGTTGGGATTAACATATACGGACTACTATATATAAAACGGAGAAACAACAAGGACTGACTATTTAGCACAGGAAACTATACTCAAAGTTCTATAATGCAATGGTCCCCAACCTTTTGGGCACCAAGGACTGGGGTAGTGGGCAGATAGTTTCAGGACAATTCAAGCACATAACATTTATTGTACAGTTTATCTCTACTATTATTACATTGTGATATATAATGAAATAATTATACAACTCACCATAATGCAAAATCAGGCATTAGATTCTCATAACAATCATGCAACCTAGATCCCTCGCATGCACAGTTCACAGCAGAGTTCATGCTCCTATAAAAATCTAACACCAACACTGATCTGACAGGAAGGAAAGCTCAGGCAACTAATGTGAGCAATGGGGGAGCAGTCGTAAATACAGATGAAGCTTCTCTTGCTCACCTATCACCTCCTGCTGTGCAGCCTGGTTCCTAACAGACCATGAACTTGTTGGGGACCTCTGCTATAATGCAAAGGAATCAGGAAAAGAGTAGATACATAAATATATATGTGTGAGTGTATATATATATATATATATATATATATATATACACTTAAGACACAAAGAAGAATTAAACAAGCAGAATGTTTAGCTTGCAGGAAAGAAAATAGAGGGACTTAATAGACAAGCACATGTATTTAAAAATTTATTTATCCAAAAATAGATTTGTCCTAAGTGACCTTAAAGGTAAACTCAGGCCAGTAATTTGAGATTATGTGAACAGACTTTGGTAAGGAAAACTTTTCACAAATTCAGATGTGGCCAGGGTAGGAGTAATCCCCTATGGGAAATAATGAGTCCCCTTCATTAGATGTTTTTACATATGTAATAGGGATTTTAGGGGGTCAAGCATTGATGTACAATTTAAATATGGCTTTTATAGTTATCTTAAACATTAAAATATAGACTTCTTACTGATTCTAAATTTCTTTATTTGTAAATAATAATACCTGCCTTTCCCCTCACAGGTTGTTGTGCAAGTAAAAGTAGATAATATAGCTCACCCTTGAATAACATGGTTTTGAATTCCATGGGTCCACTTGTGTGTGAATTTTTTTCAATGTATATAGGACCTGTATTTTCATCTTACAGATCTCTAAGCATGCAAGAAAAAGTTTGTCATTGATTAGAGATCACAATACACAGAATCAAAACCAGGGTTTTGAGACTTGATTCTATCCAGACTGTCTCAGCTTCCCTCCCTTGAGTGAATCATTTATCAATTTCTTTGTTTTTGAAGCAGAGATAGCACAACACAAATTTTCAACTGTGGGAGATGGTGGTGGGGAGGAGTGGCACTCTGAAACCCCCAAACCCTCACATTGTTCAAGGGTCAACTGTATATGCAAAGTGTTGCAAAAATATAAAGTCCGTTCAGTCAGTTCAGTCGGTCAGTCATGTCCGACTCTTTGTGACCCCACGAACCACAGCATGCCAGGCCTCCCCGTCCATCATCAATTCCTGGAGTTTACCCAAACTCACGTCCATTGAGTCAGTGATGCCTTCTAACCATCTCATCCTCTGTCATCCCCTTCTCCTCCTGCCTTCAATCTTTCCCAACATCAAGGTCTTTTCAAATGAGTCAGCTCTTTGCATCAAATATTGGAGTTTCAGCTTCAACATCAGTCCTTCCAATGAATACCAGGACTGATTTCCTTTAGGATGGACTAGTTGGATCTCCTTGCAATCCAAGGGACTCTCAAGAGTCTTCTCCAACACTACAGTTCAAAAGCAAAATATAAAGAATAAGTAATATGATTAATTCTATTGAGCCAAAGGAAGTTACTCATTGGTTAATGTGAATCAGGTCTGACTAATACCACCGTTATTCATTAGCATTTGTAAGAAACATCCAAATTAAAACACCTAAAGATAATGTATGAACTTGTATTTTTGAGATTTAAATTTACAGAAAAGAGTACTGACTCACTTTAAAGGGATTTGGGTACAGGTGAATTTATTTCCCTTACATATTTATTTTTAGTTATATTTATGTATTATTTTTCTCTTACATGGAAGATCTTGGGTGATATTGCAGGTTTTTGTTTGTCATTTACTCTGATGGACTATTTTGTATGTCTCAAAGGAGTTTTGAGAAAAGATAATAATCTGTTCCACAAAAGTATACCTCTTCAAATAATTTAGAATTAAAATCATTTCATGGAAATGAATTTAGATTTCTTAGCTTTATATATTCACATTCTTACAATAGTCTTTATTAACCTTTAAAGGACACAAGGTTTTTCTGATTGTTATGCTTTAGGCAGTATGTAAGGTGTAAATAGGATATTGTGTTGAACTTCTTAATTGGTATTTCTGCATTGAATGTGTTATTTTTTCACCTCAGTTTCAGTCATTATCCATTCACAGACTCTTCAGCTCCTGTGGGGAACTTTAGGAGAACACATTGCTTCTCTGAATGGATAGCAAATGTAATCCAATACCTTAGATAAACTATTTAAAAGTATAATAAGAGCCTATGAACTAGTTTTTCATGAAGACTGAAAAATGCATAATGGAAGGCAAGGCAGTCTAGCTCTGCTTAGAGAAGTGGCGTAGAGGTTGAGAACATAACAAGGCTATCAACCTGCTTTGGTTCAAATCCTAGTTCAGCCTGTGTGACCTGTGTGACCTTGCTAAATGACTTAGTTTATGTTTGTCTCAACCAGTCTATCAGGGAATCAAAGATTATGAGAGCACCAGCATCATTGTATTATTCATGTAAAATACTTAAGGCAATACTAACGTATAAGAAGAACTCAATAAATGCTTATCGCTAGCTATGTTTTAGAGTCCTAGATTAGATGAGGAAAACCTGAGCTCTAAGCCTTTCTTGTTTGAGTTGCACGTAGTCAGTTATTGCTCATAGAAATAGCATTTTCTTCATCAGTACATCATTATTCAAAACCACAGGTGCTACTGTATTGCAGAATGTAATTTCAGGGCCTCATCTATTTATCTTCACACTTAAGTGAATTTCTCTCTTTTTCTGTTATTTTTCTATTTATTTCATTTTAACATAACAATTTCTAAAGCTCTCATTATACTCTCATTATTTGTTTGATTGTAGCCTTTTGAGTTGAACTTAGACTCTTCATGGAAAAGTACTGTCTTCCACAAGTATTTCCTCTGGAATTATAATTGCACTTGATACTTGATAAAACATTTTCAAGCCCAGTGTTGCACTAATCCTCAAAACATCTTGTGATATAGGAATTTTTATTCTTATTTTGTGATGAGAAAACTGATAATGTAGTTAATGGAGTAAAATTAAGCTAGGTTATTTATTCAAGTTGTTTATTTCTGCTGCTGCTACTAAGACGCTTCAGTCGTGTCCAACTCTGTGTGACCCCTTGGACGGCTGGCCACCAGGCTCCTCTGTCCACAGGATTCTCTAGGCAAGCACACTGGAGTGTTTATTTCTAGACCATGCAAATTAATGAATTATATGTGTGCATTTGTGAGAAGAGAGGAGGTTTTTCCCTTGTGCAGTGTTTTGTACCAAACAATGCAGAAATTTTTTAAAATTTGAAAAAAAAAAAAGTAAAGGAGGAACCATACATTACTTGACTTCTTTTATGCCTTTTTTCTCTTCTTCATAGAGTAGAGGGACTTTTCTCTTTTTTTGCCATACTATGCAGCTTGTGTTATCTTGGTTCCTTGTCAGTGAGAGCATGGAGTCCTAACCACTGCACTGCCAGAGAATTCTTGAATGGAGGAGATTTCAGTATGACAAATGTCAGCCTGCTACAGCCACCCTTAGATGTCCCTGGGTTCCTTGAATTAGCACAGTGTGTGTCAGTGAGAGAGACTCTTAGGAGTGTGTCTATTGGCTTTTTTGGTTGTTAGATTCATAGTTAAGTAGCAGGTCTTATTTATCCTGAGACTAGAAGAAATCTCATGTTATTTTTTATTACTTTATTCAGCAATTATTTATGGGGCACCGAGGATATGTCAGGTAGGGAGGTACCTCTTTATTCAGTAACCATGGATTGTCAGCTCTTGTCTGGTTCTCTGTTCTGCATCACTGAACACAGACTTGTTCTTTGTTGTCATGACATCTACACACATTTATACATTCAGTGAGTATTTATTGAGTATCTACTATGAGTCACTAGGGATAAGATAGTAGAGAAAAAGGATAAAAGGTCATTGCTGTCATGAGAACCATTTGAGAGGAGGAAGCAGACAGAAAAGCAAGATAGTTGAGTGAAAGATATATAATGTTAAATTTTTTTCAGTGTTAATGTGAAAGGGGAGATAGGAAATGTTGGGAAATTTTGGATGATTTGACCATGAAAAGCCTCACCGTGAGGTTGATTATTGGATTATTACTAGAAAGAAGTGAGGGAGCCAACTGTGGGTGTCAGTGGAAGGAAAAATAAGTACAAGGCCTAAGGTGGGAACACGGCTGATGTGTTTGAAGAATACTGAAGAGGAAAGTGTGGCTGAAATAAGTCATCAAGAGAGAGTGGTGGGATATGAGGCCAGAAAGACAGCAGGACACCAAACGGTGTAGAACCTTGCAGGTCATATTGAGGACTTCGACTTTAACTCTGAGTAAGGTGGGAGGCCGCTGGAGGGTCCAGAGCACATGAATGACATGATCTAATTGACATTTTAACAGAATCACTGAGGCTGTTGTGTTAAGGATAGACTGCATTATAGTGGAGAGACCAGGTGAGAGACTCTTGGCTTGGACCAGAGTACTGGTGATGGGAGGATGAGAAGTGGTCAGATGCTGGGTGTATTTTGAAAGTGCACCCTACGTGACTTGCTGATGGACCAATGATGGAACGTAAGAGAAAAAGGGGAAGATCAGGATGATATCAAAGTTTTTGACTTGAACACCTAGACCACTGGAGCTGCCGTTAACAAGCTGAGGAACATCGTTACCTGTCGTCACTTTCTCTGTCATAGATTAAGAAGAGATAACTTCAACAATTTGAACATAGTGATAGGATACCACATAATTTTGGTAATTGATAGTATTATATCCAAGGGACAGTTTGGAGACTTAAGTTTTATTTTTGAATATTCCATGAACTAGCCATTTGGTATAGGTTAAGCCACTTTAAATCTCAAACTTACTTATTCTTAAGTAAGACTGACTCGTGCATCTCTTAAGAAACCGTCTTTAATGTCATTGTCCAAAAAATATCCATTTCCTCACTGCCCTCCTCTCTGGTAGTGGTGGTGGTTTAGTCATTAAGTCATGTCCAACTCTTGCGACCCCATGGACTGTAGCCTTGACTCTTTGTCCATGAGATTTTCCAGGCAAGAATACTGGAGTGGGTTGCCATTTCCTTCTCCAGCCCTACTCTATACCTTTTATTAATATAAACTTCTGTTATTCCACATGTTTATATTTTGAATGTTGCCATGTCTGTTGTCCTTACTAGACCATGGGCTCCTCGATTCAAACAAAAACTTGTATCTTGTGAATTTTGTATCCTGCACTATAATATAGATTAGGCACATAACTGCTTGTTTTATATGATTTTCTAGTTTAACAAAAAGATGAACATTCATCATTTTCTCATGAAATTGAATCTTCATAATATAGCTTAGGAATAGGTAGGAAGTATTAATATTATTGGGCTTCCCTGGTGGCTCAGTGCTAGAGTCCACCTGTCAATGCAGAAGACATGGGTTCAGTCCCTGGGTTGAGAAGATCCCCTGGAGAAGAAAGTGGCAACCCACTCCAGTATTCTTGCCTGGGAAATCCCATGGACACAGGAACCCGGCAGGGCTGCAGTCCATGGGGTCACAAAAGAGTCAGACATGACTTAGCAACTGAACAACAACATTAATATTATTGATTTGAAAAACTGAGCCACATTTTTGGAGGATGGATAGTCATAAGGAAAAGGAACTTTGCTTTCAAGGGCTATTCTTTTAACCACGTAATTTATTCAGCCACTGTATGATTTGATCGTGCTTTTGATTATTCTTCGGAAACTAAAATTTTGACTTAGAAATGACATAATTACTTTTTGATTTTGTTGCTTTCTATTCAATTACTTACATCCTTATAAATTTCATTTACTAGGATAATTTACTTCCAATTTAATTTATATTTAAAGAAAGAAAAGAAATGCAGTTCTGTACTAAATATAAAGGGTTAAATGCAAGTATAGTAGAATAATGGAGAGCGGATGAAGCCCTGCCACTGAGGAAGTCTACAATTTGCTTCAAATAATTTAGTTAGACTTGGTGATTAACGAACAACCTAGATTTACTGGATCACATTCTAGATAGTTCCCAATGCTGAAAATTCTTCAAGGGTCTCAGATAAAGTGGACTGCCAAACTAGTGATTCTAATTGTAAAGTAATGGGAGCTTTTTTGTTTCAAAAATTTGCTCTAAAGGTCGTTCTGGGAGATAAATTCCAATAATAGCATGTAGTATATATTTAAGATATTTTGAAAAAGAAAATACTTAAAAAAAATTGTATTTATTTTTGACTGCTCTGGGTCTCTGTTGCTGCGTGCGCAAGCAGAGGCTCCTCTCCAGTTGCGGTGCATGCGTGTCTCACTCTAGGGGCTGCTCGTGCTGCGGCTGATGAGCCCTAGAGCTCAGGCTCTGTAGGTGTGGCATGCCAGCTCAGTTGTCCCGTGGCGTGTGGAATCTTCCTGGACCAGGACTCAAACCTGTGCCCCCTGCATTGCCAGGGAGGATCTTAACCACTGACCACTCAGTTCAGTTCAGTTGCTCAGTCGTGTCTGACTCTTTGCGACCCCCTGAACCGCAGCACGCCAGGCCTCCCTGTCCATCACCAACTGCTGGAGTCTACCTAAACCCATATCCATTGAGTCAGTGATGCCATCCAACCATCTCATCCTCTGTTGTCCCCTTCTCCTCCTGCCCTCAATCTTTCCCAGCATCAGAGTCTTTTCAAATGAGTCAGCTCTTTGCATCAGGTGGCCAAAGTATTGGAGTTTCAGCTTCAACATCAGTCCTTCCAATGAACACCCGGGAAATCAGCCAAAGATGGAGAAGCTCTATAAGGTCATCAAAAACAAGACCGGGAGCTGACTGTGGATCAGACCATGCATTCTTCATTGCAAAATTAAGACATATATTAAAGAAAGTAGGGAAAACCACTAGACCATTCAGGTATGACCTAAATCAAATCCCTAATAATTATGCAGTGGAAGTGACAAATAGATTAAAGGGATTAGACCTGATAAACCTAGTGCCTGAGAAACTATGGACAGAGCTTCATGACATTGTACATGAGGCAGTGATCAAGATCATCCCCAAGAAAAAGAAACTCAAAAAGGCAAAATGGTTGTCTGAGGAGGGCATACAAATAGCTGAGAAAAGAAGAGAAGCAAAAAGCAAAGGAGAAAAGGAAAGATATATCCATTTGAATGCAGAGTTCCAAAGAATAGCAAGGACAG
The DNA here is from genome assembly GCA_006410875.1 of Neotragus pygmaeus. Classification (NCBI taxonomy): domain Eukaryota; kingdom Metazoa; phylum Chordata; class Mammalia; order Artiodactyla; family Bovidae; genus Neotragus; species Neotragus pygmaeus. The sequence continues at coordinate 1,530,840 of SJYV01020660.1, forward strand.
ATAAGAAAGCCTTCGTCAGTTATCAGTGCAAAGAAATAGAGGAAAACAATAGAGTGGGAAAGACTAGAGATCTCTTCAAGAAAATCAGAGATACCAAGGGAACATTTCATGCAGAGATGGGTTCAATAGAGGACAGAAATGGTAGGGACCTAACAGAAGCAGAAGATACTGAGAAGAGATGGCAAGAATACACAGAGGAACTATACAGAAAAGATCTTCACGACCCAGATAACCACGATGGTGTGATCACTCACCTAGAGCCAGACATCCTGGAATGTGAAGTCAAGTGGGCCTTAGGAAGCATCACTATGAACAAAGCTTAGTGGAGGTGATGGAATTCCAGTTGAGCTGTTTCAAATCCTGAAAGATGATGCCGTGAAAGTGCTGTACTCAATATGCCAGCAAATCTGGAAAATTCAGCAGTGGCCACAGGACTGGAAAAGGTCAGTGTTCATTCCAATCCCAAAGAAAGACAATGCCAAAGAATGTTCAAACTACTGCACAATTTCACACTCATTGCACTCATCTCACTCGTTAGTAAGTTAATGCTCAGAATTCTCCAAGCCAGGCTTTAGCATATGTTAAATGGAATCCAGATGTTCAAGCTGGATTTAGAAAAGGTAGAGGAACCAGAGATCAAATTGCCAAAATCTGCTGGATCGTCA
>SJYV01020660.1:1540255-1572010 GCA_006410875.1 Neotragus pygmaeus
CAAAAATACATAAAAAGGAATACATTTCCCTTTAATCAGCCTTCTCCTTCACCACCAATCAGCAGCATTCCATCTCGACACATTTTATTTATTTTCACTTAAACATGTATTACCAGACTTAAAATACTTGCAAACCACAGAACAATAGAGTAGAAGAGTCTGTTCAGTGCGCTGAGGAAGATTTAAAATGCTGTGAGGTGGAGAGGTTAAACAAAGCCTGTCTTACATATGGTAAGAGGATACAGCCTTTAAAAAGCATGCTCCTCCTGAAGGTGAGCCTGGAGGGACTGTTAGAAAGAGTGAAGATGGAAGTGTAAGCAGGAGGCTCCCTGGAGCAGCTTTTCTGCCTGAGAGGAAGTCTTCTGTCACCTTGGCTTGAAGAGGCACGGGGAACATGAGCCGGATGTGGTGAGTTTAGCCCCTGTGTTGGAGGAGTTGGAGAAGCCAGCGCCATATGGCATAATGGAGGGCTTCATATGCCAACCTGAGGATTGTGTGCTTAATATGATGGTGTTTATTATTCAACAAATGATAGTCCCCAGTCCCTTCTCATGTCCTGGGTGGCCTCTTTGTCTTTATACTGGCTGCTTATGTCTCAGTCTGGGGTTATCATTCATTTTTCTCTCCCTTCCTTTCAGATCCACTATCCTGGTGCCTGTGCTCAAAGTATAAGCCTCCTTATTTCTACAGATTCTAAATACAAAGCCAGCAGACTTCCTCTGGCTTCATACCCTTAGGAGGAATTATCCTTTTGCCCAATTTTGCCTAAATAGCTGGCCTTGATTTTCCTTTCTTTCTTTTCCTTCCTGTCCCCAGTTTATCTTTGCTATCTTTTATGGGTTTCCGCCCTTGTTTCTTAGTTGGTATTTTATTTTGGTTAATAGAACAGAAATCAATGCGTGTCTAGACATTCATTGCAGACAGACAGACAGACAGACACACACACACAGCATTGTGAGTATACTGTTTTTCCTTGACCCACAGACACTTCTTTGACAAATTTTAACTAATCTAAATAGAACGTGTATTGTAACCAATGCATATAATTAATGCGATGCTGTATTTCTTCTTCCCAACCCCTCCCCAAAAGCTCCTATGAAATCTGTGACATTTTAGAAGTGTGAAAATATCAGTAGTGTGAAATTTCCAGTTTTCAAGTCTGCGGAAGACGGCAGAGAGGCTTGTTGAATTCCATGTCACACTCTTGTTATGCTCCCAGCCTGCCAGGAGCAGCATTGTGGTGGTGACAAGCGCCAGTTCCACAGACACACCTTCTGCCTGCTCTGAATGTAGGTGACCTTGAGCAAGTGACTCAGTATCTTCTGTTCATTCCTTGTCTGTAAAATGAACTGAGAGGGGCACAGCTAGATTGACATGGTTTGAGTGAATATTAAAAAAAAATGATTAGCACATCCTGAGGTGTCTATGTGGTCATCCTTATTTTGTTGCCTCTGGATTTAACAATGAAAATGCAAATTTAGAAAGTGAAAAGCGGTATAAAACCATCTGGTTATATTTCATGAGACATAGGTTTTCAAACTTCCTGGGTTCACTAATCTCAGGATTTTCTTCATGATGCCCCAGACTGAAATAAATACCTAACATTTTGTTTAGTGATTAAGTCGAAGCAATGGAAAAGTAGCCCTTTGTGTCCACTGAAGAAAGATGCACAACCTTAAAGTTGAAAATGATGTTTTACTTAGGGGACATACTGAGGACTTCAGCCCAGGAGACAAGCTCTCAGATAGCTATGAGAGACTTTTCCAAAGAAGTGAGGGAGAAAAACCAGGATATATAGGGGTTTTACAACAAAAAAACAAGGTAGTCAGAACATCGAAAGATTATTGTTAATTTAAGAAAAACACATACATTTGAAGCTAGTTTAGAGCTAGTCTGTGTATGGGAGGACGCAGGAGTCTGGGCTCATTTAATCGTTCCCTTGATATGCACCTTAAATATCTAGAGCCAATATCTTGTTTTTTCCTTCATCCTGAGGCCCATCAGGGTACACAGTTGTCATTGTGTTCTCCTTGAAAATATTAACCCCCCCCCAACCCTTTCCCCTTCCTTCTGTGAGTTTGCTGTGGCCCCTGAGGTATTTTAGGGCACAATTTAAAAGTGATTAGGCACTTGTTTAGCTCTTGCCTCTGCCTGTTAAGCTGTTTCCTTTGGGCTTCCTTTGTGGCTCAGCTAGTAAAGAGTCTGCCTGAAGTTCGGAAGACCACTGTTCAATTCCTGGGTCGAGAAGATCCACTGGAGAAGGGATAGGCTACCCACTCTAGTATCCTTTGGCTTACTTTGTGGCTCAGCTGGTAAAGAATCAGCTCACGATGCGGGAGACCTGGGTTGGATCCCTTGGTTGGGAAGATGCCCTAGAGAAGGGAAAGGCTACCCACTCCGGTATTCTGGCCTAGAGAATTCCATGGACTGTATAGTCCATGGGATCACAAAGAGTCGGACATGACTGAGCAATTTTCATGGCCTATTATTCCATATGCATTCAGCAAGTGTTCTGTGCTACTGACTCATGACTTCCTCCTCTCCAAAATCTTTGATTGGTCTCTTGATGGAGTTATCTCAGAAAGCCCTCAGAATAAAACCCTAAGAAAGAAAGCTGCAGCTTCTTTTAAAGTGCTGCCTTGTGTCTGAAGGCCTCGGAGAATCTAAAGCAAAATGGGAAGAAAGAATGAGACTCTGTTCTCCGTGTGTCCACTCTATCAATCACAGCTGCCNAGAATAAAACCCTAAGAAAGAAAGCTGCAGCTTCTTTTAAAGTGCTGCCTTGTGTCTGAAGGCCTCGGAGAATCTAAAGCAAAATGGGAAGAAAGAATGAGACTCTGTTCTCCGTGTGTCCACTCTATCAATCACAGCTGCCCTCAAAACCTAGTAGTACCTGCTTTTATGGTTCCCTGGAGCTCTTTTGCAGGTACACCAAGACAAAGATACTTGAAGGTCACCTGCACAATGATGTAGGTAAAAGGAAATCCTAATGTTTACTGTCCCTCCCCAGGCTCTGGGAACCGGCAGTCGTACATCAGTGTCCATTCATCATCTTCCAGGTGGTTCGTATGTTTTAAGTTGCCACCCACAGGTATTTGGGCTGGTTGTAAAAAGCTAAGTCTTTGAGGAAAGAAAGCACAGTCTCAGCAGACCTGTAAGCTGCCAGGCTAGTTAACCCCTCATGTGTTGTATATTATAATATTATAATTAATGTTTACCAAACTGTGTTGTCAGTGATTTAATAAAATTCTATTGTCAGTGCTTTAGCAATACCAGTCCAGACATCTAAACAGTAGAGTCTAGGTTTCTGAACACCTGGAGGATAGAGACAAGAGCTTTTAAAAATAATTTTTTTAATGCCTCATACATTTTTCCTACCTTCTGTAAAGATATAGTTACATATACTGAAGGAGCCAGAGTGGACCTTTGGGCCAAGTTACTTTTTACGTTAAACTAAGTAAAAGGAAATCTTTCTAAAATGCATTGTAAATTGTTCTGCATCATTGCATGCTATAGCTATAGATACTTGTGTAGTCAGTGAGGAGCTTCAGGGTCCTACCATGTTGCTGCTGTGTTACAGATTAAGGAAAAGCCTGCAGATAGGTCAAACTGAACACACATTTGTTTGCAGTATGCTGCCTCCTTCAGGTTCAAATATGCACTGATTGCATCCACACCACCTGGGTGCCTCTTCTGAATTCCTCCCCCAAAGGTGCTCCTCTGTCATCTCCTCTCATTTCTCCTCCTCTGCCCATTTCCACACTCTTTGTCATCACTCTCTTCACGTATCTGGAGACTCTGCACTCAGATGTGCTGTTCTCGCTTCAGGGGTATCACTGTCTTCCTGACTTGCACTTATTTTTCCTGGGGACTCAGCGTCTGCTGATGGAATACCAAGATTGTTTTGTTTTTTCTTACTCCTATGTTTGTGTGTGTAGTCATTTTAGGAGAGGATATTGAAAGAAAAATGAGAATAGGAATAAAGGTCAGTATAGCATTACATTACCAAAGCGAGCTCTAATGAGGCAGTGTGAGCTAAAGGTAAGAACATGCTCTTTGAAGTCTGCCCTCTGTACCTGCTGTCAGACTCCAGCTCTTCTGTGTGGTGTTCATAGGATCTGCGCTGAGACACTCAGCCACTCTAAGCCTCAGTTTCTCATCTCTAGAAAGGGCATGGTCATCCCTTAAATATTTATTATGAGAAATAAGTCAGAAGATGTTGAAAGAGGTCAGATCTCTGAAAATCATAAACACTGATTGGTTAGTATCATTAGTCCCATTTTACAGATGGAGCATGCAGAAGGAAATGGCAACTCACTCCAGTATTCTTGCCTAGAAAACCCCATGGACAGAGGAGCCTGGCAGGCTACAGTCCACGTGGTCACAAAGAGTCAGACATGATTGAGCGACTAAACCACCACGGATGGGGCAACTAAGGGCAGAAGTAAGGGACTTGCTGCAGATCATGGTTCATAAATAACATGCGCAGAGGACCCTTTCCCATCTGCCTCATTCTACAGCCTTTTGCCTACTAGGTATTCAGAGGCCATCTAGAAGCTGAGGGTTCTGAAGCATCAGGTTTTTACAGTGTTAGGATTTTATTAGTGCCTCCCTCCTGCTTCTCCCCTGTCCCCGCCCAGCAGTTAGGGAAACTTCAAGCTGAATAAATTGTTCTTGGTCTCACTAAAAACAATGACTTTTCCCCATGGGAAAAAAACACTGTGTTTGATGACCTTTCTGTTCACATAGTAGGTGAGGCACAAAATGAGCCCTGAAAATAATTGTCTTGAACTACTGAAGTATTTTCAAGTATTTTCTTGAAATACTTGAAATATATAAACCATAATACCCTTCACCTTTAATCAATATCCTGATTTATGAGCCAGAAACTACAGTGTGCCAGTTAATTTAATGAATATTCATTGTCACTAAATGTATGAATAATGAGCACCTACTATGTGCTGATATGCAGTCACATGACAGTGCTTCTCAGACCTTAACAGACATGCACATCTCGTGTATGTAGTCTTACTAAGATGTCAAGGCTGGCTCACTCTGCCTAGGATGGGCCTGCTCCAGGTTACACCAGTGCTGCTGGTCCATGGAAATGTGCAAATCTTACGCACGTTAAAGTTCTAGAAGCACTGTGTGGTGTCCCATTCCTCTTTTAATTCTCTAATACTTTTGGGTATTTCCTCTTCTTTAACAATTTTACTTATTACTTATGTTCCCCAATAGAATTAAAGTTCTGTGAGAACACAGAACTTGTCTACCTTGATCATCACTGTATTCCTGGTACCTAGAATAGTGCCTGATATGTGTGGCTATTCACAGTGATAAGCTGCAGCAGAAAGCCAATTTCATTGCACACTATTACTCAGTATTTGTGATCCCGTAAGTGACTAAATGAATACAAGTAATGGTAATATATATATAGATATTGTCTATATTATCCTCAGAGCAACATTTGGGTAAATTTATTATCAAGCTCAACTTGTAAATATGTAATAATACATGTTAAATTCATGTTATGGAGAGCTACACTAAAACTTATTGAAATCAGGCAACTATTGAAAGTTTCAGAAAAGAGAGAGAACTTGCACTAGTCTTAAATGAAGAAAAACACTTTTATGAATATAGAAAGAGAAGGAGAGGAAAGTAATTCATTTAGATAGAATATGATAGGATAATTATTAGAGATTTTAAACTTTATTCCCCTGGAAGCCTCCCCCCAGTTTCCATACTGTTATCCAGCTCCCTAATTTCCCTATCATAGAGAATTTAGCAGTGCAAAAGCGAAAGTTGCTGAAAGTCTTTTCCATCTTTTTTAGAATCCTAAACTTGAAGAGATTATGCTGGGTAAAGTAGAAGAGAGAAGAGTTCTTTTGAGGGCAGTTAAAGGAAAAAGAATTTTTCCCAAGACAAAAGAATTCACTCTAAGCTGAGATGTTGCTGTAGGTATTATTCATTTTTTCCATGGTCCCCTTCAGTAGTTTGCTGAGAATTACAAACCAAGCCTATTATATTGAAATTCACTTATCAAAACACTTTTTAAGATTGAGATATAGTAATATATGTGTTTCCTTGGTAGCTCAGATGGTAAAGAATCTGCCTGCAGTGTGGGAGACCTGACTTTGATCCTTAGGTAGGGAAGATCCCCTGGAGGAGGGAATAACAATCTACTCGAGTATTCATGACTGGAGAATCCCATGGACAGAGGAGCCTGGCGGGCTACAGTTCATGGGGTCCCAAAGAGTCGGACATGACTAAGCAACTAACACAGCCATAATAATATATATTTATTTCTTAATGCATTGGGCTTCCCAGGTGGCTCAGCTGGTAAAGACTCTGACTGAAATGTGGGAAACCTGGGTTCGATCCCTAGGTTGGGAAGATCCCCCAGAGAAGGGAAAGGCTACCCACTCCAGTATTTTGGCCTGGAGAATCCCATGGACTGTATAGTCCATAGGGTCACAAAGAGTCAGACATGACTGAGTGACTTTCACTTCAAAAACAGTAAGTTCTGGAAGCATAACTGGTAATTATCTTGATTTTGATATAGTGATGAGCATGGATACTTAGTTATGAAGTGATATAAAAATATCTCTACTTTTTATTCATGACGAACTTACAGGTACTGCTAATGCTATTGTGCTTTATTGCATACATTTGTAATAGAGGGAAATTGCAAATGTTCACTTAGAGGTTAATGAAAATAAAGATATTTAATATATTCAAAATCACTGCAGATGGTGACTGTAGCCGTGAAATTAGAAGACGCTTACTCCTTGGAAGAAAAGTTATGACCAACCTAGATAGCATACTCAAAAGCAGAGACATTACTTTGCCAACTAAGGTCCGTCTAGTCAAGGCTATGGTTTTTCCAGTAGTCATGTATGGATGTGAGAGTTGGACTGTGAAGAAGGCTGAGCACCAAAGAATTGATGCTTTTGAAATGTGTTGATGGAGAAGGCTCTTGAGAGTCCCTTGGACTGCAAGGAGATCCAACCAGTCCATTCTGAAGGAGTTCAACCCTGGAATTTCTTTGGAAGGAATGATGCTAAAGCTGAAACTCCATACTTTGGCCACCTCATGCGAAGAGTTGACTCATTGGAAAAGACTCTGATGCTGGGAAGGATTGGGGGCAGGAGGAGAAGGGGACGACCGAGGATGAGATGGCTGGATGGCATCACGGACTCGATGGATGTGAGTCTGAGTGAACTCCCAGAGATGGTAATGAACAGGGAGGCCTGGCGTGCTGTGATTCATGGGGTTGCAAAGAGTTGGACATGACTGAGCGACTGAACTGAACTGAATATATTCATTCTCCCTGCCAAGTCTGTGGTGTGGGCCTTGGGTTCCCAGGAATGACTGAGCATCACTCCCCAGCAGCCTATATCAGTCAGAAGAGTCCAGGTCAGCAGTTCTCACTGTCTTGTTCCTGAACCAGCAGCATCAGCATCACCTGGGAACATGTTAGGACCAGGAATTCTCAGGTCTTACCTAGTCCTACTGAATAGAAACTCTGGGAACAGGGTCAAGCCATCTGTTTTTACAAACCTTCCATGCGATGCTGATGCATGCTCAAGTTTGAGCAGCACTAGACTAAATTATACTGCAGCAGCAAACTAGCCCCAAATCTCAGTAGTATGAAACAGCATGTTTTTGGTTTTCCCTCAAGATTAATTTCCATGGTGGTTAGGATGGGCTCATTCTACTCCATGTCTGCTCACTTGGGATCTGGATTGACAGAACAGCCGCTATCTGCAATGTTCCTAGTACTGTGCCAGAGGAGAGAGAAAAATGGAGGGTCTCACACTGGCTATTCATGGGGCCAAATTGACACATACCACTTCAACTGACCACTAGTTGGCCAGAACTAATCCCGAGGCTCTACACCATGGCTGGGGGGACAGGAAACACCCAGAAGCCAGGGAGCTAGTGATGACAAACACAGTATCAAGAGAGTGGGCTCTCACAGAGGATGACCCACTGACACCCCTGGGGAGACTTCCACCGGCACTCCAATGACTCCCATGTTTGAGGCGAGCACAGAAAAAGCAAAATCACAGCCATGTGATCTGGGACAGGGGGTGGCCCAGTGTGAGCCAGTGTGACCACAGATTCCGTAACAAAGGAAACCAGTGATTGGGGCAGGCACGAGAGGGGACACTTACTTTATTTTGGTAACGCTTCGGATCCTGGGGCTTCTGGCACAACTCTGGGCAAAGGAGGAATATACAAGAGTGACTGAGATGGAACTTCCTGCTGTAGGGTGTTTGGTGTTAGATTTAAGTGGATTTAAGGAAAAATGGTATTTCTGATATACCTGAGATTATAGAGTAAGCTTCATATCCACCAGAGCAGTTTTCTGTGTAAACTGCACTAGTTCAGGACTTAATGCAGAGTGTTTAAAAGGGTGATTACTTAAATGCTTTTGATGATGGTAAAGTAAACTCCTTGGATACTTCAGCACTGATTAAATTGACATATTGACTTAGAAAAACCTTAGACCTGTAATCTTTCTAAATTCATATTGGGACTTAGTCAATGGAGCAATGAGTCAGTGGTACTTAATCATTTCTTCGTGACAGGTAATTCTTTTTCATCTGTTATAAAATCTTACATTCAGTGGGCATTTTTCTGCAATGTTTTAGGTTTACCCCATGGTTATCTCAAAGAGAAGGTATTCACTATGTAGTGATGAGGAAGTAGTCACAGTAAAAGTGGATCTAATATGGCTTATAAAGAAAAGCCTGGCTCATCTGGTGAGGATTTTACTTGACACTCTTGACATTTGAAATATCACTGGAATCTTAGCCACAATGCCTCCATAAATGTGTATTCAGTGAAGATTGAAATTTGCTATTAAAATGAAGTGTTTGTATTTAGTAATCCCTAATTTTTTCAGTTGCATTATAATGTACCAGTTGGTGATTAAGCCCCTCCCCCAAGGAGAAAAGGTTTCTGTAGAAGAATTTATATGATCACAATACAGTCTTTTATGGGGGGGTTATCTTTATGGAATGTCAGGGAATGAGATTTAACCTATGTTGATGAGAATGTTTCACCTCACTTTGAAATGTATGCATTTTAATGTCTGCCCACATTGTGGCCCTGTTTTTTCCCTAGGAAAAATGCATTGTATTGCCCAGGAAAACTTATTTATAGGATTAGTTAGTATACTTTTAACTGAGTTTAAATGTCCAGACTCATCTCTGACTTTTGTACATACGACTTGTGTCTTCTCGTTGTAGTTCCCTACTAGAAATTAGCCAATAATTGTCCTTAATCAATAGCCACCAAAAGTTATTACAGAGACTCCTGAAATTGGCATACATTGTCTGCTCTGAATTCCATTTTATAAAATTATAATAAAATTCAACTTTTATTAAATTTTGCAAGTATATGAACATCATGTTTTAAATTTATTAGCAAACATTTTTCTCAAATATGGTTTTGAGATTTGCTGCCTAGATAATAAACCCACACATGGACCATTCCTTTAAACGTAGCCCAACATACTCTCTGTCTTATAAATCAATCAATCAAGAGAATATTTCAGACATAATTTTAAAAGTATGGGGGGAAATACACTATCTGCAGAAATAATAAAATTTTTGCCTGCTAACAAACTGCATGAGACAGTTTGCAGCTGACATATTTTAGCTTTAATCAAATCTTTGTATGAAATCCAGAAACTTTTAAATCGCAACATAAACCATTGGAATGCGAATTGAGTCAGACTTTCAGATTGTTGTCTTAAATCATGATTGCATCTCTGTTTTCCACTCCATTTCCATGCATCTTAAGGNGTTTACTTGTGACCTTACATATATATTCCATAAGTCAGACTTGTATTGGTAATTCTTGATACCATAATTCTGCTGCATAAGTAATTGTTTATAGATCGCTGGAAGCAGGATTAAATCTTAATGCAAATATTAAACATTTGTTCAGAGTCGGTTAATGCTGACTGCTGTATTAGAATTATTCACTGGATACGTGAAGCCAGCATGATAATGTCATTTTCCTTTTTATTAATTTGTTAAATGATAGCTCATGGAAGATATCTTTGTGCTCTGATTTTCCTGAATGTTAACACAGGCATTTATAAGGATGATTATGTTGATGAAGGGTTAATGTTGGACCTTAGCCTTCCATGTTGTTATTAGATATGTTCAGAAATTATATATTTACAATCTGTATGATATATCTAGAATCTCCTATGTATCAGAAATGAATGAAAATAGTATCTTCTAAGGGAAGTAATTGGACATCAACTATCATGGGATAGTTAAATATTATAAAATACTATGCATTGATCAGAAATGGTAATCATGGAGATATCTCCATGGAGACATTGTTTAGGGAAGAATTTAAATTTTGGAACTGTATGTATACTTCTGTTTAATTAAGGGAAAAAAACCTTTGTTGAGATAAATGAGAAGCTATATCCCACACTGTTAATGTCACTTAACTTTGGTTTAACTGGAGACGGGAAGCCCTTTTTGACTTTTGGTTCTAGGCTGCTTTAATTCTAGTATATAGATTTTGATAATGAGAAGTTAATTGTGCTTTGTGCTTCCATGTTGGTTCTGTGTTAAAGGATCTGCTGGCCAATGCAGGAGACACGGGTTTGATCCCTGGGTCGGGAAGGTCCCCTGAAGAATGAAATGGCAACCCACTCCAGTATTCCTGCCTGGGAAATCCCACAGACAGAGGAACCTGGTGGGCTACATTCCCACGGGGTTGCAAGAGTCAGACACAACTTAGTGACTAGACAACGACAACAATTGCGCTTCACTTTATAGTTTTTTTTTTCACTTAATAAAAACTTAAGTCATACATAAGGTAAAGAAATAGTATAATGAACCCAACATGCTCATCATCAGACTTTGACAGTTACGAGTGATCTGTCATTTTTATTCATCTCTTATCTCAACCCACTCTTCACTGCTATTGTATTTTTCATAGTGTATTTGTAGATAGCATTTGTATACGTTGAAATGGACACATCATAGATACGCACTTTTTTTTTAGATACGCACTTTAAAGAGAGGATATATTCGTAATCCATACCGTATTATGATATTGAATATTTCTGTATCTCTAGAATGTTTTCTGATATCCCATCCCAATTACTCTTCCCATCAGCTTAGTTTTCCCTTTCCATAGAGCTTTCTATAAGTAGAGTCTTGCAGTATAAATCCTTTTCGTGTGTCTGGCTTCCTTTCCTCCGCGTAGTGTAGGTGAGAATCATCAGTGTTACAGCATGTATCAGTAGTTCTGTCCACTTTATTCCTAATATTTCATTGTATGAATATACCACAATTTATATAGCTTTTTTTTCTGTTGATGGTCGTTACCTATGTGATGAACGCTACTTTGACATACATGTACCAATCTTACTACAGATACACATTGTTACTGTTCTTGAATAAATACGTAGGAGTGGAATTTCTGGATCAAATAAAAGCTCAGCAAACTCTTTTTGAAAGGGATTGTCCCATTTTAAGTTCCCACTGGCAAATATGAGAGTTGTGGTTGCTTAACTGAGGTGGTGCAGTGGTAGAGAAGCTGCCTGTCAGTGTAGGAGATGCAAGAGACATGGGTTCCACCCCTGGGTTGGGAAGATCGNCAGCCTATATCAGTCAGAAGAGTCCAGGTCAGCAGTTCTCACTGTCTTGTTCCTGAACCAGCAGCATCAGCATCACCTGGGAACATGTTAGGACCAGGAATTCTCAGGTCTTACCTAGTCCTACTGAATAGAAACTCTGGGAACAGGGTCAAGCCATCTGTTTTTACAAACCTTCCATGCGATGCTGATGCATGCTCAAGTTTGAGCAGCACTAGACTAAATTATACTGCAGCAGCAAACTAGCCCCAAATCTCAGTAGTATGAAACAGCATGTTTTTGGTTTTCCCTCAAGATTAATTTCCATGGTGGTTAGGATGGGCTCATTCTACTCCATGTCTGCTCACTTGGGATCTGGATTGACAGAACAGCCGCTATCTGCAATGTTCCTAGTACTGTGCCAGAGGAGAGAGAAAAATGGAGGGTCTCACACTGGCTATTCATGGGGCCAAATTGACACATACCACTTCAACTGACCACTAGTTGGCCAGAACTAATCCCGAGGCTCTACACCATGGCTGGGGGGACAGGAAACACCCAGAAGCCAGGGAGCTAGTGATGACAAACACAGTATCAAGAGAGTGGGCTCTCACAGAGGATGACCCACTGACACCCCTGGGGAGACTTCCACTGGCACTCCAATGACTCCCATGTTTGAGGCGAGCACAGAAAAAGCAAAATCACAGCCATGTGATCTGGGACAGGGGGTGGCCCAGTGTGAGCCAGTGTGACCACAGATTCCGTAACAAAGGAAACCAGTGATTGGGGCAGGCACGAGAGGGGACACTTACTTTATTTTGGTAACGCTTCGGATCCTGGGGCTTCTGGCACAACTCTGGGCAAAGGAGGAATATACAAGAGTGACTGAGATGGAACTTCCTGCTGTAGGGTGTTTGGTGTTAGATTTAAGTGGATTTAAGGAAAAATGGTATTTCTGATATACCTGAGATTATAGAGTAAGCTTCATATCCACCAGAGCAGTTTTCTGTGTAAACTGCACTAGTTCAGGACTTAATGCAGAGTGTTTAAAAGGGTGATTACTTAAATGCTTTTGATGATGGTAAAGTAAACTCCTTGGATACTTCAGCACTGATTAAATTGACATATTGACTTAGAAAAACCTTAGACCTGTAATCTTTCTAAATTCATATTGGGACTTAGTCAATGGAGCAATGAGTCAGTGGTACTTAATCATTTCTTCGTGACAGGTAATTCTTTTTCATCTGTTATAAAATCTTACATTCAGTGGGCATTTTTCTGCAATGTTTTAGGCTTACCCCATGGTTATCTCAAAGAGAAGGTATTCACTATGTAGTGATGAGGAAGTAGTCACAGTAAAAGTGGATCTAATATGGCTTATAAAGAAAAGCCTGGCTCATCTGGTGAGGATTTTACTTGACACTCTTGACATTTGAAATATCACTGGAATCTTAGCCACAATGCCTCCATAAATGTGTATTCAGTGAAGATTGAAATTTGCTATTAAAATGAAGTGTTTGTATTTAGTAATCCCTAATTTTTTCAGTTGCATTATAATGTACCAGTTGGTGATTAAGCCCCTCCCCCAAGGAGAAAAGGTTTCTGTAGAAGAATTTATATGATCACAATACAGTCTTTTATGGGGGGGTTATCTTTATGGAATGTCAGGGAATGAGATTTAACCTATGTTGATGAGAATGTTTCACCTCACTTTGAAATGTATGCATTTTAATGTCTGCCCACATTGTGGCCCTGTTTTTTCCCTAGGAAAAATGCATTGTATTGCCCAGGAAAACTTATTTATAGGATTAGTTAGTATACTTTTAACTGAGTTTAAATGTCCAGACTCATCTCTGACTTTTGTACATACGACTTGTGTCTTCTCGTTGTAGTTCCCTACTAGAAATTAGCCAATAATTGTCCTTAATCAATAGCCACCAAAAGTTATTACAGAGACTCCTGAAATTGGCATACATTGTCTGCTCTGAATTCCATTTTATAAAATTATAATAAAATTCAACTTTTATTAAATTTTGCAAGTGTATGAACATCATGTTTTAAATTTATTAGCAAACATTTTTCTCAAATATGGTTTTGAGATTTGCTGCCTAGATAATAAACCCACACATGGACCATTCCTTTAAACGTAGCCCAACATACTCTCTGTCTTATAAATCAATCAATCAAGAGAATATTTCAGACATAATTTTAAAAGTATGGGGGGAAATACACTATCTGCAGAAATAATAAAATTTTTGCCTGCTAACAAACTGCATGAGACAGTTTGCAGCTGACATATTTTAGCTTTAATCAAATCTTTGTATGAAATCCAGAAACTTTTAAATCGCAACATAAACCATTGGAATGCGAATTGAGTCAGACTTTCAGATTGTTGTCTTAAATCATGATTGCATCTCTGTTTTCCACTCCATTTCCATGCATCTTAAGGTGCATGTATAAATTAGACAATGCAACTTGGGATTCATTATTATATGTCACTTGGAAAAGTTTTTCAAAAATGCTTGGAGTTGATTTTTTTCCAAGACAGTTTCATTTGTCATTAGTTCAAATGGCAACACACTACAGTATTCTTGCCTGGAAAATTCCATGGACAGAGAAGTCAGGCAGGCTATAGTCCATGGATCACAAATAGCTGGACACAGTTGAGAACTCACACACATGCACCTCGTCATCCTCTATGGCAAGAGACCAGCTGATGCAGGTTTGACCTCTTTGGCTAAAGAGTTAATAGATATTTTTAAAGTATCTAGTATTTATGTAATACTTAAAGTATGTAATAATAAAGTAAAAGTAATATTATTATTAAAAGTATTTAATAATAAAAAAGTAATAATAATAATAAAGTATATAATAATTTTTCCCAGGATATAATTACCAGAATAACTGCTTGTTAATTTCTACTGTTTCTTTGGGCTAATACTTGTTCTCAAGAAAAATCTTAGTTTTAGTGGTCTCTATTGAAGTCCAGTACATAAGGGTCATCCTAAGTCAAGGAAAAAAGCTTACATATTTAATATGAAATATATTCATTTTAATTTCTTTACCTTTGATGGCCCTAACCTTTGTGTAGTGTGATTTTGCTTTTTCTGTTCTGTGTTGTCAGCAGTAAAGTAACAAAATAGATTCGGCTCTGTATGCCTGGAGGGTTGTTTCTCCAAAACCTGTATAATATTTTGCTTCCACTGTGTAGGAAAGATTAAAATACACTATGGACTGATCACTGTCTCCAGAATTGCTCTGCCCTTAATCAGCTGAGTGCATGACAAGAATTATGAGCATGTTTCACAATTTTCCTTCTTCTTTCTTGATTCTTAAGTAGCAACTATAATTCTATAATTTTATTCATTTCCTGATGTATAGAAAGGAAATGTAGAAATATAATTAGTTTGATATATGTAGTGAGATAAAGCAGTATTTGGGTTCTGACTCCAATGATACACTCAAGGTTAAACAAGAGAATATGTGGTAGAAAAAGAATTATTCTTCCCCTAAAACTGACCTTCTCATCATTGTCTCAGCAATGACTTGCAATTTTAAATCTTAGTCTGAATAAGAATGCTGCATTTTTGTTGCCTGTGAAGTGAGAAATGAATGTTAAAAGTGTAGTCACTGAACTTCACTTTCCTTACTCTGACAAAACCAATGACCCAGGAATCATCAATGAACATTAATGTCTAGCTGCCGGCTGTAGTGCTCTATGGATTTTGGGAGTGCAAATTGTCATCGTGTGTAGACTACTTAATCGAGCTCCTGAGAAATTACCAAAGAATTTTTTTAAATATTAAAAGTACAATCATCAAGGAAAAACACAGCAGGTACTATACATGAAGTGCTACATTTAACATGTCAATCTTTTTCCTGTATGTGTAAAAATCTCTGCAGAGAAGCTGTCAGTTTTAAATGATGGAAAGCACATAACATTTCCTTCTAGTTAAAAATCTCTGCAGGTACACTGTCATTTTCAAACCAAAGTGTGTAGTGTTCCCTTCTTAGTTAATGCAGAATGAAGTATTTGAGGATGTGACACCATGGCTCCACCATCTAAAATCCTGTGCTAAGCATCAGAGATCTGTCAGGGAACAAAGCAGGTGAGCTTCCAGTTCTCACGTCATTAATAAAGGGCTTAGGAACCACAGATGACTCATAATAAACTATGTCTATGATAAATAGTCTGAAGAAAATACAGACAAAATCGGGTGATGGAAAGAACTGACAACTTCGGGATGGGTGGTCAAGCAAGATCTTTCTGTAAAGAGGCTTTTGAGTTGAAACCTGAATGACAAGAAGCCAGACAGATGAATTTCTAGGGAAGGTGCATTTCAAGGAGGGAGAGCTTCTAATACAGATGCCTTAGAATTTCCAGAAACAGAAAAACATGTGAACACAACGGAGAATGAAGAGGAGCATAGGGGTAATAGTGAAACAGGCAGGGGCCAGGCCGTGAAGGGTCCTGCAAGCTGTGGTAAGTGGTTTGAAATCTATTCAGAAGCTTTATTGGAAGGACTGGCTTGATCTGTATTGTTTTTGTAAAACAGCACTTTGGAAAATGGACTGAATGTGAGGAAAGAGCAGAGGCAGTAGGAGGCTGTAGTGAAATCTAAAGGGGGAATCATAGTGGGTCAGCCAGAAGATTCTCAGGACTCTTCCAATCATCCTTGCTCTGAAATGCTGCCTGTCTCTGCAGAATAAATATTTGATCTCTCAAAATGGCAATCCACTCCAGTGTTCTTGCCTGGAGAATCCCAGGGACGGGGGAGCCTGGTGGGCTGCAGTCCATGGGGTTGTGAAGAGTCAGACACGACTGAGTGACTTCCGTTTCGCTTTTCACTTTCATGCATTGGAGAAGGAAATGGCAACCCACTCCAGTACTCTTGCCTGGCAAATCCCATGAACGGAGGAGCCTGGTAGGCTGCAGTCCATGGGGTCGCAAAGAGTCGGACACGACTAAGCGACTTCATTTTCACTTTTCACTTTCATGCATTGGAGAAGGAAATGGCAACCCAGTCCAGTGTTCTTGCCTGGAGAATCCCAGGGACGAGGGAGCCTGGTGGGCTGCTGTCTATGGGGTCGCACAGAGTTGGACATGACTGAAGCGACTTAGCAGCAGCAAACACCTTCTGCCTCAAGTACAAAAAAGGCAGGATAGCATCCTTCCCACAGCTGTTTCCCATCCCACAGCTGGAGCCGCTCAGTGTCCTTTTTTCCACATGGAGATTATTTTGAGCCTTCCAGGAGGTTTTCATCAAATTGTGTACATGTGGAATGTTATTATTCTTAAGCTCCAATGTAACCTGTAGACAAAAAGATCAACTTAAGCTGAGAACATTTTAACTGCCAGGACGTTAAGACAATATTTAAATTCATAATCTGCAATACTTTGGAGTTGAGCTCTGACCTTCAAGATAGGATTTACTGACCAGTAAGAAAGACTTCATCAAGCTAGAGTGTCATTCTAGAAATGTTTCCTTAGACATGATTCCTTGGTGCTGAAGCGTCATTTTTAAAGCTTTTCTTTGGGAAATCAGTATAGGGGATTGTGTTAGACCACATGGGCAGGGCCAGCCTAACGCGGGTGCATCCTGTGCAACTGCCAGGGCCTTGGCCTGTCTGCGTTTGGTTGTATGCTCTGCTGTTATCCTGAACTCTTAATACATTTGATAATGAGGAACCTTGTGTTTTCATTTTGCACAGGGAACCACAAATTACATACCTGGCCCTGAACACAGGGCTTGGAAAATTGTAGGAAAATATGTCCCTCGGCTATAAGGCATAAAAACACAGAGGAAGGAGTAGAACCAATTTGAATAAAGGGGTTCTTGGCAAAGGAAATTCATTGCCTGTAGAGTTTGAGACGATCCAGACCAGTGCTTTCAAGTGCCGGTGGGCAATCCATGTTTGCTTGATTTTTACCTCTCCATGGAAAAATCAGAACATGGATGATGGTACCCTCCATTTCTTGTAAAGATAAGTTTGTTCAGCTGAGAGTTCTGCTCTTTATTCTGAAATGAGATTAATTTTGCCATTTTTGGTCTAACATGTTTTCTGTTTTGTAATATGTTGATAATCAGTTCAGTTCAGTTGCTCAGTTGTGTCTGACTCTTTGCAACCCCATAGACTGCAGGAAGCCAGACTTCCCTGTCCATCACCAACTCCTGGAGCCTACTCAAACTCATGTCCATCACATTGGTGATGCCATACAACCATCTCATCCTCTGTCATCCCCTTGTCCTCCCACCTTCAATCTTTCCCAGCATTAGGATCTTTTTCAGTGAGTCAGTTATTCGCATCAGGTGGCCAAAGAATTGGAGTTTCAGCTTCAGCATCAGTCTTTCCAGTGACTGATTTCCTTTAGGATTGACTGGTTGGATCTCCTTGCAGTCCAGGAGACTCTTAAGAGTCTGACAGTTCAAAAGTATCAATTCTTCGGCACTCAGCCTTCTTTATAATTCAACTCTCACATCCATACATGACTACTGGAAAAACTGTAGCTTTGCCTAGACGTACCTTTGTTGGCAAAGTAATGTCTCTGCTTTTCAATATGCTGTCTAGGTTGGCCATAACTTTTCTTCCCAGGAGCAAGCATCTTTTTACTTCATGGCTGCAGTCACCATCTGAAGTGATTTTGGAGCTCAAGAAAATAAAGTCTGTCACTGTTTCCATTGTTTCATGTGAAATTAATTCACATGAATATTAGAATTTAAAGGTAAATCCAAAGTGGAGGAGGGATTACCCTCTTGTAACCAGAGTACTTGTCGTTTTCTATAATTTTGTTTTATAAATCCATCCCCTTTTGTGTCCTGAAGGAAAGCAACAGATTTTTTTTCATCCTTGTATCCCTAGCAGTTAGCATAGTGCATTGGGCTCATTAAGCTGTCACTGAATATGCTGAAAATCAATTTAAATATGCGTGTGTGTGTGTGTGTGTGTGTGTGTGTATGATATTTAACTAGAAATGTTCCTGAAATTAAAGGATGGCTCCATTCTATCACTACCTTCTTTGGTGGTTCCAACCCTTTCTTAGAGAGCAATGACCTTAAGAATGGTTAATAAAGGTATATTGCATCAATAGCAGGAAGATAAAATTAGACATTATCTAGTGTCGTTCAACTGGATCTGAGAAGACACCTGCTACTCATTTTGAAATGAAATATAAGCTGATGGTCAAGAACTGCTTTTGTGACTTTCAGCTGACCACCCACCACCAGCCACTATAACTGTTTGGAGATTAGAATAGGGTTTTTAGAGAGAGCTGCTGGTGTTCTGGAAATCTTGTCCTATCCAACCCGCAAACTTCACCTTAAATCTATATGGGGGGCTTCACTGAGAACTTGGGGAAACAATGGGTTCAACTTTGACTCAACCAAGAGAATTTTGAAGAGTAGGGAGAATCTGACACTGGGATACAAAGAGCTGCCATCTTATGAATGTGCTGAAATCTACAGGGCAAGGAATGTTTGTTTCTTATCAGCAAGATGTGGCCATAGCAGAGAGAGAGATCTGGCTTGAAAGAGGCTTAGATCTTGTCTGAGAGGGCTGTCTGGGGGAGAGCCGTAACCCCAGCAGAAATAACATGATAGTGTACATGGAGGCCTGAAATAGGAACTGTTAGGACCCAGAGGGACAATTTGTATTCACTCATGAAGAAGAAACCACAAAAGAAGGATCTCCAGTAAGGAGTGAACTACAAAGAATCCATGAAATATCTCAGCTGATCAGAGAAAACATTGGCTTTAAATGCCTAACAAAATGCAGAGTATTGATGCTGGCAAGTAAGATCCCGGAAATCTACTGCTATGTCTTGAACATAGATGGGAATCAGCAGATGTTGGGGAACACAAAGACATACAAACATGTTAGGCAAATATCACAGGGGTAATACCCAGCATGGTACAGATGAGTATGATGAGGTTCAGGTTAAGTGTGTTGCTGCTGCTGCTAAGTTGCTTCAGTTGTGTCCGACTCTGTGTGACCCCTTAGATGGCAGCCCACCAGGCTCCCCAGTCCCTGGGATTCTCCAGGCAAGAACACTGGAGTGGGTTGCCATTTCCTTCTCCAATGCATCAAAGTGAAAAGTCAAAGTGAAGTCGCTCAGTCTTGTCCAACTCTTCGCGACCCCACGGACTGCAGCCTACCATGCTCCTCTGTCCATGGAATTTTCCAGGCAAGAGTACTGGAGTCGGGGGCCATTGCCTTCTTCATAAATGTGTTAAGTCAGGTTTATTCCCAGTTATGGCAGAATCGAGTTGAGAACATTGGTCTGAAAAGAAGCCCAGAAGAGTACTGTACTGCCATTACCTGGTTTGTGATAGAAAGCAACTAAGGGTTCATAGAAGACACAAAGGCAGTCTTTCCTGGGGCATTTGTATGTACCTAGTCCTTCAGTTTATTCCTAGGTGAAGTCAAGCCTTCAATAGTGGCTGCTGTGTGCCCGTCAGGGCAGTGTGGCCCAAATTTGAATAAGGCAATTCCTGACCTTATGGTAGGAAGTAGCTTATGGTGGATAAATTAAAGCCAATAATTGGCTATTTACCTAATATACAGCCTGAGCTCAAGAAATATTAGTTCCATTAATGCCACTGTGAAATTATGTGGTTGAACTCAGTCTCCCTACAGATTTTAAAGGTTCTCCAACCTATAATTAAATATAGATTGCTACTTTTTGCCATCATCAGATTTTATTTCTTATTCTTTAATGATGATTGAATATACTATTTTAAATAGAGTTAGGTAGGGATTTCTATCAGTCCTTAATGTAATTAGAAGTTAACATATATATGAATATGTTTTTTCCTACTGCCCTTTTTCTCTGGCTCATTAATATGTGATACTTTGCTTCTCTGCATTCAGTCTCCATTTGATTTTTCTCCTAATGTAATTTACCAGCTGCAAAAATATGAGACCCAGAAAATACAGGAGTGAAATGCCCATTAGCACAATGCCAGTTTATCAACACATTTAAATGGATCTTCTAGCTCAAGCCTGTTTCTTAGATGATGCATTCAACCATAATTTTCAGCTTTCAAAATTAGCCCAGCTCATAGATCAGGAGACAGCTCTCCTTTCACATAACTGCTATGAATATTGTGGTTTTCTAACCAAAGAGATGTGATGGTAATATCTTAAGAAAGATTTGGGACACTGTGACTGAGACAAACTGAAAAGGAAAGAGGTTGGAGAGAATAAACATAACCTCATGCCCTAAACGTCTTCTGAGTAAATTCGTGTCTGGAGTCTGTGCAGAGGGATAGTGTATTCATTTATTCACCCATTCACTTATTTGTATAGTAAATATTTTTGGTGTGCACTTGCCGTGCAAGGCGTGTGGTAGGTGGATAAAGGACATGTGCTTCCAGGGCCACCTGAACGGTGAATTAAGAGAGACAGAACAGAGGAAAGGACACATGAACAAATGTCTCATTAGACGTGGTGATAAATACCATGAGAAGCAGGTGGGCAGAACAGCAGAGAGTGGCTTCAGTGGGGCTGGAAGGCAGGAGATAGAAGGCAACCTGTTTAGAGTCATGTGGGATGGTTTTTCTGAGGAGACTTAAAAAATGAGAAGCAACCAACAACTCAAACTGCATTTCCGTCCGTCGGGGGCAGGGGGAGCATGTGCAAAGGTCCTGAGGCAGGAAAGAACTTGGCGTCTTCAAGAACCTTGAAGGACACCAATGTGACCAGACACAAGCAGGAAGAATAGCCCCAGATGCATTATGAGATGGAGACATGCAGGGCCTTATGGACCATGGAAAAAAGTTTAGAAATGCATCATATCATAGTGGGGAGCCATTCAGTGCTTTAAAGCAAGAAAACAGCTTGTCTCCTTTAGGCCTAACATACTTATTTTGGCTGCTGTAAGAACAGGTGGGAAGAGAGGAAAGTCCTACAGAGGGACCAGCATGGAGGCTGTGGCAGTAACCCAGAGGGCTGATGACCAGGGAGCTGGTGGTGAAGAAGGAGAGAAGTAGGGAGACTTACCATGTAATTTGAAGGCAGAAAGAGAAAATCTGCTGATGAATTAGAAGTGGAGACTGTTGAGAAGGAAGGAAACAAATATAACTTCCAGTTTTCGGGCTTGAAAAATTGGAGATGTTGGTGCCATTTGCAGATGAAGAAGAGAGGAAGGGAGATCGGGCTGAATTTAGGAATCAAGAATGTGTTTAGGGACATGGTGAGTTTAAAAAGTGGCACAGATAATGGATAATGCCAAGTAGCTAGTTATATATTTAAGTTTGCTGTTCTGGAGAAAGTGTGGGCTGGAGGTAGAAATATGGGAGTTTTCAGCATAGAAATCTTTCTTCCAAGGGAATGGATGAGAATATTTAGGGAGATAGTGAATGCAAAGCAGAGGGAGGCCCAGTTCTTTTAGTCGCCTGGATATTCCAGAACTTAAGGTTGAAAGAGGGGGAAAAAGGGAACTTTTTAAGGAATGGTGGAAAAAGGAAGTTTAGAAGTGTTATGTGTCAGGTGCTCTAAGCTAAAATGTTTCAATGTAAAGGGACCATTAAAAAAAAAGTTGAATACTTAGATGTACTAGTACAAATCATGTTGAATATTTATATGGATGAAGTTCAGTTCAGTTCAGTCACTCAGTCGTGTCTGACTTTTTGCGACCGCATGAACTGCAGCACGCCAGGCCTCCCTGTCCGTCCCCAACTGCCAGAGTTCACCCAAACCCATGTCCATTGAGTTGGTGATGCCATCCAACCATCTCATCCTCTGTCGTCCCCTTCTCCTCCTGCCCTCAATCTTTCTCAGATTCAGGGTCTTTTCAAATGTGTCAGCTCTTCGCATGAGGTGGCCAAAGTATTGGCATTTCAGCTTCAACATCAGTCCTTCCAATGAACACCCAGGACTGATCTCCTTTAGGATGGACTGGTTGGATCTCCTTGCAGTCCAAGGGACTCTCAAGAGTCTTCTTCAACACCACAGTTCAAAAGCATCAAGCCTTCTGCACTCAGCTTTCTATATAGTCCAACTCTCACATCCATACCTGACCACTGGAAAAACCATAGCCTTGACTAGACAGACCTTTGTTGACAAAGTAATGTCTCTGCTTTTTAGTTACCCTTTTAATAACCCTTCAAGCTAAATGCAGTTATTAAGTTCATTTTACAAATGCATATAAACTGTGGAGAGATTAAGTAATTGCACCGTAGATCCCATGATAAGGAGCCAGGTTTTGGATCCAGGTCCCTAACTCCATCCAGAGTCCATGACCTTACCCTTTGTGCTTTGCATATCCACCAAACATCCTGCCATTCTAAGGCTAAGAGTGATGAAAACCAAAAAAAAGTAAACTTTGACTGTGTGAAATGACTGAAAACCACAGTAAATTGTTTTGTGAGCGCTCTGGATTTGAGGCATTACTGGGGAGGATTGCACAGTGATGAATAGAGAGAAAAGAAATCCAGAAATGAGATGATAGCCTAAGGAAGAAAAGGACTTCTTGAAGCGATGGGAGATGTTAGCACCTGGTTGAATGCTGGTGGGAGATTCACGACCAGGATGGAAGCAGATAACCTAGGAGTGCAGTGGAGAAAGTGATGTAGGAGGAACCTTGTCTGCCTTGCCTGCATTGCTTCTTGTGTGTGTAAAATAGACTTCCTTCCTTTATGAAGGATTTAGAAGAGACCTTGGGCTTTCTGTATCTCTGCCTCTCCAGAGAAAGAAGAGTGACTTCTCACACCATGGAAAGGACTGCAGGGGTCCAGCCCCACCCCCCTCTGCCTTCTCTCTTTGGGACACGAAGCCCATGGCATCCTCATGATGTTCGCTGAACATGAGGTAGCCNGCATTTCAGCTTCAACATCAGTCCTTCCAATGAACACCCAGGACTGATCTCCTTTAGGATGGACTGGTTGGATCTCCTTGCAGTCCAAGGGACTCTCAAGAGTCTTCTTCAACACCACAGTTCAAAAGCATCAAGCCTTCTGCACTCAGCTTTCTATATAGTCCAACTCTCACATCCATACCTGACCACTGGAAAAACCATAGCCTTGACTAGACAGACCTTTGTTGACAAAGTAATGTCTCTGCTTTTTAGTTACCCTTTTAATAACCCTTCAAGCTAAATGCAGTTATTAAGTTCATTTTACAAATGCATATAAACTGTGGAGAGATTAAGTAATTGCACCGTAGATCCCATGATAAGGAGCCAGGTTTTGGATCCAGGTCCCTAACTCCATCCAGAGTCCATGACCTTACCCTTTGTGCTTTGCATATCCACCAAACATCCTGCCATTCTAAGGCTAAGAGTGATGAAAACCAAAAAAAAGTAAACTTTGACTGTGTGAAATGACTGAAAACCACAGTAAATTGTTTTGTGAGCGCTCTGGATTTGAGGCATTACTGGGGAGGATTGCACAGTGATGAATAGAGAGAAAAGAAATCCAGAAATGAGATGATAGCCTAAGGAAGAAAAGGACTTCTTGAAGCGATGGGAGATGTTAGCACCTGGTTGAATGCTGGTGGGAGATTCACGACCAGGATGGAAGCAGATAACCTAGGAGTGCAGTGGAGAAAGTGATGTAGGAGGAACCTTGTCTGCCTTGCCTGCATTGCTTCTTGTGTGTGTAAAATAGACTTCCTTCCTTTATGAAGGATTTAGAAGAGACCTTGGGCTTTCTGTATCTCTGCCTCTCCAGAGAAAGAAGAGTGACTTCTCACACCATGGAAAGGACTGCAGGGGTCCAGCCCCACCCCCCTCTGCCTTCTCTCTTTGGGACACGAAGCCCATGGCATCCTCATGATGTTCGCTGAACATGAGGTAGCCGCACCAGGACCCCTGCTACTCCAGGCTGCCCGCTTGTGATGGGCCCCATGACTCTAGTCCTTATTGGTCAGTTGATTCAGGATTTACAGGAGGGAAGAGAATGGTTAGTACATTGAAACCTTGGGTATGGAGAGAGGATGCATTTGGATTCAGAAAACACATGGAGAGATTAGTTTTAACAAGAGGAGCATCATACCCTTTTCTATAACAGGAAAATGTTTTTAAATTATGGGGAAAGGTAAATGTAGGTTTATAGAGTTCTCACTGGGAAGGAGACCAGTGACTTATTTAATGTAATTTTAAACATTTATGGTTTGTTAATCTGAAGAAGGTCTCAAATCCAACTTTGTTGTGTTGGGAAAACACTTCATAACCATCGTGTGTTAAACCACTATTGTGTGAATTGAAGAAAATTATAACAGATTTCCCAGTGATCCTCAAATTGAGTGGGACATGGTGTACTGTATTTTTCTAGGTAATTAGAATCTACATGGGGCAGGTTAAAAAATCCTTTTCACACAAGAATAAAATCAATATGCAATCTTACATGTAAAACTCACCAAGCAACATTTTTATTTGAAAATATGTACAATGACTTATGATGCTCGGAGGGATTGGAGGCAGGAGGAGAAGGGGATGACAGAGGATGAGATGGCTGGATGGCATCACTGACTCAATGGACATGGCTTTGGGTGAACTCTGGGAATTGGTGATGGACAGGGAGGCCTGGCGTGCTGGAATTCATGGGGNGGAGGCAGGAGGAGAAGGGGATGACAGAGGATGAGATGGCTGGATGGCATCACTGACTCAATGGACATGGCTTTGGGTGAACTCTGGGAATTGGTGATGGACAGGGAGGCCTGGCGTGCTGGAATTCATGGGGTCACAAAGAGTCATACGGGACTGAGCGACTGAACTGAACTGAACTGAGAATGACTTAAGGATTTTTTAATATTCATCAACAGGACAGGTTGGTTTAAAGAGGTAAAGAAACAATGAATTAAATGGAATGATTTTTTTCTCAAGCTTCTGAATTAACATGTAAATGAGAGACCTATATTTTTTAACTTCTTTTTCTGTTTATCTTGTGTTCATTTGGGGAAATTAACACAGGAGACTGTTGTTCTACCTTGGCATTTTAACTGTAAACTATTGGGTTCTGGCCCAGATCATTGCTACCTACAGAAGCTATCTTGATTAAGTTTGGAGTTGCCATATGTTGTGCATAGGCAAAACTACATGTTAATCAGCTAGTCTATATGCCGGAGAAGGCAATGGCACCCCACTCCAGTACTCTTGCCTCGAAACTCCCATGGACGGAGGAGCCTGGTAGGCTGCAGTCCATGGGGTCGCTGAGTCAGACACGACTGAGTGACTTTCACGCGTTGGAGAAGGAAATGGCAACCCACTCCAGTGTTCTTGCCTGGAGAATCCCTGGGATGGCGGACCCCANCCCATGGACGGAGGAGCCTGGTAGGCTGCAGTCCATGGGGTCGCTGAGTCAGACACGACTGAGTGACTTTCACGCGTTGGAGAAGGAAATGGCAACCCACTCCAGTGTTCTTGCCTGGAGAATCCCTGGGATGGCGGACCCCAATGGGCTGCCATCTGTGGGGTCGCACAGAGTTGGACACAACTGAAGTGACTTAGCAGCAGCAGTCTATATGCATTATACTGATAGTTTGTAATAGGAGATCCTGTTAAAAATAGATTCTTTAATCAGCAATGTTGGATAGATGCCTGAAGTCTTAAAATAGTGCTTATTTATTCTGATTCTTTCTTCCTAAGGTAAATAAACAGAACACACTTGATATGTCAATAGCATGTTACAAATCATTTCATCAAAGGTAATAAAATTAAATTCTATCTCTGTGGATTATTACAGAAGACTGTTCAACATTTATAAGAATTTGACTTCCAAATCCTTCAAGCCCTAATCTTTGGATTTGCATAATGTGTTTCTACTTCCAGGATTTTCCAGTTGAAAGGCTTTGAAGTTCCAAGGCAAAAACTGAAATAAATTGGAAATTTGTGTAATTTCAAAGTGAATGCTTGCAATATAGTGGTATAATTGGAAAGTACACGGAAGGGGAAGCTCATAAAAATTTTACTATTAATACTATTGACTTAATTTTTTGAAGCTGTGTAGTAGAAAGATAATATGCAAATTAATAATGAATGATCAAAAATATAAAGTAGAACTTTAAGTCAAGAAAATTACATAATATTAGATTCCTTAAAATCAGTAGATCCTGAACTTGAACTCAAATTTTTGATTACAGAGTCCTTGATCTTTTCACTTCATGCCACCACTGAAATTTTTGCATAGGGATGTCAATTTATCAAGACTGCATAGTGTATTTTTAGAAATTACAAGGCTAAATTTAGTGAAAAAAGAAATGGTCCAATTTATTATACTGNTTTTGATTACAGAGTCCTTGATCTTTTCACTTCATGCCACCACTGAAATTTTTGCATAGGGATGTCAATTTATCAAGACTGCATAGTGTATTTTTAGAAATTACAAGGCTAAATTTAGTGAAAAAAGAAATGGTCCAATTTATTATACTGCTGATAATGGAGGTGGAATAATTTCCTTTGTCTAAACTTTGAAGCTACCATGATTGAGTGGGGATGTACTAAATTGATTATTACATCTGCCCCCAAACTGTCCAAAAGTAGTTACTCTTTTAGCTTATTTTCATAGACTTTCTACATGAAGTTACTTGCATTTTTGTATTATCTCTTGTGACTTTTTCCTATCGTGAAACCACTCATTCATTTAACAGTTTGTTTATTACGTGCTTTCTATATGCCAAGAATTATGCTAAGTCCTGGGCTTCCCAGGGGCTAGCAGTAAAGAACCTGCCTGCCAGTGCAGGAGACATTAAGAGACTTGGGTTTGGTCCTTGGGTTGAAAAGATCCCCTGGAGGAAGGCTTGGCAACCCACTCCAGTATTAATACCTGGATAGAGGAGCCTGGCAGGCTGCAGTCCATGGGGTTGCAAAGAATCAGACATGACTGAAGTGACTAAGCTCACAAGCATGCGTGCTAAGTCCTAGGAGTGAAATGGTGAACAGACTGAATTTCTCTGAATGTAGGAATTCAGTTGATCTGGTGGTAAGTATCCTGATGAAAAATGCTTCTCACAAAACAACAACAACAACAACAACAAAGCTTCTCTCCAGCCTCTTCTCTGGGCTGGTATACGCATGAAGATATAAATAAACTACCTGGCTGACTTTGAGGATTTGGATGTCTTTTTTCATGAAGGGTCAGTAAGAAAGGGTTTAGTCAATGTTAGAGTTTATTGAACTCTGTAGAGGCAGATTGGTTTTGGATTTAATATCTAGTATTTTTGTTATAAATTTACGTTATCATAGCAATGGATTCATGTATGCTTCTATTTGGTTGATATATACAGCTGGTCTTGCTCTTCACAGATTTGAATTCAGTTGCATTTAATAAGAGAATTTCTAGCAAACCATTTCTACATATCTTTGTACCTTTGACTCAATTCTTGAATTTTCTGTTCTCTGAATCTCCAAGATAGGACAGCATCAACCTCTTAGAATGAATACAGGGCTAGAAACAGCTTATTATAGCAAGGTATCTGGTTTTGCTGTCTCATTAATGGTTCCAATGCCAATTTGCACTCCTGAAGGGTACTTATGTTGAAACTTTTGCGTTGGTTTTGAATTGTAAAAGAAGATTGTGTAATTCGTGATCCACGTTAATGATATATTTTATGTCTTAATCCTTGTTTGTAGGGGCACAAAAAATAAATAGTTTGGCTATAGCTATAACAGAGCAGGCTGTAATTGGCATAGTCTAAGCCCCAAGGGATTGTTTTCTTGTTTTAATGCATAGGTTTCCAATCTGTCATTTATTCTGGTTGGATTTCTGAATCTGCTTGTTTTTTGCTGGTTTTGTGGTTTGTTCTTAGCTGCTGATTTTTAGTCAAACTGTACAAGGAGTAACAAAAGCCCTTAATTTTGCAGTGTGAAAATTCTTCAGGCATTTGCTCTCAAAAGCTCTTTTTCAGTGACTTGACATTTTTGCAGCACACAGTATCCAACTTGGAAAATCTGCATTCTCAGCAGCTTTACTACTTTAAAAAATATCCTTGCATTAGCTCTTTTAGGAAGCAAGGAGACAGCTTTGCTAACAGTAATGAGTTGTGCAAATCACAGATGGTCTTCTCATTGGAAATGACTGGAAAGGACTACAAGTGTTGAGTCTTTGGGCACAGCCATTCACATGCATCCGTGTATGTATGTGTACATGTATGTTCGCTTAAGTATAGAGCAAGTGAATTGGGAAAAGAGTGACTTTGTATAGCTACTGCTGTGTACTGCAGAGTTCTGTGGAGTTTTACAATGTGCTTTCATTAACATTAACACATTTTCTGTTTACAGTAACTCTCGTGGGTCAAGTAGGCAGATAGTGTGAATACCACCATTATGAGTAAGAAAATAAAGACCCAAACAGTCAAAGTTCTTGTTCAAAGTTACATGGCTGATGAATGTTAGAGCTGAAATTTTTCTCTGTCTCCTAATTCTAAAGCGTGGCTTTTTAGTCCAAATAATCTGGTTGGATTCCAGCTTCCCTAAGTTTTAGCCTCCCAACCAAACTTTTCCTATGACCTAGGGAATATTCCCATTATACTATAGTAGGTTTTCCCAACAGTTTCTATTATTGCTTTGGGCATCCTAATACTATATAATAAATGATAATAGGAGGTTAATTTTTTTCTCAGATAGCTACAGAGCTCAGGAACATATCTGATTAATTATCATGAAGGTACAATTTAAATTCCACTTGATGGGAGAGAAGTAATACCAGTTCAGAACTCAGGTTAAATGAAAATATTTTTTTCTTACATACATAAATCACACCAGAGTTTAGTTCAGGCTTAAGGTAGAGTTCTATCATGAAGTATTCAAACAAGCTAATGAAACTGTTACAAGACGAAAAGCATAACAGACAAAGAAAGATGAAAAATACTGCTTGGTTATGACTTAAAGGGAAGATGATGGAAGAGTGGAGATGATGGGAAGGTGAAAATCCCACAATGTGAGATGAAGGAAAGGTAAGACCAGAAGAGTATGACACGTAATAGCCAAGATAATAAAGGGCTACATATGAAGAAGCTTAGAGCAAGCTTCTCCTTGGTGGAAGCTGTTGAAATAGAGGACTGACCCACATCTTGGGGAGAAGTCCTGTGTCATGAGCAGCTTAAAGCCATTCACTCACTTTTGGCACAAGCTCTGGGCTTCAGGATGTCCATTAAGCCCTTAGCCAAAATATTCATGAATTCTACTCTGTTATCTTGAAATGAGTGAAAGATTTCTTATATTTCTATTAAAATCAACATAAGTTCCTTCCTTCTGCATGTGTGTTCAGTCATGTCCAACTCTTCAAGACCCCATGGACTGTATCCTGCCAGGCTCTTCTGTCTGTGGGATTTTCCAGGCAATCATACTGGAGTGGTTGCCATTTCCTCCTCCACGGGATCTTCCTGACCCAGGGATTGAACCTGGGTCTCCTGCACTGCAGGAAGTTTCTTTACCAACTAAGCTACCAGGAAACCCCGGGGGAAGAATGGATACCTATATATGTATGGCTATACTACAATATAAAATAAAAAGTTTTTAAAAATTGTGAAGAAGCTGATATCATTTCCTCAGCATCCATAGAAGTTTGAACAAAAGTATATCCCCTTAAAGAGATTGGAACTTCCATTCCATGCAGGTGCTACGCTAGGTACTTTTCCATAGGATATTTACTTAGTCCTCAGAACCTTCCTGGTTCTGTTTTATCCCCATTTTATAGATGAAGAAACTGAGTCACAGAAAAATGTCGAAACTTGCTACCATAAAGATTTCCCTGGTGGCTCAGATGGTAAAGCTTCTGCCTACAGTGTGGGAGACCTGGGTTTGATCCCTGGGTTGGGAAGATCCTCTGGAAAAGGAAATGGCAATCCACTCCAGTACTCTTGCCTGGAAAATCCTATGGACAGAGGAGAATGGTAGGCTACCGTCCATGGGGTCACAAAGAGTCGGACACAACTGAGTGACTTCACTCACTTTGTTACCACAATGAAAGAAGGCATTGGAATACATGTATGGAGAAGTAGGAATAATTCTTGTTTATTCACAAGAACATAGGAACAAGAAAAGGCGAAGATGATGAAACACAAGGGTATCTGCCCTTTGAAGCCATACCAAGGCGGGGATGCCTCTTTTTACTCAGTTCCTTCCCCCCCTCCCCCGTCTAAGATGTCACAGTTATTTTTCCTTTGGTAATGCAAAGCACATTAAACAAAGATCCTTTTGGTATCTATTGAGAGATCTCTTTGTCTCTAGTTGTAGTGTTTCATTTATTACTCCCATACACCTACATAGGCCATTATGCTATATTTACATTTGTTTAACACATTTAATTAAGAACATTGTTAAAAATTTACAAAGACTTCCCCTTTCGTGAAAGATGGAAATCGAAGGTAGCATTTAGCAGGTTTCCTTGTCAACCACAGTAGTCATTTTTAGGATCCTTAAAGGAGTAATTCAGTTACCCACACAGTTCTCCTTTCTAAGATCATGCAAATAGAAGTCTTTCCTTAAGCAAGCCCACAAACCTGCTAGCAGCATTCCAGACTCCAACAACAGTGGGGACATGTCACCTTCCAGTTTTGATTGTGACGAGTGTCTGGTGGGAAAGAGCAGAAAGAAGAGGGAAAATACAGAAAATATAGACTGCTTGCCTTTGTCCTTTTCTTATTCCAGGAGCTATAAAAGGAGTTGTAGAGTACTTAGGTATGTGAAGTGCTGGAGTGTTTCATTAATTTAGTATCAAGCCCTTTATCAAACATTTAAGATTCATTGCCGATGTCCTCCAGTGTGAGACATAAATTTAGCAACTCTGATCAGTTCTAAAACAGGCCAGCATAAAATGTAAGCAGTTTCTGGTGATGAAATAGTTTGCTCTGTGGACTGAAGATAAAACCTGTCACATTTACATGTTGAAAATAATCTTTGCCGAGAACTTAGGAGCAGTTGGGCTTCCCAGGTGACTCAGCGGTAAAGAATCTGCCTGCTAATGCAGGAGACGTGGGTTCGATACCTGTGTTGGGAAGATCCCCTAGAGAAGGAAATGACAACCCGTTCCAGTATTCTTCCCTTGAAAATTCCACGGACAGAGGAGGCTGGCGGGCTACAGTCCATGGGGTTGCAAAGACTCGGAAACGACTGAGGGACAAAGCAGGCACACAAAGAGCAGTTGAATTTCTTTCAGTAAAATGTAGCACCTTTCCTTTCAGTTCCTACTCCTTCATACAAC
>SJYV01020660.1:1572122-1618046 GCA_006410875.1 Neotragus pygmaeus
CTCGTTTGATCTTGAAATAAAGTTTATAAAATGCACTATAGAAAATTAACATTTCTGTAGGTGAAAATGGTCAAATATTGGTGATTTCTTAAAGTTTTTAGGGTTTAATATATTTTTAGTGTAGTCTGCATCTTTGTATGCCTAACTGTGCTTCTCTGGAAAACCACATTGGAACAAATCAAAGTTGTTGCCTCAATAACCTTCCCCTTATTTCTTAACTTATTAATCTTAATGCTGCTCATATTACTATTGTAACTTTTAGCTACAGTGCATAAACTCCAGACTCGGACAAGAATGATGATGTCGGAGGACCATAGCATTAATAAGTACATAATCCTGTGCAAAGTAAACCCCTGTTTGCTCAAGTATGTGGTACTCTAAGTGATTTTTGGTGTTGACTCCTTGAAGGTCATTGCATGCAGCTTGCTTAACTTGGAGATACAGCATTCAACCTGATTTCAGCAAAGCAAGCAAAGTGTTTTAATATACAGTCATCAGGACATGCCTCCTTGGGTCAGACCCTCTCCTGGCCTCATTCTTAAATGACCCTGGAGCTGTAAATGATCTGTCCTCTGACTCCTGTGCCCCATCTTGTTGATGGAGGTCATCTTGTTGACCTCATCTCCTGCTTCTCTCCTCCAGTCACTTTGTTCCTCTACGCAGAAAAATAAGTTCCCCATTTACTGAAATACTGCTCCCCAGATTGCTCACGACTTCTCCCTTCAGGTCTCTTCTCAAAAGTCTGATGGTCCTAGAGCCCTCCGTTGGCTCTCCTTTATGTAACAATATGCTTGGACACTTTTGTTTGCTATCCCTTTTACTCTGTCTTAATCACAGCATTTTTCACCACCTGATTTGTTATATATTGGTTTGTTTTGTTACTTGTTACTTGTCTTCCTCTAGGAGAATGAGGATTCCATGATGGCAGATATTTTGCCCCTTTGTGTTTGCTGTGTGTTCCTGATCCCCCAAATATTAGCTGATGCAAAGTAGCCTTTCAAGGAATGAATGAATAGCCCCTTTCAGTTCATGGAAAGCAGGGGGATGAGGTACAGCCAACCCAATGAGGAAAGGATTCTTCTTTAGATTCACTCTACTCTGGCCATCTTTGGGAGGCTAGAGGCAAGACTTTCATTCTGTTTCTTTTTACTTGCTGCTTTGGGGCAAGCAGCTATTCAGTAACTATATATAATCTTGATTTTAAATGAATAAGTTTAAAATTCAGCCAATTTCCAATGGAGACTCTGTTGGAGTGTAATGTATACTCAGAAAAGATGCAGAAACCGTAGGTGATTAGATTTTCACAAAGTAAACGCATCCTGGTACCCAGAACCCAGATCAGGAAGCAGAGCAGTCCCAGAGTCCCAGAAAGCCATTCCTGTCTCTGTCAGTGTAACATGGTATGCTCAGCTGCTCAATCATGTCCAGCTCTTTGCAACCCCATGGCCAGGCTCTTCTGTCCATGGGATTTTCCAGGCAAGAATACTGGAGTGGGTTGCCGTTTCCTTCTCCAGGGGATCTTCCCAACCCAGAGATCAAACCTGTGTCTCTTGTACCTCCTGCATTCGCAGGTGGATTCTTTCACACAACACCACTTGGAAAGCCCGTCAGNTCCAGGCAAGAATACTGGAGTGGGTTGCCGTTTCCTTCTCCAGGGGATCTTCCCAACCCAGAGATCAAACCTGTGTCTCTTGTACCTCCTGCATTCGCAGGTGGATTCTTTCACACAACACCACTTGGAAAGCCCGTCAGTGTAATAGCTCCCCACTATCCACACTTAATAGCAGAGAGAGTTTGATAGTTTATTTGAACTTTATGTAAACTGAATTCCATAGCGTGAGCCTTTCTCTGTCTGTCTCCTTTTGCTCAGTGTTATTTTTATGAGACCCATCCATGTCATTACAAGCAGGTGTAGTTCTTTCATTTCCAGAGCTGTATAAAATTCCACTTTATAAGTATTATGCAACCTGTTTACCCATTTCTACTGTTGGTAAGATGTTTGGGCTGTTTTTGATATTTATGTATTCATAAATAGTGCTTCTATGAATATTCCTGATTGGGCCTTTTGGTGAATATGTCTGTATTTGTGTAGGATAAATATTAAGAATATAGTGAATGACTCAGAAGATGCATGCCTTCAGCTAAGATCATGGCAGGAATTTGCCCAGAGTGGTCTCCACTGTCAATGTCCCGGAATTCCAATTGCTCCTTATTACTACATGTCATGTCACGTCTTTGACATTTTAGCCGTTCTGGTGGTTCTGTTTTGAATGTAAAGTGGTCTTAATTTATATTTCTCATGACTAGTGCTGTCGAGCACTTGTTAATATATTTGTTGGCAATTTTCGTAAAGCAAATCAATTTTCATGAATATTAAGTAGATCACATAGGTAGTATGTAAACCACTCCATCCTAAAGGAAATCAGTCAGTCCTGAATTTTCATTGGAAGGACTGATGCTGAAGCTGAAACTCCAATACTTTGCTGTCTGATGCAAAGAACTGACTCATTTGAAAAGACTCCGATGCTGGGAAAGATTGAGGGCAAGAGGAGAAGGGGACAACAGAGGATAAGATGGTTGGATAGCATCACCGACTCAATGGACATGAATCTGAGTAAGCTCTGGCAGTTAGTGATGGACAGGGAAACCTGGTGTGCTGCAGTCCATGGGGTCGCAGAATCAGATATGACTGAGTAACTGAACTGAACTGAAATATAGCAGATAGCCTACAGGTGATAATTAAATGACTAAATTTGAATAAACTCTCCTTTCATTAAAGAATGTTTTACTAATTGGCATATTCTATTCCTTTAACAAAGATTTTGCTCTGATAAATTCAATTTAATAAAGGCTTGTTGAGAGCTCATTATGACTAACCTCCCATGCAGAATGGTGTCAGGCCACCAAGGTCTGTGTCATGGACAGTGTCCAAGAGAAGGCCACATCTAAGCCCAGTGTAGAAGCAGGAGCAGGGTGTGACCAGTGGGGCAGAAAGTGGAGCTAATACACTGGAAAAGCTTGACTAAAACCTGGAGGTGTGAAGTTTTATGAAACTTTCAGGAAATTGCAAATGTGCAGGTGTGATTACCATAACTGATAAAACTGTCAACTAGTTTTCTGTAGGGAATTAAGGCTTGAAAAGTGACACTTAACATTGGCCTCCAAAAGTACCAAGCACCGAGGGTATGTGGGGCCTAGGGTTCAGTTATGTTACAAATATCAGGTTGTGTCGCTTGAAGTGTTTGAATTTAAGGCATATCACTTACCAATTATTTTTACACCAAGAAAAATGTTCTCGTGCTCACGGGGCCTTTTGCTTTTCCTGTTAGACCTGATGTCCGCTCTCTAAAGTTTAGGAGGAGCAGTAGTATACTTACTGTCATTAAGAGCATCTGGAGAAACAGTATAAACTCTATAATTTTTCCAGCTATGATGCTGTTACCAATGAAACAGAAAAGCACTGGCAGGCTCTAGTTATACAGATAAACATTTCATTATTCTTCTGGGGGTTGCAATTATTTATTTCTAACTCATGTTTTACTGTGACATTAAAAAACATTCTGTTCAAAACTTCAAGCAATTGCTCAGGGCATTGTGTTTATCTGAAGCCAGATTTTAGTTTGCTATTCGAACAGTTAAAGTCCTTTATCACCTTACATTTGAATGTATTTTAATAAAATGTTCTGTTTAGAAGATCCCCTCCCCTCAACTAGTTTCAAAAATATCTGAAGGATTTAAAATACTGTAGGGAAGATCTGTAATTTCTGAATAAACCTTGTTCTCTTTCAAGGCCAAATGTAGCTCAGTTGTTGAAAAAAAATTATGATGGAGATAAATGTCAATAAAAATTTGTGTGTTTTGCTCTACCTGTAGGTTGAAGAAAAAGTCCCAGTCGGTGGATATTACTGCTCCAGGGTTCAACCCTTTGGCTGGTGCAGGAAAGCAAATGCCACAAGCCAGTAAGCCCCCAGCACCCAAGACGCCCATCATTGAAGAAGAACAGAACAACGCTGCAAATTCCCAGAAACATCCTTCCCGTAGAAGTGAGCTGAAGAGGTTCTACACCATTGGTGAGTACCATGATTTATGCAAATGAGTAGATGAGGTCTATCCAATCAGAACAGTGAATGTGAGGCACTGTGGTTAATGTCCCCTTGTTTATATAATATATATAACTGTTGCTCAGTATCCATGGGGATTGGTTCCAGGACCCCTAAAGGACACCACAGCTGAAGATGCTCAAGTCCTTTATATAAACCAGCATTATATTTGCATAGAACCTACACACATCCTCCCATATACTTTAAATCATCTCGAGATTACTTATAATACCAAATAGAATATAAATGCTATGTAGATAGTTCTGGGTGTAAAACAATTACAAGGGTTTTTTGTTTTTGGTGTTTTTTTTTGGGAAACGTTCTAAATTTTTCTCCCCAAATATTTTCAATCCTTGTTTGGCTGAATATGTGGATGTGGAACCTGCAGATACAAAGGGGCAACTGTATTTCTGGTGGTTTTCATGGACATTTTCTCATACAGCCTGAACATAGAGTTGGAAAAATACCACAAGCCTCCAGCAAAGTTAAGTAAGAGAGTAGGCCTGAAGATTTTGTATATCCTGCCTAACAGAAGTAACTTAAATATATATATATGATTTTCTAAGTTTTAAGCTTATGTGCTGATATTTTCATTTTTGCCAGTCTTTAGCCAGTGCTGTTTTTTTGTGTGGGTTTTGGTTTTTGTTCTTTTCATTCTCCCTCCAGGCTCTCAAGGGGCTGACCCTGTTCTGTCAGGTTGTTGAGGTGGTGGTTGATGCCAGCCTATAACTATGCCACTAAGAAAACAGAAAATTATTACATTCTGAAGAAGAACGAATTATGTTGTAGGTCTGTTTTCACCTTGCACATTACTTTACATTGGAGAGAATGAATCACATCCAGATCCCACTGTATGATAAGGTAGTAGGCTAGGGATAGGATCTGTCCACATTCAGTTCAGTTCAGTTGCTCAGCCGTGTCTGACTCTTTGCAACCCCATGGACAGCAGCACGCCAGACTTCCCTGTCCATCACCAACTCCCAGAGCTTGCTCAAACTCATGTCCATCCAAAATTTGCTGTACACCCAGAACTATTTACATAGCATTCATATTCAGTATTACAAGTAACCTATCTACATTGTGTGCCTTTTTTCTGAAGCAGAAAAATATCCTATAATTCTGAACTTTAACACCTAAATAAATTGTTTGAGATAATATAAATAAGTTGTATTGCCCACTTTTATGTACCAGGGTTTGTTTATCATGTCTTTGACCTTGATTTCTACCTCTCAATAACAATTTCCAATGTGTTCGGTCTAACTGAGACAAAAGTTGCTAGATATATACATGGTAGAGGTGTCATGCATGGGGGAGATGAATTTACCCAAGAAGATGATGGATGCAGTGGTGTTGCTTATTATTTCTTGGAGAGATTTAGTCATCACCGAAAACCCTAACAATAGATACTGTTGGCTTAATGGTTTTACCAAAGTTACATCAAAGGGCTCATATTTTACATGGTATCCAATACCCCTGCGTTCCCAATATGGGACGTTTGTATTATTTTTCTCAGATAGTTTAGTGTCTCTATCTAGAAATGTAATCATATCAGATTTCTGATTCTGATTCCCACGCCAGTTTTCTATGTGACTTTGTGGGGGTCATTCTACTCTGTCTTTGGGTTAAATTACTTCCTTTACACTTAAAGAGATGCCTCCATGTATGTCTAGTTGTATTCAGGATTTGGCGCCTAAAACCGTGCTTTCTCTTCCCATTATGTCTTCTTCCTACATCTGCTCTCAGGTTTCCTCTTTCCAGATGAAGCTATTTGTGTCTTAGTTTTTTAATGGGTGTCTTTCAGGATGTCAGTGGTTACCTGTAATGAGACTTGATATGAGAGAGGGTAGACAGGAACAGATTTCCATTTGTAAAACTTATAATAGCAGACTTCTAAAAAGCACTCAGCTGCAGAAGCCCATGACATTTACATAGCTGCCTCTCCATTTCCCAGTGTCCTCTCCTTCCATCTTTCAACATGTCCACAGCCATCTGCTGCTTTTCTGATTTATTAACCAGCTAAGATGATAGTATTTTTCCTTCAGAAAATGAAACTGTTCTTACAACTTCAATATTTTTTAAAGATGAGAACATGAGGGCAAAAAATGACCAGCTTGATCAAAGGAAATAAAGAGCTAAGCATGGAAAATTAAAGTCTAAATCATAAGTTTGAATTACAGAAAGATGAACTGTCTTATTTTAAATAGCCCTGCCACTAGTGAATGGTTAAGTATTGGCTTTGCAAGAATTTTATTCATAGCTGTTGTCAGTGACATGTCTGTATGTTAAAATCGACATAAGAATTGTTAACTTTCCTTTGTTGATATCACCCTTCTAATTTGGACCTGGAGACATTTTCAAGGTTGAAATATTAGCAACCATGTAAATCACCTGTGTTGAAAGATCATTTTTGCAGTACAACTCTATTTAGTATCCCTTAGTAAATGTGTTGGTGATAAACAACAACAATTGTAATTGCCATTTATGAGTAATTCTCAATACCAGGCATAAGTTAAGTTCCTTCTGTCTTAGTTGATCTTCACAACTCTTGTTAAGTACTACAGTCTCTGTTTATGGATGAGAGATAGAACCTTAAAGGAATTAAAGGAAAAATTGTGAGCCAGAGATAGCCAACTCTGTGAATGAAATTAACCTTCTCATGACATTTTAACATTAGCCTCTGTGTCACTCAGAATGATACCAACCCCCTCGACAAAGAGGTGAGCCAAAAGAGTTTCTATCGAGAATATAGTACAGTGATATTTTTACTGCAATCCTCGGATAATTTCACTTAAGTTAACCATGCCAACTAACCCATCCACTGGCCAATATGCCCTTTTGTTTAAAGATATTTTTTGGTGTGGTACATATATACAATGAAATATTGCTCAGTCATAAAGGAATAAAATAGTTCCATTTCCAGAAAAAATGGAGAGACCTGGAGACTGTCATGTAGACAGAAGTAGGTCAGAAAGACAAAAACAGTATTGAATAATGTCACTTATATGTGGAATCTAGGTAAGTGGTGCCGGTGAACTTATCTGCAAAGGAGAAATAGAGACATGGATGTAGAGAACAAACTTATGGTTACAAAGCAGGGAAGGGAGGGATGATTGAATGGGGAGATTGAGATTGACATATATACTCTACTGTGTAAAACCTAGACAGCATATTAAAAAGCAGAGACATTACTTTGCCAACAAAGTTCTGTCTAGTCAAAGCTATGGTTTTTCTAGTAGTAATGTATGGATTTGAGAGTTGGACTGTAAAGAAAGATGAGCACCAAAGAATTGACGCTTTTGAACTGTGGTGTTGGAGAAGACTCTTGAGAGTCCCTTGGACTGCAAGGAGATCCAACCAGTCCATTCTAAAGGAAATCAGTCCTGAGTGTTCATTGGAAGGACTGATGTTGAAGCTGAAACTCCAATACATTGACCACCTGATGGGAAGAACTGACTCATTTGAAAAGACCCTGATGCTGGAAAAAATCAAAGGCAGGAGGAGAAGGAGATGACAGAAGATGGGATGGTTAAATGGCATCACTGACTCAATGGACCTGAGTTTGAGCAAGCTCCAGGAGTTGGTGATGAACAGGGAAGCCTGGCATGCTGCAGTCAATGGGGTCGTAAAGAGTCACACACAACTGACTGACTGAACTGAAGTGATGTATAAAATGCACTTCTCTGATGGCTGAGCTTATAAAGGACTTGCCTCGGTGCAGGAGACTCGAGATGGGAGATCGATCCCTGGGTGGGAAGATCCCCTGGAGAAATGGCAACCTGTCCCAGTATTCTTGCCTGGGAAATTCCATGGATAGAGGAGCCTGGTGGGCTACAGTTCATGGTTCGCAGAGTTGGATACGACTGAGTGTGCACACACATGCACACACACATGCACACATGTATAAAATAAATATCGAATGAGAACCTAATATATAGAACAGCTGCGAAGTTGCTAAGTTGCTTCAGTTGTGTCCAACTCTGTGCGACCCCATAGACGGCAGCCCACCAGGCTCCCCCATCCCGGGATTCTCCAGGCAAGAATAATAGAGTGGGTTGCCATTTCCTTCTCCAATGCATGAAAGTGAAAAGTGAAAGTAAAGTTGCTCAGTTGTGTCCGACNATATGAAAATACATTCCTTCATTTGTAAACCCATCCATTTTTTAATTGAATAAGTGCTTACTAAATGCCTAGTACATACCAGGTCCTATTTGAAGTGCCAGTAACACAAGAGAAAATAAGATGAAGTCCAAGTGCTCAGGTGCTCATATTTTACTGGGAAAAACAGGCTATAAATAAATGGGATATTTAACACATTGTCATAGAATGATAAATTTTTAAGGAAGAGTAAAACAGGTTAAGGGAAGAAGGCAATAGAAAAGTTACTGGGTAAAGTGTGTTTAAATCTTATATAATTTTTATAAACATTCTAGCAAATAAATGCAGAGAAGGCGATGGCATCCCACTCCAGTACTCTTGCCTGGAAAGTCCCATGGATGGAGGAGCCTGGTAGGCTGCGGTCCATGAGGTTGCGAAGAGTCGGACACAACTGAGCAACTTCCCTTTCACTTTTCACTTTCATGCATTGGAGAAGGAAATGGCAACCCACTTCAGTGTTCTTGCCTGGAGAATCCCAGGGATGGGGGAGCCTGGTGGGCTACCATCTATGGGGTCGCACAGAGTTGGACACGACTGAAGCGACTTAGCAGCAGCAGCAGCAGCAAATAAATGATGCAGTTCTGAGAAATCAATTAGTCTGGTTTCAATTACAGGGCATTTGATGTATTAATAGTAGATTTTTTTCAAAGAGTTGTTTTTCACTTGGCTTAGAATTAGTTTATGAAAAGACTAATTGAATTGATATTTGCAACATGAAGAAAAAAATGATTGATGGGAAATTTAGTGATTCTCAAGCTTTCCAGCATTGTTTTAAAGAGGAGGTGCCCAGATGTTCTTCATTTCTAAGAAAAGAATAAGTTGTAGCAAAGAATATTAAAATGAAGTATCAAGGGACTGTAACAGATGGAGCACATGTACTGGGAAGTTTGGGTTTTGTTTTCTGAAGAACAGCTGTTATGTCTTAAGAGTGGTTTAGGCATCAACTTGCCTAGAAAAGTGCTGAGATCAGCTGTCTGAGATCCTGAATGGTTTTGACCCATGGCAGGAAGGCAGAAGGATAATCATGCATCCCATAGTGCTTACAGAGTTCCCACTTCTTCTCCCAAAGGCAGGGTGGATCAGTGAGGAACTTAGCCTATGAAATGTGATGTCTAAGTTGGAATCCCATTCCCCCTGCCAGTTATGTGACCATGAACAAGATATTTAAAATCTCAAAGCTCAGCGTCTTCACTTACCAAAGAAAATTAAAACTGGTGCTTCCTGAAAGGGCTGCTGTGAAGAGTAAATGAAGTTGTCTGTATAAAGTGCCTAGACCTTGGAGGTTCTCCATGAGTATTAGTGAATTGTTGTTGAGCATTAAAGGTATGGCTTGAATGAAATGCCATGATCCCTTCCTTCCTGCGTATACGAAGCCAGCCTCCAGTCCTGATCCTTGTGGATATACTCGCTTATTTCTTGGTTTTTAGCAGGCAGTTTCTCATTCCCCACCAGATAAGGTTGTTGCTCTATAGAGCTTTCATTCTGTGCCCCAGTCAGACCCCAGCCCTACCCTCTAGCCATGCTTCTGTATGATGTGTCACGAGCTTTGTGGAAGTACTTCCTTCTGCCTAGAACAGTTAGAATTCCACCCCAATCCCCCCCATACTTGGTCACCCCTTCCCCAAATTTGATCACATGGGTAAATCCACAGCATTTTAGCATATGCATTCTCTGTGTCTTAGGTGACCAACAAATACATGTTGAATTGGGTAAATCCTTAAATTAATAACATTCCACTCAACATTAATGAGTGGATACTTATTATGGCCACTAGGTAGCATTCTGTGGAGCTAAGTGTCTAAAAGTTGAATGACTTATTCACAATCACACTGGAAATAGTGTTAAAACCAAGGAAAGAATCTAAGTAGGTTGATAACTAATGGTAAACAGCTTATCTTCTAAATGTTTTCAGGTCAAGTTCTTTTCTCAAAAACAAAAATGAGACTAGACCATTGACAGCGATCTCAGTGAGTGGTTTTGCAAGTGCTAGTCCATACCATTGATGGTGAAACAGATGCATTAAAAAAAAAAAAGAATACTAGTTTTTCATGAAATTATATTTATTTTACCAAAGTGACCATCTTTTCCTTCTTTTTACTCATCCTTTCTTCTTTCTGCCCTTCTTCCCCTCCTTCTCTCTTTTCCTGTCTTTCTTTTCTTACCTCCTTTCTTATGTTAGTGAAGTCGCTCAGTCATGTCCAACTCTTTGCGACCCCATGGACTGCAGCCCACCAGGCTCCTCTGTCCATGGGATTTTCCAGGCAAGAGTACTGGAATGGGGTGCCATTGCCTTCTCCAAATGGATGATATTTTAACATTATGTCTGTGAAATGATGACATAATATGTGTATTACTTCTGTAGAATTTTTTAATAAGATGTGTTATTTTTAAACCTCCTCACTTGTCAAAATTGTTAGGAAATATCCCTAAACTATTCTTTTGAACTATTACTCTTCTATGGAATTAAAAAAGTCTGACATGCACTGATCTTGTCCTTTGCCCTGCCCTCAGAATAGAATACTTTCAACCCTCCAAACTTAATGAAGCACAATTAAATACAAATTTGTATCTTGCTACCCCAGGCTGCTTATATATCGAAAACAGTGTCTATAAAATTAGGGGTTCCCTGGGAATTCTTCTGAGTAGTTGGTAAAATTAAAGCAGTAATAACTGGTTTAGAAATTCTAAAAAGGGGAAAGCAAGACATATTTAACTGCTTTTTAATTGCAATACACCAGGCATTTTAAAGTATCATCACATAACTTATATGCCTCTCATTTTGAATCCAGACTTTTTAATTATATGAATAAAAAAGATCAACTCTAAAGTGAAAAATACTGTAATGAGAGAGAGAGGGGGAAAAAAATAGAAAAAACTACTCTTGCTGGAGGCAAGACATTCTGCAGCATAAAACTAGGTCATCACTGAACCAGCACCTACCTTCTCTCCAAACTAGAAGATTCTTCATGTAAAAGCAGGAAGTCTCTCTGATTTAATCAAAAGAACCAACTTGTCATGCAGGTCACCATCTATAAGCACAAAACAAATGGATAGCTGCTCTGAGGGTTCAAATTAAATTATGTTCTTCAGAAAAATGACTGTTTTGAAGTTTGTTCTGATATTTTGATGACTTCTTATATTTTCTGGGTCAGAAGATTATTTAAAGAAAATTATTCTGTTGTTGAGCTTCCTTGTTATACATGGAATCTGGACTTCCCTAAATGGACCTGGGATTTTCACAAATTTTAAAGACTGGTACATATATAGAGGTGGGCTTCCCCAACGGTCAGTAGGTAAAGAACCTGCCTGCAAAAAAGCAGGAGACACAGGAGTCCCAGGTTTGATCCCTGGGTCAGGAACATCCTCTGGAGAAGAAAATGGCAACCCACTCCAGTATTCTTGCCTGAAAAATCCCATTGACGGAGGAGCCTGGTGGGCTATAGTCCAAAGGGTTGCAAAGAGTTGGACGTGTCTGAGTGACTAAGCACACACATACCCATATTTGGAAGTATCACATTGCAGTAGAATGGGCCCTTTTTACTAATCTAGTGGAATTTGAAGATAGCTGAAAATACTTTGTTCACTTTTGGCTAAGCAGACCTTGGGATTATCCAGTATATGAGAATCTGTGTCTGTGGGTATGTATGTGCTAGAGGGGAATTTGAATGGGTTTTTATTTATTGTCATTTTTAAATTTCCATTTAAAGTCCACTTTAAAACAAGAAGCCTAAGACAACTCACAGATGAAACTCACTTTTCACTTGAATAAATATGAAGACTTTATTTCTTTCAAGAGAAATTAGATTTCTTAACTAGACGTTTACTAAATTTTAACTAAATTTTACTAAGCAGTAGTAGGTATACTCAGAAAGAAGAAAA
This sequence comes from Neotragus pygmaeus, assembly GCA_006410875.1. Lineage (NCBI taxonomy): Eukaryota > Metazoa > Chordata > Mammalia > Artiodactyla > Bovidae > Neotragus > Neotragus pygmaeus. The sequence goes on from SJYV01020660.1 coordinate 1,584,257, forward strand.
AGACATTCGTTTGATACTCCCTATAGATTGGTAATGTTCATAACATGCTGTGGAAGCTCGCCAACTCTAGTTTACAAAGTTCCCATCAAATTTTGTACATTTGTCTTCTGCTCTTTCCCCTAATTTTATTATTGTTCGCTGTCAGAAGTAATCAACCCAGGATCAAGGAACACAGTTTAACTATGGTGTTCAGTGGATTAAGAAATGTCAGTGCCCCGAGGCTTCCCTGAGCTGCTGGTGTTGGTTTAGAGTTTGAGTTGCAGCATAAGTTATAACTTAGTAAAAACAAATTATACCTGCCAATTCATTTAATGATTTCTAAGCAGCCTAATTAAAGCTATATTGGTTAAAATTGTGGAATGATGAAAATGGGCAGTATTTTGTGGTTCAGTTCAGTTCAGTCGCTCAGTTGTGTCTGACTCTTTGCGACCCCATGATCACAGCACGCCAGGCCTCCCTGCCCATCACCAACTCCCAGAGTTCACTCAGACTCGTGTCCATCGAGTCGATGATGCCATCCAGCCATCTCATCCTAGGTCGTCCCCTTCTCCTCCTGCCCACAATCCCTCCCAGCATCAGAGTCTTTTCCAATGAGTCAGCTCTTCGCATGAGGTGGCCAAAGTACTGGAGTTTCAGCTTTAGCATCATTCCCTCCGAAGAAATCCCAGGGTTGACCTCTTTCAGAATGGACTGGTTGCATCTCCTTGCAGGCCAAGGGACTCTCAAGAGTCTTCTCCAGCACCACGGTTCAAAAGCATCAGCTCTTTNTTTTCCATGATCCAGCGGATGTTGGCAATTTGATCTCTGGTTCCGCTGCCTTTTCTAACCAGCTTGAACATCAGGAAGTTCACGGCTCACGTATTGCTGAAGCCTGGCTTGGAGAATTTTGAGCATTACTTTACTAGCATGGGAGATGAGTACAGTTGTGCGGTAGCTTGAGCATTCTTTGGCATTGCCTTTCTTTGGGACTGGAATGAAAACTGACCTTGAGAAATATAATCATGATCCTATTTGAAATTTGCTGAATTCCTATGAAAATAAGTCTTTCGCAGTCCCAGCCATTAAAACGTGCCCTTTACACCCACCAATACTTGTAAGGACTTTCCCATTTCACCATGGCTAGGGGAAGAAAATGACAGATTATTAAGAAATATCTACCTTATTTTAAATATTCAGGGACAGCAATAATGGCAATTTAAATAGTGAATTCTTTTCTGGAGAATCCCAGGGACGGGGGAGCCTGGTGGGCTGCCGTCTATGGGGTCGCACAGAGTCAGATACGACTGAAGCAATTTAGCAGCTGCAGCAGCAAACAGTGAATTGATATGTTCAGCTTTCCCCAGTATTTCCGTTTTTAAAAAATCATCAATTTAAAGCATTTCTGCTAAGTCACTTCAGTCATGTCCGACTCTGTGTGACCCCATAGATGGCAGCCCACCAGGCTCCCCAGTCCCTGGGATTCTCCAGGCAAGAACACTGGAGTGGGTTGCCATTTTCTTCGCCAAAGCATGAAAGTGAAAAGTGAAAGTGAAGCCACTCAGTTGTATCCGACTCTTCGAGACTCCAGGGACTGCAGCCCACCAGGCTCCTCCATCCATCGGAGTTTCCAAGCAAGAGTACTGGAGTGGAGTGCCATCACCTTCTCCATAAAGCATTTCTAGGATCTTATAAACATTCAGAAATCGGACTATTGATATTGCCTTATTATGTCACACACTTGAAACTAATAAATGCCTATGTCAACTCTATCTCAATGTAAAATATATTTAAAGGAACAGTTCATATTATGTGATCTTTTTAAGATATGGCTTTTCTTCATACTTCATATCTAAAGACATTTTTACACATTAAAAAAAATGAAAAATTCATACTCCTCAATAAAATTTTGACCATGTTCATTCACAACTCTGCCCAAAAGAATATTACTTCAAAGGATGTGAAAATAGTTAAAGTGAGGCACAACTGAGGGACATGCTTCTATTTTCTGTTTCTGCCAGAGGTTTTGAAAGGATGCTGACTGCAGTTAATTACTTTGAATAACCCAGTTATAAATGTTTCAGTGACCATTCCTAATAGAGTCACTGTAAATCATGTGCACAGCTATATGCGAGTAAGCTTTTAGTGAGCTATTTTAAAACTTTACTAATTCAGATGTTGAATCATTTAGACAAGCTATGAGATAAAAAGCCTTTGTGTCAGTATAATCTGTGAGTAAAAATCTATGTGAATTTTTAATGGAAACATGATTTCACAATGCAGAAAATATTATGTTCAGCAAATTAGTTTAATAGCTTTTTAGTAGGTAAAAATACCTGCTAAGAGAAATTCATATGATGGTTTGAAAACAATGTTAAACATTACTTAATCTCACGTTACCATGTATGTTTAAAGAAAACAAAGTTAATAAATGCCTTCAAAATATTATCTGACTAAGTCTTTATCTGGAGAAGGGAATGGCAACCCACTCCAGTACTCTTGCCTGGAAAATCCCATGGATGGAGGAGCCTGGTAGGCTGCAGTCCATGGGGTCACAAAGAGTCGGACACAACTGAGTGACTTCACTCTCACTTTTCACTTTCCTGCACTGGAGAAGGAAATGGCAACCCACTCCAGTGTTCTTGCCTGGTGAATCCCAGGGACGGGGTAGCCTCGTGGGCTGCTGCCTATGGGGTCGCACATTGTCAGACACAACTGAAGTGACGTGTCCGAATCCTAGTGACCCTATGGATTGCAGCAAGTCTTTATCAATTTATATGCCTGTTCCCTAGAGCAGAAAGCCNTGAATCCCAGGGACGGGGTAGCCTCGTGGGCTGCTGCCTATGGGGTCGCACATTGTCAGACACAACTGAAGTGACGTGTCCGAATCCTAGTGACCCTATGGATTGCAGCAAGTCTTTATCAATTTATATGCCTGTTCCCTAGAGCAGAAAGCCTATACTGTCTGCATAAACATGGCCAACACATGTTAGCATTCCATTTCAACTCCATTCTGTTGGTCGTTTATTTGGTCAGCCTGTTTCATGAGTTAGAATCGTGTCTTCCAATATGTCCTGTCTTGTAGACATTAAATAGTAAGACATTACACATTAAGTATGTGGAGGATAGTCTAGCAAAGAGGAATCGGTAAGACTTTAAACAGTGCCTGCCTACTGGCAGCATCATGATGTTTTTTATTTGCTAGGATTTGCACTCAAGGATCCTTGGACCTTGTTGCTTAAATTTTAATACATTGATAGAGAGGACATTGATTTCCTCTCCTAGTTCTCTGAGCCAAAAGAGACAAAAGTTAGCCTCAATAATATATTGGAGATAAAATATCACAGGTGCCCACAGAGTTGAACCTTGCAACTCTACTTATTGAGTGTCTCATAGACCAGTTCAAAACAATTTCCTTTTCAATTCAGTAATTTTAGTGTCTTTGAGGTCTTTTTCAAGTATTATTTCAAGTGAGTCAATGTGTAACAAAACAGCAGAATAATGTTTAAAGGAACAGGGTATCTGGTATGCTATTTAAGGCTACAAAGTTTCACTTTCTGCTTTAAATAAATAATTCTCTTGAATTACAGATTTTTTTGTGATATGAGAAACATTCTTGGAAACAAACATAGGGTGAGTGGGATGAGATGAGGATAGCCCAAAAGAGGCATTAAAATCAGAAAAAGTGGAATATAAACAGTAATTCTCTCTCCATGCTCACCTCTCCCCTAATGTAAGCCTATCTAAATCTCAATTTAGTGGGAAGTTTTAAGAATGCTTACTGATGCATTTAATAAATGAGTGACTAGTGTTGGCAACTGGCAGTAAGAGATGAGACTTGAGAAAGATGAGAGGCCAGATAATGAGGGGTGTTGTGCACTACAGAATTTGGACTAATTGTGACAGTTTGGGGATTGTTAAAGGCCTTTCACTAGTGGAGTCCTTGATAAAGGTACTTTATAGAGAAATGATTTATAGAGAAATGTTTTGAGCATCATATGGAGAATGGGTTGGCTACCCACTCCAGTATTCTTGTCTGGAGAATCCCCATGGACATAAGAGCCTGGTGGGCTACAGTCCATGGGGTCACACTGGGTGGGACATGACTGAGCGATTAAGCACAGTATATATGCCTAGAGACAAAATAATTTTTTAGATATTATGATGTACTGTTTAAGAGCTTTGGCTCTGGGATTATATCAGCCTAGTTTTGGATACCCACACAGCCATCCTAAGTAGCTCTGTGACCTTGGAAAAGTCACTTAAACACTCTGAACTTCTAATTTTCCTTTGGGAAGTAAACATATTACCCTGTACCACTCAGCTTTGTAAGAAGGTTTACATGAGGTAATACATACAAATCGCTTAATAGATCCTGGTGCAGAGTAAGTGCACAGTAGAAGTTAAACAAAAAGTAAAGTATCAAAATAATATTAATAGAGAATGATAAGGTCCTAATCTAAGGCAGAGGCAGTATGAAAGGAGAATTACAGAGAGGTGATGAACCTAAGTTAAGAGGAATAGGCAACCAGCTGGAAATGAAAAAGAGGAAGATTTTCCAATTGGTTATGATTTCAAGTTTTGAATGCTTGAAGCAAAGGTAGCGGACAGTTTCCAATTAAGATATGTCTTCTTTACTAAACTAAGCAGATATCTCTGTGGGCCAGAAAAGGAGTAAAAACACATAGAAATAAAGGATCATGGAACACAAGGGCCTTTGGATTCTGGTCCAGAAATCATCAGGGGCAGCCAAGACCTCAGCTCTAGCAGGGTGGCTGGGATTAGAAGAACCCGGGGAACTGTCACAGTCAAGCACAGCTTAAGAGGATATGACACCTAAATGTAAAGCGATGTCCTGGATGGGATCCTGGAACAGAAAAGGGACTTTAGGTAAAATGCCAGGAAATCTTGATAAAACATGGACGTTAGTTCATCGTAATGTGTTCATTAATTACAACAAATGTAACTAATTAGTATAAGAAGTTAATAATAGGGGAAACTGGATATGGGTATATGAGAACTCTGTGCTATTTTAGCAATTTTTTGGTAAATGTAGAAACTGTTCCCAAATAGAAAGTTTTCTTTCTTTTCTTTTTACTTTATTTTACTTTACAATACTCTATTGGCTTTGCCATACATCGACATGAATCCANAACCTGGAATGTTAGGTCCATGGATCAAGGCAAATTGGAAGTGGTCAAACAGGAGATGGCAAGAGTGAATATCGACATTTTAGGAATCAGCAAAATAAAATGGATAGGAATGAGTGAATTTAACTCAAATGACCATTATATCTACCAGTATGGGCAAGAATCCCATAGAAGAAATGGAGTAGCTCTCATAGTCAACAAAAGAGTCTGAAATGCAGTACTTAGATGCAATCTCAAAAACGACAGAATGATCTCTGTTCTTAAGGCAAACCATTTACATATCACGGTATTCCAAGTCTATACCCTGACCAGTAACGCTGAAGAAGCTGAAGTTGAATGGTTCTATGAAGACCTACAAGAACTTGTAGAACTAACATCCAGAATATATGTTCTTCTCATTATAGGGGACTGGAATGTAAAAGTAAGACATCAAGAAACACCTGGAGTAATGGGTAAATTTGGCCTTGGAATACAGAATGAAGCAGGGCAAAGGCTAATAGAGTTTTGCCAAGAGAACTCACTAGTCATATGAACCACCTTCTTCCAAAAACACAAGAGAAGACTCTACACATGGACATTACCAAATGGTCAATACCAAAATCAGATTGATCGTATTCTTTGCAGCCAAAGATGAAGAAGCTCTATACAGTCAGCAAAAACAAGACTAGGAGCTGACTGTGGCTCAGATCATGAACTCCTTATTGCCAAATTCAGACTTAAATTGAAGAAAGCAGGGAAAACCACTAGACCATTCAGGTATGACCTAAATCAAATCCCTTACGATTATACAGTTGAAGTGACAAATGGATTCATGGAATTTGATCTGATAGACAGCTGTTGCTGCTGCTAAGACGCTTCAGTCATGGCCGACCCTGTGCGACCCCATAGACAGCAGCCGACCAGGTTCCGCCGTCCTTGTGATTCTCAGGCAAGAACACTGCCGTGGGCTGCCATTTCCTTCTCCAATGCATGAAAGTGAAAAGTGAAAGTGAAGTCGCTCAGTCATGTCTGACTCTTAGCGACCCCATGGACTGCAGCCCACCAGGATCCTCCATTCATGGGATTTTTCAGGCAAGAGTACTTTAGTGAGTTGCCATTGCCTTCTCCAATGAACTGTGGGGCCATGCTCAATAAATCTTTAGTCCGATTTTCTGTTGATTGACAGGGCTGTGTTTCCTCCCTGTTGTTTGACCTGAGGCCAAACTTGGGTGGAGGTGATGAAGATAGTGGTGACCTCCTTCAGTAGTGCATGAACTATTGCCCTCAGTGCCACCCAACCCTGAAGCAAGCCACCTCCTACCCATGTCTCCACTAGAGCCTCCAAGGCAGTCATGGGCAAGTCTGGGTCAGTCTCCTGTGGGATCACTGCTCCTTCCTCCTGGGTCCTGGGGCACACAAGTTTCTGTTTGTGCCTTCTCAGAGTCTGTTTCCCCAATCCTGCGTAAGTTCTGGTGGCTCTCTGGGTGGGGTAATGGTGACCTCCTTCAGGAGGGCTTATGCCATATCCAAGTCTACTGCACCCAGAGCCCCTGCCCCCACAGCAGTCCACTGCTGACCTGTACCTCCTCAGGAGACACCCAAACACAGTTATGTCTCAGTCTCTGTGGTATCTCTGGGTCCTGATATCAAGGGTGGTGTTAAGATGAGGTTGAGCCCTCTGAGCATCACTGGAGGGTAAATGGATTCTAAATGTTATTTCTCCCCTCTTACCATGTTGCTGGGGCTTCTTTGCCCTTGGATGTGGGATATCCCCTCAAAATCGCTCCAGCACTGTGTATCCGCCACTCCAACACCATGCAGCTGCCACTCCAACACCTACTGTCTTGCTGGAGGGCTTCTCTGCCCTTGGGTATGGGGTATCTCCTCACAGTCACTCAAGCACTGCACATCTATATTTCTTTAGATACTCTTTATATCATAAGGATAGTAGCCCTATGCCTCTATTATAATTTGCAAACATTTCTGTGTGTCATTTGTAATTTTATTTTGCTTATTTTTTGCCATGCACTGGTTTTAAGACGTCTTCCAGGTAATCAAATTACACACTTATTCTTTATTGCTTCTACATTTGGGGTCTAGAAGTCAGGAAAATTCAACTCACCCTGAGATTATCGTGGAGCATAACCATGCTTCCTCTGGGATTTGTGTGTCTTTTCCTTTCTCATTTATTGCTCTCATTTTCATTCTGGTGTATTCTTTAAAGAATTTTGTCATTTTCCTCATGGTTATCAGTTTAGTTTCACATGTTTCACATGTCATATTTAGTAGGTCATCTTACATTTAATTCCATTAAAAATAGTTTCCTGAAATACTTTTTCTTTGTACTGCCCATCTGATAGGTTTTAATTTGCTTTTACTGTCTATTTTACTTACAATTCTTTGTACCTGTCCACTTTCCATTTTCTTTTCATCCTATAATCTTTTTCTTTCTTTTTTGTTTTTTTAATTTTTGGTCATATAAGCCTTTCTTCATCTTTTGTTATTCTCCTATCTCAAGACTGCATCTTCTTGCATTGTCTGAAGTTGCCTGCTGCTGCTGCTGCCAAGTCGCTTCAGTCGTGTCCGACCCTGTGCGACCCCATAGATGGCAGCCTTCCAGGCTCCCCCGTCCCTGGGATTCTCCAGGCAAGAATACTGGAGTGGATTGCCATTTCCTTCTCCAATGCATGAATTGTGAAAAGTGAAAGGGAAGTCGCTCAGTCGTGTCCAATTCTTAGCGATCCCATGGACTGCAGCCTACCAAGCTCCTCTATCCACGGGAGTTTCCAGGCAAGAGTACTGGAGTGGGGTGCCATTGCCTTCTCTGCTGAAGTTGCCTAACAGTTGACTAAAATTTTTGATGTATAAAAGTTATTTTCATATATATGTTCTTTATTTGAGTTTCATAATGCAATTTCTTTTCCTTCTTTTGGCTATTTCTCAGTACTATTTCATAGGTTCTAAGGAGTTTCACTGGTGATGGACAGGGAGGCCTGGCATGCAGTCCATGGGGTCACAAAGAGTCAGACACCACTAAACTGAATTGAAAGAGTTTCATGTTTTTATCTGTATTCTAAGGTTAATTTTATACAGCTTAAGTATTCATCAACAGTCAGAGATGTGAATTATGATTAGTTTTTAATGACATCCAAATTTTCTCCTCAAATCTTTAACTGGAGAAGGGACCTGTATGCATAGTTCTCAGTGTAGACATTAGTCATTGCTATGAATATCTACAATCTGCTATGTTTTGCTGGTCTCATTATACTGCAGTATGTTCCCCTGACTGTTCAAACAAAGCTATATGTAAACCACTGGAACCCCCAGCATGCATTTCCAGGGTTCTTTCTATCTCCTGTGTTTGTGTGCTTAGTCACTCAATCATGTCCAACTTTCTGTGACCCTTTGGATCATAACCTGCCAGGCTACTCTCTCGAAGGGATTTTTCAGCCAAGAATACTATAGTGGGTTACTATTTCCTCCTTCATGGGACCTTCCAGACCCAGGGATCAAACTGGCATCTACTATATCTCCTGCACTGCAAGCAGATTCTTTCCCTGCTGAGCAATCAAGGAAGCTTTATCTCCTACATCACTGAAATTATCTTCCTACTAATACAATACTTCTCCAGAAGCAAAGTGTCCAAAATAGACTGTTCTGTTCAGAACCTTTACTGGAGTTGTTCACATTGTGCAGAAGTACAAAACTGAAGCAGAGAAGTGGAAATAGAATGGATAAGTTCCGATACAATTTTCTAGCTGCCTCAGAATTTAGTTCTTACAGAGTAGTGAAACAGACATGGTATTCTGTGATGGAAGATGTGTCATACTTTCATGAATTAAAATGTAGGTGATCTAAGAGGTAAAATCTGGGAAATATTTTCTTAATTCAACTCTATTTACTGTATTATTGTTTGTTTGGGTTTTTGCAGTTGATGTTGAAAAACCTGAACGAACTTTTGGGCCAACACATTAGATTATGAATCTAATTTTGAATGTTGTTCTAAATTCTTTTTTCCCTCTGCTTTGCTTAACATTTATGGTACTAGTATTTCCAGCTAGATACGACTGAAAATGAAAACCTCCTTTTTTGGAAAAATGTGTAAAACAATGTTCACTTTTTTCACCTAACATTGGCCAAGACTATATAGCCAAGTTATGACATGTTTCCCCACGTGCAAAAATCAGGTGAAATGCTGTAAGAGCTTTTGTAGTTTTGATTGAAAGCAGTTAACTTAAGCCAATATGTCTGAGAAAAATTCCTATTTGGAGTGAGTAGCAACAAATTCATGTTAATTTGTACCAAGAGTATATTGGAAGGTCAAAAAAAACAACTGTGTAAGTTTCTACATAGACTCGTTCAAACAATCGTTACTCAATTCTAGGTGTGATGTTGAAAAGAATTCATAGACATTTTTGAATTTCATTATGCATAATTTTCATTGTACATTTGAATTAATTATGAATTTATAATCTAATAAACATCCTCTTATTCTTAAACATTTATTCAAATACTATGTTGTTTTGTTGTTGATGCTAATGTTATTACTTCTTTGTCGAACCTTCAATGTGGAGAAAACGTCAATGTAAATCAAATGATGAATAAATGTGCTTGGCCTCACTTGAGAGGCTATAAAACCATGTTTTCTGAAGATCAGACTTTATGAAAAAGGCAGCTGGAAGATAGTAGAGTTTCGTGAAAGAGAGGACACAGTTAACTTCCAACTCTGATACTAGCTGCATGACTTAACCTTAATTTTCCTCATTTGCAAAGTACTTTGAGTGTTATCTTGACAATCATAGGAGAAAATTCCTAGAAAATGATCAACACTTTACCAGAACACAGTAAGTACTCAACAAAGCACTTCTGTATAATTGAGAGATGGAGGTAGCTTAGAATTAGTATTACCTTAAAGAACAAACATCAGTCAAACTGCCTCTCATAAATTAACAATTTTCTGAAATAATTATGAAAAGTACTGTAGGTCTTCTCTGTTCATTCATTATCTATTTTGGAATAATTAGGTATTTAGTTCTAGAGATGAGGTGCAGAAGAAAGAAGAAAAAAGAAAGAAGAAACAGTCTAAAATAGCCTGAGAGGTAAATTATATTGGGGGAGAGGAGTATCTAGCATAATATGAATCACAGTTATGAAGTGACTCAGAAGACAATAAGTTGACTCTGTGAGATAACCAGACATGTGGCACCCACAGTGTAACAGCTGCCAACTTACTGTCTGAATCATTTCAAGGTGACCAGGCTATATGACATCTAATGTGATTTGGGTGTTTTCAAATATTTTTCTTATCATGTGATGTATAGAGATTACTGTAATTATGCTGCAGTTAATTGTATCCCACAATATTTCATCAATTCTTCATGCCACCAAAACTTTATCATCTCTACTGCAAACTGCCCATGAGACAAGCATCAGAGTGATTTGTCTAGAGTTTTAAATAAAAGTGATCTGTTGCTTTCTTCTAAAGTGTTTGGATCATTCTAGCCGTTGTGGTGGAACAGAGCCCAATAAACCAAGCCACAGAGGTTGGACTTTGAGGTCGAAATTCAGCAGGTAATTACTAGACCTCAAGTTATTTTGGCATTTAAGGATACAATAATTTAATTAATAATATACAAAATGGTTGTAAGATATGTGAGTTCAAAATGCTCAGTTAATTGAAAATGCAAAGTTTTTATTAAAAGTAGACTTTTAGTAAGGTTATAAAACATGATCATGAAATCTGAAGGCCAACTTTCATTATCTCAATACTATTTATGTTAATTTCTGAGATATGGGATATTCAATGCTTCGGATATGGAAATTTAAATAGCAAATATCTGCCTAGCGTGCTGCTATTCATGCGGTCACAGAGAGTCGGACACGACTGAGTGACTGAATTGAACTATTAGTTTTAAATATGGAATTTTTAATGTTAATAATCAATACAACAGTGTATTCATAAAACTTAGAATAACAGAATTTTAGAAATCATTTACAGCACTGATTCCCAAAATACGTCTCTTAGGACTTTACAAGATACAATGTTTCATGGTCAAATAAAATTCAGAGATACTGAGTTGTGTGGTTTCTTTACTGTTGGATCTTTAAAAGTCTTTCAAATGCAAATTTCTTCACGAATTGCTAAATGTGACAGAATTACAATATTTATGTTTCTTGAACTTATATGATCATGAAACTCTTCACTATGGATCTTGAAGTGCTAGGAAACAGGAAGTATACATTGAACTCTTTATTTTATGTGACAGAACTAAAATCCATGGTAATTATGTGGCTAGGTAATGGCAGAGACAGTATTAGAAATAGTAGATTTCTTGTCCAGTGACTTTTTCTTTTATTTTTAAAAAAACTAATATTTTATATAATAGAATGACAAACAAGTTTTCTTCTAACTTTGTCACCACACTTTTNTATTACTCAGCCATTAAAAATAATACATTTGAATCAGTTCTAATGAGCAAGTTTTCTTTAAAACAAAAAAGATACTAACAAAAAAGACACTAGGAGAACAGAGGCCCATTTACTTCTCCAAATATAGCACCTGAGCAGGGACTCCCAGGTGGCTCAGTGGTAAGGAATCCTCCTGCTGATGCAGGAGACACAGGACACATGGGTACGATCTCTGGGTTGGGAAGATCCCCTGGAGGAGGAAATGGCAACCCACTCCAGTCGACTGAGCGAGCATACACAAGGGATTCCCAACCATGAAAGAAGGAAGGAAAAATCTCTGCTTACAGCCCACCCCAGGTTATGGCTTAGCATAAGCTTCAGAGGCCAGAGGAAGCAGAGAAAGGCTTGGAGACTGGACCTAGATATCAGAATCTGTTTCTCCCCCACTGGCAGCATGCAGCCTGAGCCACCAATCTCATATCTTGTTTGGGAATGGAGATCTCAGGGGTAAGTAGAGCGAGAGTTGAAATGGCTAGAGGAGAGTGAACGTACTAGAGAGAAATGTGTGAAACTCAAAAGCTCCCTCACAAGAGGGAAATGTTGAAAGAGTTAATCGCTCAGTCATGTCCAACGGTTTGCAATCCTGTGAACTGTATCCTGTCTGTCCTTGGGATTCTCCAGGCAAAAATACTAGGAATGGGTTGCCATTTCCTTCTCCACGGGATCTTCCCAACTCAGGGATTGAACCTGGGTTTTCCTGTATTTCAGGCAGATTCTTTACCAAGGAAGCACTCTGAAACTAAAATGCAAGTACATGAGAAAAGCTAAATCTGAGGAAGTCAACAAAAGCAAATATTGGGTAAGGAATTCAGTAGATAAAATGAAAAAAAAAAAGACTTAATGATTTGTGTGAGGCTTCTGGGATAACTATTGAGTCTCTAATTTAAATGTCTAGGTGTACCAGTTTGGCATTTACCAAGATGGGAAATGCTCAAGGGGTCACNTGGGTAAGGAATTCAGTAGATAAAATGAAAAAAAAAAAGACTTAATGATTTGTGTGAGGCTTCTGGGATAACTATTGAGTCTCTAATTTAAATGTCTAGGTGTACCAGTTTGGCATTTACCAAGATGGGAAATGCTCAAGGGGTCACTTCTAAAATGGGATATTGGTCACTGGTGGGGCCATTGAGCTTTGAGGTACCTGGTGAGATAGGCGGCTGGATCTGCAGTTCTGGAGCTCAGGAGGTAGGTTTAGGATGAAGGTGTCACTCCAGATAACCCTGCAAGTATAAAAGAGTTTCTTAAGAGGAGTGAATAAAGTGATAAAGAAAAATTGCTGTTCTTCAGTTGCTAAGTCATCTTTGACTTTTTGGGACCCCATGGACTATAGCTTGCCAGGCTCCTCTGCCCTCACCAATCTCCCAGACCTTGCTTAAATTCATGTCCATTGAGTCATTGATGCCATCTAACCATCTCATCCTCTGCACTCCCTTCTCCTTTTGCCTTCAAACTTTCCCAACATCAGGGTCTTTTCCAATAAGTCAGTTGTTTCAAAGAGGGAGGCAGCAGTAACCTCTTCAGTTCCCTTCTGTGGTCATCACCTGTGATTTAAGTCCATTGGAGTAATAAAACCTGTCAAAAAAATGACATGCACTAGCATTGTTGTCTTAAGTATCACATCAGAAACCTTTTGATAATTAAAAGCAAGTGGTTTTTATCTGATTTAGAGGAAAGTCAATGCATCTGAAAACATCTCTCCTTCCAGTACTGAATTAGTATTCATGAGCCTGTCCTCTTAGTATAAATCACACTTGTGATTCATTCTGTTTAAACACCCTATTTATTGCAGAGTCATGCCACCTCACACAGTCTGAGAACTTTCTCCTACTTTATTTTGGGACTTGCAGAAAACTTCAGGATAAGCAGCAGACAGCAAATGACTCAGGTCTCAAGGCACTTTCAGTGATACACCACCTGGAAACGCTTGGTCTTTTCATCAACAGAACTCAGAAGGAAAGCTTGATTTTTTAAAATCTATATTACTTTATTTCTTTTCAGACTTTAAACATTTTATTTTGTATTGGAGTATAGCTGATTAACACTGTTGTGCTAGTTTCAGGTGAAGGCAAAGAGACTCAGCCGTACACACACACACACACACACACACACACACACNAACTTTAGGAGAAGAAAAATTCTCTATTTTCCTTCTACATTAGTTCCAACATGATGAAATACTTTCAAGAATAGTATTAATAGAGTGGATACTCTGTGTTAGGAAGTATGTCATAAACAAGACAGAAATGGTCCCTGTCCTCATGGTGCTCACATCCGTCCTCCTTGGACTAAAATGCAAAGTGCAGCTGACCTGCTGCCAGCTCCATTTGCTTTAAGGGCCAAACCTACTTTCAGGGGCCATAACTTTCAACCACCTAATGTTAACAGTGAGAAATTCCACAGAACAGTCTTCAGAGTTTCAGGGGTCTGGTTAATTGCAGTGTGAATGGAAGTCAGCCTACACTGCCCTCCCAACCTGAGAGCCCCGGTACTCACTCGTACATTCCAGGCGTTTCACATCTCGTGACGTTTCTAAGAAATAACGCCAAAGAAAAAACAGAATAATGCCAAGGGGAATCACAGGTATAGCAATCCAAGGAACTGCAGCCACCATCACGCCCACCACACCAATCACAAGTAGAAATGCCTGAAATAGTGAAAACAGAGGACTTTGTGTCAAGGATACTTTTCAAAGATAAACTTTGTTGATTTGTTAGGATTAAACTCCTTAGATGTCCATCAACAGATGAATGGATAAGCAAGCTGTGGCATATATACACAATGGAGTATTACTCTGNTTCTTCAGTGTTCAGCTTTCTCTCATATCCATACTCTCTCTCGTATCCATACATGACCAGTGGAAAAACCACGGCTTTGACTAGACAGACCTTTGCTGGCAAAGTAATGTCTCTGGTTTTTAATAAACTGAATAGGTTAGTCATAGCTTTTCTTTCAAAGAGCAGGCCTCTTTTAATTTCATGGCTGCAGTCACTGTCTGTAGTGATCTTGGAGCCCCCCAAAATAAATCTCTCACTGTTTCCATTGTTTCCCCATCTATTTCCCATGAAGGGATGGGACCAGATGCCATGATCTTAGTTTTCTGAATGTTGAGCTTTAAGCCAGCTTTTTCACTCTCCTCTTTCACTTTCATCAAAAGGCTTTGTAGTTCCTCTTTACTTTCTGTCATAAGGCTGGTGTCATCTGCATATCTGAGGTTATTGATATTTCTCCCAGCAGTCTTGATTCCAGCTTGTGCTTCTTCCAGCCAGGCATTTCACATGATGTACTCTGCATAGATGTTAAATAAGCGGGGTGACAGTGTATAGCCTTGATGTACCCCTTTTCCAATTTGGAACCAGGCTGTTGTTCCATGTCCAATTCTAACTGTTGCTTCTTAACCTGCATGCAGATTTCTCAGGAGGCAAGTAAGGTGATATGATATTCCCATCTCTTTCAGAATTTTCCAAAGTTTGTTGTGATCCACACAGTCAAAGGCTTTGGTGTAGTCAATAAAGTAGAAGTAGATGTTTTTCTGGAACGCTCTTGCTTTTTGATGATCCAACAGATGTTGGCAATTTGATCTCTGGTTCCCTTGCCTTTTCTAAATCCAGCTTGAACACCTGAAAGTTCGTGGTTCACATACTGTTGAAGCCTGTCTTGGAGAATTTTGAGAATTACTTTGCTAGCATGTANGCTCTTGCTTTTTGATGATCCAACAGATGTTGGCAATTTGATCTCTGGTTCCCTTGCCTTTTCTAAATCCAGCTTGAACACCTGAAAGTTTGTGGTTCACATACTGTTGAAGCCTGTCTTGGAGAATTTTGAGAATTACTTTGCTAGCATGTAAGAAAAATGCAATTGTGCGGTAGTTTGAACATTCTATGGCATTGCCTTTCTTTGGGATTAAAATGAAAACTGACCTATTCCAGTCCTGTGGACACTGCTGAGTTTTCCATATTTGCTGACATATTGAGTGCAGCACTTTTCAGCATCATCTTTTAGAATTTGAAAAAGCTCAACTGGAGTTCCATCACCTCCACTAGCTTTGTTCGTAGTGATGTTTCTCCTAAGGCCTACGTGACTTCGCGTTCCAGGATGTCTGGCTCTAGTGGATGATCACACCATTGTGGTTATCTGGTGCATGAAGATCTTTTTTGTACAGTTCTTCTGTGTATTCTTTCCCCCTCTTAATATCTTCCGCTTCTGTTAGGTCCATACCATTTCTGTCCTTTATCGAGCCCACATTTGCATGAAATGTTCCCTTGGTATCACTAATTTTCTTCAAGGGATCTCTCGTCTTTCCCATTCTGTTGTTTTCCTCTGNTTCTGTTAGGTCCATACCATTTCTGTCCTTTATCGAGCCCACATTTGCATGAAATGTTCCCTTGGTATCACTAATTTTCTTCAAGGGATCTCTCGTCTTTCCCATTCTGTTGTTTTCCTCTATTTCTTTGCATTGATCTCTAAAGAAGGCTCTCTTATCTCTCCTTGCTGTTCTTTGGAACTCTGCATTCCGATGGGTATATCTTTCCTTTTCTCCTTTGCCTTTAGCTTCTCTTCTTTTCAGCTATTTGTAAGGCCTCCTCAGAAAACCATTTTGCCTTTTTGCATTTCTTCTTTGGGGGGAGATGGTCCTCCAAGTGGCTGTACCAATTTACATGCCCACCAACAGTGTAGGAGGTTCCAAAAGGAAAGCTTTAAAGCCTTAAGACTGTTCTAAAGAATCCCTTCTTAAGTGTTAACATACATTGCAGAACCTTAAATGCAGATGCTGACTCAGTAGGCCTGAGTTTGGGCCCACCATGTTGCATTTATAACAACACTGCAGGTGCTGCTGCTCTGTGACTAGCAAGGCTGAAGAGCCTGAAGTAAGCCTTCTCCGCTTGGCAGCATGTATAAACTATGTTTCAGAATTTGGACCCCACTTATCATCCGGGATTAAAAATTTAGAATTAAGACATTTGTTCCTTTCTTAAACTACTTGACTCCAAGCCCTTGACACCTATCATACTAGAAAATTTCTGAGCAAGAATAAGAATGTAGATACGTTCACACATACATACACATAGTTTTCATACTATCAGATGCAGAAATTTCCCTAAGGTAGTAATAGATAAAATTGCTTTGTTAGGATCAGAGCATTTGAAACATGTTAGCGGCTTCTGCATTTGACGAGTCAGGGGTTTTATCTGGAACACTGTCATGTAGCTTAGTGCAGAGCAGGAGAAATGGTGTGGCTCTGACACTAGAAACCTGTTGGGCTGCAGTCCAGGGGCTCACAAAGAGCTGGACACAACTAAGCAACTGAACAATAGCAATGTAAAGCTCGTAGTATTGAATCTGACTAGTAAATTCGTAACAAATAGTGGCTCTCTCATTAAAAAAGGAGAATGAAAATGGAAAGACGTCAGTGAGGAAGTCATAACTAATCAGTAATAATCAGCAATAAGTATTCTTAGCCTAGGGAAGGTACATGAGTGATATATTTAATGTCTGTAGTACCAATTGTGCCCTGAAAGCAAGCATGAGGCTTCTGCATCAGACTTAAGAGTACCTACAGCATTAACAGCACTGATCCCCCTTCCCTCCAGCCCTGGCAGCAGCGTGAGGAAGGCCAGTGTCAACTCTGCTTACAGGGGTTTGGACGGCAGGAAACCTGGCGTGATCAGTCTGGACGTTTATACAGGAGCTGGACAGCTGCCCTGGCCCTCTCTGGAAAGGGGAGAGAAATCTTTGTTTGTGATATAAAGAAATCTTATATGGTCCCTAAATCTTTATAACCCTTGGAAAAACAAACAAAATAGCTCAGAGTTTTAGCCTCCTTTGAGAGTTTTATCCTCCTTTGAAATATAAATACAGAGCTCCAGGGAGATAAATCTCTGTCTGTCTCCAGAGCTCTTTATTTATTCAGCCATCCTTTAACCCAGATGCCAATTTTCTTTGTTAATACCCGGCCTTCCAATGCTACCTCCTCCCGTCCCCTTCCCATGACTCCTGAACTTTCAGCAAAGTTTACACAAATCAAGACATTTTGTCTGTGATAGGATTTCCTGTGGAAAATGATGGAAAGACGAAGTTCCTTGGTTGAATTGGCAGAAGTAGTACAGTTGACTGACCCATGGGATAAACCCATGCCTGACATTAGGGTCAGACAGATAATCACCAACAGTGGGGAGAGGGGACTCAAAAATCAGGTGGCTTTGAAACTGTTCCCACATTTATTCCTAAATCAAATGTGTGGTCTTGGAGCTGGGTCACTTATCCTCCTGGAATTGTAACTTCTATTTGAAAAACTGGGGAATTTGATATTCTCCTCCTCAAGAAGCATATATACTGTTATGTAAGAAACGAATCACCAGTCTCTATTTGATACAGGATGCAGGATGCTTGGGGCTGGTGTACGGGGATGATCCAGAGAGACGTTGGGGGGTGGGAGGTGGGAGGGAGATTCGGGATTGGGAGCTTGTGTGTACCTGTGGTGGATTCATGTCGATGTATGGCAAACCCAATAGAGTATTGTAAAGTTAAATTTAAAAATAAATAAATAAATAAATTTAAAAAAAAAAAAGAAAAGAAAAAAAAAGAAAACCCCTTTGAACCTCTAAGCCTTTGATTCTAATATCTTTAACTGCATTTCATTAGTGGTCTATTCAGATGAAATTATTTTGAGCATTGATTTTTGGTATACCATGTATCTAAATATAGGTCAAAATAACATTTGTTTATTAAAAACATCTTCCATTACTTATACGTGTCCTTTCTGCCATTTTTAGCATTCTTTCATTAAA
Source organism: Neotragus pygmaeus (assembly GCA_006410875.1). Lineage (NCBI taxonomy): Eukaryota > Metazoa > Chordata > Mammalia > Artiodactyla > Bovidae > Neotragus > Neotragus pygmaeus. The sequence continues at coordinate 1,602,615 of SJYV01020660.1, forward strand.
TTTGATTGTTCAGAAACTAAGCTGGCGCTTTTACGAAAGTGTACAAGTTTCANTATTCAGATGAAATTATTTTGAGCATTGATTTTTGGTATACCATGTATCTAAATATAGGTCAAAATAACATTTGTTTATTAAAAACATCTTCCATTACTTATACGTGTCCTTTCTGCCATTTTTAGTATTCTTTCATTAAATTTGATTGTTCAGAAACTAAGCTGGCTCTTTTACGAAAGTGTACAAGTTTCAGGCTGGATCTGATTGTTTGCTGTTCATGATAGAGCTGTTCATCACAATTTGTCTTTTTGAAGTCTCCTGAACTCCTTTTATTTAGTGTAATTGTTTTGCTGTGTTAAAAGGAGCACCCTTTATAATAATTACATCCTCTACAGAAAGGATGTAATTTCTCAATGGCTTATGTTCTTTGTTTTGGTTTCACGACCCCAGGTAGTTCTGACAAATTCAGCAATTCTCAATAGCATAGGCAATGGGTATTTTGAGTGTAAGAAACATAGTTAAGCATGCAAAAATGTATGTGGAGCTAGATTCTTCAAAGCAGGGAAGAAAAAGGAGAAAAACTCCAATAGTTATGAGCACATATCTTTGCTGGATGCTGTGCATTATCATCCCATTTAATCATCATAAAAATCTTGTAATTGTGGACTTTTTTTGGTCTTATATGTATGAGGTTCATGGTTTTCCCAAGGTTATCCACCTCATAAAGAGTAGAACAAAGATTTAAATCTATATCAGACTCCAAAAAACCTATCTTATTTCCAATAAATTTCACTTTCTCCAAAGAGTCCTAAATAAGTTGTTAACTTATTTATCATATGAGATCTTTCTTCTATAATGAGCTCTGTATAAACTGTAAAGTCCTGTACAACTGTAACTCACTGCTACGATAATTGATAAAACTCGAATCATGTTAGATTCCTAGGGAATAATAATAAATAGGTGATCAGCACAATTATGCACTGTCTTGCTCATAATATTATTTCTCATGTGTGTATTAGAAATAGCACTCTATAATTAATGCATTGTTCCCACTGAAGCACTAAAACTACCCTTTTCATATTTTCTCAATGAAAGCAAAACACTGGCAGTGTTTGAACACTCATTGTATGATTCAACTTGAGATTTGTTACGAAGTGTATGTGTGTGTAAATTCAAACTCAGCTTCTGTCATTTGTGTGTTTTCATGTGCTAGTAAATTGTGAAGTGATAAAATTGCAATAATTTTTTGATAGGAATCAAAACTAGTTCATTCAACATACTGCTGAAAAACAGTAAGTTAATTTCAAATGTCATGAAATGGAATTGGGTGTGTGTTCTTCAGGAATGACTCATGTCAAACCTTTTCTTTTTAAATAGATTTAAGGATTAGGGACATATGTTAGAGAAAATGTCTTGATTTCAGCAGAACCATCTGACAGATTCCTTGTGATGGTCAGTTGTTTACAAAGAGGGAACTAAGCATGACGCAATTCTGAAGATAGCTTTGAGAGTAACTAGTAATGAAAAGTCAGCTTGGAGAATGGTTTTCTAGTACTGAGTCGCAAGGCCTGAATTTAGGACTTTGTCTCATTCACATATCCCCATTGTCTTCACCTATACAGAAAAGCTGTAAATTGCCACAATGCTGACTGAGATCAAAATATGACAAAATAAGTTCACTATAAATGATTGACCCAGGTTGAAAAGTTAACATTTAATAAACTTATGAGCTAAAATTAACTTATTAAATGTCAACTTTTCTCTGCTTGAAAAAGTCAGTTGTACATTTCAGAAAACCTGATTTAACAACAATTTGGATAAAAAAAAGAGATGCATGGATTTTAGTTTTAGAAGTAGATTGGCAGCTGTGTGACATTGCAAGCTAAAAAGAGAATATGATCTTGAATGATCAGCATCTCAGGGAAACCTTGTAGCTGTTTTCTACCCTAAGGATCAGTCATCATTTACATAGCCCCCAAGGTAGCTCTAAAACCAGTGGGCAGAAGTTCCGCTACAACTTTTTAGCTTAATATAAGGACTATATGGTCTTCCCAGTGGTCATATATGGTTGTGAGAGCTGGACTGTAAAGAAAGCAGAATGCCAGAGAATTGATGCATTTGAACTGTGGTGCTGGAGAAGACTCTTGAAAGTCCCTTGGACTGCAAGGATATCAACCTTTCAATCTTAAGGGAGATCAACCCTGAATATTTACTGGAAGGACAGATGTTGAAGCTGAAGCTCCAGTATTTTGGTCATCTGATGCAAACAAATAACTCATTGGAAAAGTCTCTGAAGCTGGAAAAGATTGAGGGCAGAAGGAGAAGAGGGCGTCAGAAGATGAGATGGCTGGATGGCATCACTGGTGCAATGAATGTGAACGTGGGCAAAGTCTGGGAGATGGTAAGGGACAGGGAGGCCTAGCATGCTGCAGTCCATGGGGTTGCAAAGAGTTCGACACAATTGAGTGACTGAACAACAACAATAACAAGGACTATATTTTTTCAATAATAATTTCATATTTTATTTTTGCATAAAATGTTGATAATATCTATACTGTTCCATTTTTTAGAGTATGCAATGCCACAGTCAAATCTTGTTTGCATTTTAATAGACTTTTGAATGATTTCCTTTTCTTTTACTTCTTAAGCATTACTGCCCTCAATTAGGAAGTTCCCTCAGTAAGAGGCAATGAGAAGAGGGGGAAAGTCTTGGCTAAAAGCCAAACATAATCTGATTTACATCTCGGCTTTACTGCTTATTAATACTATGTGCTTAATTTCTCTGAACCTCTGTTTCTACATCTCTAAAAAGATGTCTGCATCAATAGGCTGACCTTCTAAGGATTAAATGTAGAGAATGTGTTTTTTTTTTAATTAGTAATTTCCAATGAAATACAGTAAGTATTTAATAAGTACTCTTTAATAATCACTCACAAGAGTATGATAATTCATGTTTTTAAAACAGAAATATATCAGACATACAGTAAGTAGTGGATCAATGAATGATGATTATGTTGGTGTCAAACAAATTGGTACAATAGTGCTGCTCAGATGCAGCACAAATCATTTATTCCCAATCCTTGTGCCTCTAAAACAAGCAGAAACTCACACATAGTATATGCTGTCCTTGATTTCCTACAAGAAATACAAGTCCATTTCACCATCTTCTTCACATTAATCCCTACCAAGGGAGATATAGCAGGAAAGAAATGAAGAAATAAAGGTTCTCTCATTGTTGCCAAGGCAAGCTGCGTGATTAGAGGGCTATCATAAAGCCTTATCTGTGCCCCAATATTTTCTGTTTTGGTTTGATTCCAAAGCCCCCTCCCAATGAAAATCACCCGCAAGTTATAAAACAAAGAGAAAACTTTTTCCAGGGAATCACTTATCCATGTGTGAAGAAGAAAAGGGGATACTTTTTATTTTTGCTTTGAGCACTTCGACAAAACTGAATTTAGCAGATTGGTGGTTTCCTGAGGTGTGATGAGCTATGGAGACGGTTAATTTCAGGGATTTAGAGAAGCAGGGCAGGAACTAACACTGAGTGGTTGAAATAGAGAGCCGTCTAAGAGGGACCCTTGGGAATGAATAGATCTCAAAGGTGCAGAGAAGAGACACATAATGCAAAGTGGGACTAAGGTTCCAACATCTTACCTAGGCCCAGTGCTTATTATCGTATTGCCTCTTGGCTCTTACATGTACCATTCTGTATTATCTTGAGCATATACTATGAGCTGTGTGTTTTTTATCTCCATTTAGCCAATAAGCAAGTTAAGACTCAGATAGGTTAAGCAACTTGCCTGAGAGCCCTACAGTTAGTAACCAATAAACCAAGGGTTTGAGTCTGTCCTGTACAAAAGCAATAACCTATATTCTGTCATTTCCTTCAATAAATAAAACAGTCTTCTCTTTTACAAACACAGCAAAATTATTTCACCATTTTAATAAGTACACAGGGGATCTTCTTAAGCCATCTGGAGAGAATTCTTTAGCTTGAGAGAGACTGTTTAGCAGCTAAGATTATACTTGGAGATTACTATGAAAACTACCCAGCCTGAAATCCTAGTGAAATAAGTTCACAAGAAAACCAGCAAACTATAAGTTGGCTAAAACAAACGTTTAGTAAACAGGTGGAACACCTGATGGGGGAAATATATACTCCCCTCCCCCTCCCTGAGATAAGTTTATGTTAATCTTCATAAAGCAATTCTGGGAAGTTTTGGAGGCAAAGCTTCCCAAACATGTAATTCGTGTTCAGAACTTTAAAAGATCACAAAAACAGCTTATTTCTTCTTCCCAATCTATAGTTCTGCCAAAGTTTATTGAGAAAATGATACATATTCATATATTCACACATATACAATCAAAATTATTTTGTCTCAGTAAATTTCCACTGTGAGTTAGACTGTTAAAGTTTTTTTTTCCATTCCCTTCAATATAACTGTGGTAACATTACTGCATATAAATAGATTCAGTTTAAATAAATGTTTCCAATATAATCATGCTGTTAGCAATAGCCAGAAAGTAATAGCACTATAAAAAACTAAATTTCACACTGGCTTCAAGTCTAAGGTCATGAGAAAAAAATTAATGGAACTATGTGTAACTTACTTCTGGTATCTCAGAGAATGTGCCCTTTTTTTAGCAAACCATCAAGCTCTAGTTTGTGCTCTTTTTCATAAGTGAAAACAGGTTATGTCAACAGTCTTCCCATTAAGTGTTGAAGATATGGGATGGTAAATTCTTTTCTCCCTGTAATTGATTTCAGATATCGCTGGTAAGTCTGCTAGCTTTTGACTTAAAACTCACAAATCTGAAGTTCCATTTTTATGACTATGATGGTGAATGTGCTACACCTGCCGAAATTTGCAGCTTCTCTTTTACCGTAAGCATAAAGAAGAGGTTTCCTACATGTCTGTGCTATTTGGCAATGTCCTCAGTGATTGACTCTAAATATAGACATTGGAGGATTCTTCGGAGCACAATGGGGGAAGGGAGAAGGATGCAGTCTAATGAGCATGCACTCACATTCACAGAACTTCTCAAATGGCTTATGGATCAAGTGCCCTACCTGGAAAGTAATTTGATGTAATTAGTTTAAGCTGTGTCATCCTATCCCATTCGTATGGTCATTCTTTTGTTTTTATACCCCCCCTTTTTTAATATCCCCACCTGAGATAAAATCAGTTTATCTTTGTTTTTCTTCAGGGTTATGTTGATTATTTCTTTTTTGGGGACCCACATGTGGATCAGAGATTGATTGATTCCCATAAGAGAAGATATTGAACATTGTATACACTTGAAACAAAAGACAAAAAAAAAACCTGCAGAAATTATGTAATTTTTAGCCATAAACAATCTCTTTAAAAATGTATGAAAAGCTACTGCCTTTCTTAGACAGATGATTTGATTTCTTCAGACATAAATAGGTACATTTCTCCCTATGGATACTCATTGGTCAGAGTACTGGCTGAGGTTTGCTTAGGAAAACAAAGACCACTCTAGGTATTTGAAAAAGATAGGACTGCCTACAAAGCCTATGGAAAAGGCTGGGAGTGAAGGTCAGAGAGAACTATTTCTGATTTTGAATAAAACCTGGAAGTGTCGATTTGACAGGAAGCAAACTCTCAGCTATCTGCAGCACCGAAATGGTTTTAGAAACATGAGAGAAACCTCTGAAAACCTCACATTGCCATCCACCCATAAATCTACCTTTGCCACTAAGGAAGAAAAGTCAAGTCTTCTTATCTTCTCCTTTTCAAGTCTTTATGAATACCTCTCATTGATGGAATCTAAATGGAAAGCTTACTAACAGGAGACTATAGAAAAATCTAGTTTTTAGTCTTCAAGCCCCTTGGGTCATTGTATCTAAAAGGTCAGGGGTGGGACTGTATTGATATCTCTATAATAAAGAGAATCCTGGTCAGTTCATATAAGTCTTAGGTGGAATTGTGTATTCTCTTGTAAGGGCTAGCTTGAGTAATGTTGAGTGAGTTACCATTATGAATGCTTACATATCCTTTCTTATCCTGACTCCTAATTGCAGAGAGGACAATTTTTTTACTTCCATTTACAAGACTGGCAAAGAGTATAATCTAATGGGAGACAGATATGTGTGATAAGGACGTTACCTAGCAACCAACAATATTGGCAAAATCAACTTTCCTCTGCTGCCTTTTCTGAGCATTTTTGTTAGCAAATCTGATCACATTAAAAGGTGAAGCGAGTCGGAACCTATTTTGATATTTTCAGTTATATCTTGTTCTAGAGGGTAACCCCATGATGGAAGTGTTCCTTCAGATGTATCTGACTTTTTTCAGTTGATGAGAGCAGTTAAGCACATGTTGATACATTTATTGGTAGAAGGAGCCTCTGACAAAGCTGTTCTTCCTGGGGTGTCAGAGTCTTTTTGACTAGCACGAAAGAATGTAAAAGTGTTCTGTATTCTCCTGCAAATAAAAATAATGGAGGGAAACTCTGATTTACCAGTACCCCTAACCTCTACTCACTAGAAACTAGTAACACAACCCCCAATGAGACAACCAAACACGTCACCAGACACTGTCAGATGCTCCCTGGGAAGGAAGTCCTTTCTGGTTGAGAAGCACTCGTCTAGACAGTTCAGTATACTGCAAAACAGAAGTTAGAAACAGCTACCGAAAGGGAGGAAAAATTATTATTTAGATAATTTGTTTACCTGATAAAATCAAGACATTCAACTGAGAAGTTATTTGAACAAAAGACTTCATTTAACTAGGAAAACAATGTATTTATACAAAAATTGATAACCATCAGAAACAAGCTAGGAAATGCAATTTTGAGGTTCCCTTTGTGGTGGGCAGCACATGGAAAATGCAAGCAAGAAATGTATGAACATTGTAAACAGAAAGGAATGAAAATAATGGTGTCCTGCCAGATACTAAGGCATCCCTTAAACCTATAATAATCGAGACAGTGGTACACCAACATATTTATCTAACAAACAGGCCAGTAGGAACAGAGTAAATGGCCTCACACTGACTTAATTTACATTAAAAATTTTAGTTTTGAAAGGTAGCATCACAAAGCAGGAGGTAAAGGAAGGAAATTTTATTGAATGATGCTGGTACAGTTGTTTATGTGAAAGAAAAATGTTAAATCCATCACACTTTACATTTCAGCAGGATAGGTATTGAGTCTTTTGTGTCATTTTTGTGGGTTATCCTTTTACCCAAAGGCCTGTGCACATCTTCACCAGCGCACTGAACACTCACCCCTGGCTTAGCAAAGCCATTTCTCTTCTGCTTTCTGCTGTTTCTGGTAATCCCCCTCTTACATATTTCCACAGCAGGACAGGCTTAGCTTTTATTGTGAACGTCTATTTACTTAGCACTCTTCCCTGTTAAACAGTTCCCTCTTTGAGACTTTTATCATTGCAGTCCCAGGCTCTTGCCCAGTGGTTGTAAAGTATACTTATTAAAAAAAAAATTTGTGGTAAAATATCCATAACAAAAAAATTACCATTTTAATCATTTTTAAGTGTACAACTCAGTGACATTAAGTACATCCTAGAGTGTGCTTCCATCACCCCATTCATCTCCAGAACACTTTGCATATTGAAAAACTATAACTCTGCACTAATTAAGCAATAACTCCCTGTTCCCAGCTTGCCCCAGCCCCTAACAGCCATCATTCATTTGATTTTCTGTCTCTGAATTTGACAACTCTAGGTGCCTCCTGTAAGTACCTTTCGTGACTGGCTTTACTTCATTTAGTCTAACATCTTCAAGGTTTAGCCATGCTGCAAAATTTGTCACAATCTCCTTCCTTTTTAGGACTGAATGCTATTTTAATGTATGCATTTACCGCTTTTTGTTCATCCATTCATCCATCGATGGGCAGTGGGTTGCTTCCACCTTTTAGCTATTGGGAATAATGCTGCTATAATCACATATGTGCACCTGTCTTTGTTCCTGTCTTCCGTGCTTTTAAGTATGTACTCAACAGTGAACTTGCTGGGTCATATGATAATTCTATTTTTAATTTTTTGAGGAAACACCATACTGTTTTTTCATAGCAAGTATACAGTCTTATATTCCCACCACCAAAGCACATGAGTTCTAATTTCTCTCTACATTGTCTGCCAATACTTGTTTTCTGTTTGTTTTTTTTTTAATAATAGGCATCATGGTAGATATGAAGTGGTATGAATCATTCATTTTTATATCTTAGCAGTTCTGTGATTTGACTCACTCATTTTGCCATAAGCAAACCTGAGTCAGAGAACTCATGGGACTCACCACAGATTAAGTGGCTACTTATCTTGTTTCCAGGCTCCTGGTCCACTGCTTCTCCCACCAAGCCATCATGTTCCTCTGGATACACAAGTGGACACAAACAGGGGCTGACCAGCAACTTTGCATTTTAATTTCACCTTTGTCTCTCTCCTGCTTTATGGCTAAACATCTTCTAATCTCTCATATAAAAAAGAGCAGGAAAATGACAAGACTGTGGAGGAAATAACTGTAAAACATGTACCTGTAGGTAACAGTACTATATAGTGCACTTGAAGTTTTGCTAAGAGGGTAGATGCCCTGTTAAGTGTTTACCACAATAAAAAATTTTATATAAAAAACTGAATGAGAAACATGAACAAATAATACTTTCCCCACAAACCAGCAAAGAATGATGAAATAAAAAGTAATATACACTGTGGTCTCAACAATGAATTGATAACCAGCGAAGGGGTTTCAATTTATTAGTGTACTGTGTATTTGAGGCCTTGAAGTAGTGTTCAGGAAATTGCTACGTGTAAAAGAGAGCTGAATATATTTGCGGGATGTGTCCTGCCTATTGCTTTGTCATCTTCTATTAATATGGAGAGAGTTGGATGTGATTTTTAGAGTTCTCAAAATATTTGGAGATTCAGAGGTGATGTAGTCTGTGAATGTTTTTTAAGATGCACCATTTTCTGGCAGCCTAAAACCAGCTGCAAAAAAAAGAACTACTTGTCTAAACATCCAATCACGGAATCCTTTCCCCTCGCTAGAATCACAACATAAAAATAACCCCAGCACACTCATGAATATATTAAAGCAACAGTGAAGAATACACCTGCCTCAGTCACGGGTGCTGGTGAAGAACACACCTGCCTCAAAGGTGCTATCCCTGGAAAAACGCAGCCGTGATGTAAACTCAGCCATGGGCATCCATCTCCTCTGGAAACTGGAGCCGCAGCACAGAACCCATGCTCCACGAAGCGAGGTGATGTCATGGACCAGACTGCAGAACCCCCGGGGCATGCTGGATTTTTCCACTATAAAACCCGTCAGAAATTTTGAAGTGACTTTCATCCTTCTCTAGACCATAATCCTCAGAAAGTCAGGAGTCAAGGCTGCTTGGTTCATCATCATCTCCTTTGCACTTTGCTCAGGGCTGGACGCATAGGAAATACTCAATGAATATTTGCTGACTTTGTGAATAAATGAATGTTAAGAAACGTGTGAGAGCATGATTGGGAAAGTTTTAATTTTTTTAAACTCTGGAGTTTCTTTCTGCACATGACCCCAAGGGTTCTTTCTTATGAATGCCACGTTTGTAAAATGTTTCAGTTCACTTCAGTTGTTCAGGCGCGTCTGACTCTTGGCGACCCTGTGGACTGCAACACCTCAGGCCTTCCTGTCCATCACCAACTCCCAGAGCTTGCTCAAACTCATCTCCATGGAGTCAGTGATGCATCCAGCCATCTCACTGTCTGTCGTCCCTTCTTCTCCTGTCTTCAATCTTTCCCAGCATCAGGGCTTTTCTAATGAATCAGCCCTTTGCATCTAGTGGTCAAAGTGTTGGAGCTTCAGCTTCAGCATCCAGTGAATATTCAAGATTGAGTTCCTTCAGGATTAACTGGTAAAGTGTTTACTGTCTGTCAAGTGATATGATTACTCAGATAAACACTGAAGATATAAATAAATATGAAAAAGAGTCAACTGTTCACCATCTCCATGGGAGATCCTGTGTTCTGTTACTCCTGCTGTTTGTTTTGAAGAACATAGTTTAGTGTGGTCATCCTGAATGAAAAATAACTGGTGGTTCTGAATTCTTCCTATGTGCCTGGCACCATGCTACTAAGGAGAAGGCAATGGCACCCCACTCCAGTACTCTTGCCTGAAAAATCCCGTGGACGGAGGAGCCTGGTGGGCTGCAGTCCATGGGGTCTCTAAGAGTCAGGCACGACTGAGTAACTTCACTTCACTTTTCAGTTTCATGCATTGGAGAAGGAAATGGCCACCCACTCCAGTGTTCTTGCCTGGAGAATCCTGGGGAGAGAGGAGCCTGGTGGGCTGCCATCTATGGAGTCGCACAGAGTCAGACATGACTGAAGTGACTTAGCAGCAGCAGCAGCAGCAGCAGCAGCATGCTACTAAACTTTCCCTAGATATTTAATTTAATTCTTATAACAACACTGTACAATGAGGGTGAGGGTGATGGTGCCATTATTCCTGTACTATGTGTGAGAAAACCATGGCTTAAATTGCTTAAATATCTACCAAAAGTCACAATGCTGCTAAGGAAAGGGGACTTGGAAACCTGTGCTGTTAGTCCTGGGTTCCACTGCTCATATGGGAGATTCAGACTGCTCTCTTTCTGTCTCTGACTCTCTCTCTAAGGAAAGAATTCCAGTGCAGAAAGCTACTGTGGTCACAGCTCTCAAAACACTCAGGTTCCACTGTAGATAGAGAACAAAAGCCAGAATGTATATAACATGACGGCAGTCCATATTCTTGTTAGAAAGACTTAGGTAGCCTCATCCATTCACCCATGAATGAATGAATGAAATCCAGCTGCCTACCATATTTGATAAGCCAAAGAAAGTGACACGGCCCAAGCAGAGCAACAAACAGCTATCGCTACATTTAAACACTCAGTTGTTTCTTTATCCTAGAATGATCCTTTTTTTTAACCCTCAGGTGAGTTAGTCACCTATTAATGCTCTCGAACTTAATTGAAACGCTACATCTTCTGTGAAACCTTCTCCCAGTCCCCAGATGAAGCTGTCCTTTCTCTGTGGCCACATTCTGTTGTACCTTTCTTTACTTGGGCTTTTAATTGGAGTAATAGAATTCAAATAGTTTACCATCAGGAGCAATGACATTTTTAAATACATTTGTAAATTATCCGGAAAATTCACTCATCCCAAAGTACTATACTTATTTTAGGAAATAGTTAAATATAGTATCCAACCAACAACCAGCTATGTCATATTCAATAACTGCTGCCATTAGGGAATATTTCTTGTTGAACTAGGCAAAATTTAATGAAAGCATAATGATTAAGAAAAGAAATGAGCCCTAGGAAAACCACTCTAAAGTCCTCTTCTCTTCAAACACGTTTGAGTACAAAGGATTTTTGTATTTTTTGAGTGCATTTTAAATGTATTTTTAAGTACAAAAATATAAGACTTTCACTTAGTTATTTTCTTAGCATCAGTTTCACTTTGGGGCCCTTAGAGGCCAAAATGAAATGCCCACCAGCTACTTGAATTCTGGTCTGCATTTCTGATAACAGCTCAGTTTATTAATAGAATGCTGAAGCCACATCTGAGTTCAGTGTTTTAGAGATGGAGAGGGATTTCTTTGTTCTAGGGGAAGCATTTGTACTAGGGGAATCCTTGTGTTCAGAAAGCTGGGAGGATTTATACATCATCTGAGATGCTGAAGCTTTACTTTCAGCTGCCCCCTTTTGGTGCTTATCTGTAGGGAGAATGCATGGCTGAACCATGCCGGAGGAGCTGCCACAGAGATAAGGAACCACATGGTGCTTTCTTTCATGAATCTCTTCTGAAAAGTCCTGTTTCTGTTCATCAAGCAAATACATTTTTATTACGTCCCCCAAGTTCCATAGGAATATACTCTTTGGGCAGCTCTGTTCTCTATTCTTAGGCAGGGTATATATGTGGACTTCGGGCCTAAACTATTGCTACATTTAAAAATCAAAGTTGAGTCAGTATATTCAGGCCTCCTAAAAATCCATAGGGACTGCAGAGAGAGTCACTATTAAGCCTTCTTGATACATGTGGTTTAGCTGCCAAGTTGTGTCAAACTCTTCTTGTGATTCTATACACTGTGGCCCACCAGGTTTCTTTGTCCTTGGGATTTCCCTGGCAGGAATACTGGAGTCGGTTGCCATTTCCTTCTCCAGGGGATCTTCCTGACCCAGGGATCAAACCCAAGTCTCCAGAATTGGCAGGTGGATTCTTTACCACTCAGCCGATAGCATTCTGTCAACTTAGGGGCTAATTGGCCAGATGTATCTGTGAAAGACCAGAAAGTAAAAGTGCATTGTAACTCTGCTTATTCTCTGTATCTTCCTGAGAGAGGACTCAGTGACTCTTGCATTTGTGAAAAATAGAATATATCATTTTTCCAGGGCATGAAGATAACAGAGACTATATTTAACCTTGGGTTTTCAGATGTGAAATTCATTTGAAATGTGCTAAACGTTCATTGTATGAATATTGCATGTCTCTTAACAGTAGTGACATTGATGGGTTCTCAGTTTTTTTAGTTCCACATGGTTTCTGTAAACCTGACTGTGGACATCAGTGGTGGATCATTTGAACTTGTCTCTCCACATAAATGGTAGCAACCTGGGTATCAAAGGCTCCATTTTATTCTCCTCTTAATTGTCCCTTGGCACCAATCAGGATATTGGGTGTGTAGTTAGTGTTTTATAAAGATTTACTGGCATCTTAGGAAAGAAAATGTTTCTAAACCCAAGGGGAGAAAAACTGTTTATAAGCATAATTAAAAATGTATTCTTATTTAGAGGAAAATAACCCTAAAGTCTTACATATTAAAAGACACAATCCAAGCTAAACTTGTAATGCTATTTTGTTCTGCTGCAATTTTTCTTACTTTATTTTTCTTATATATTATATATATATATATCTTTGTTTTCTTATATATATATATATATATATATCTTATTTTTCTTATATATTTTCTTTTCATATATATATATGTTTAAATTATACTATATAAAGGGTAAAATGTATATAGTCCGCTCCACCCCTGACCAATGTAATTTGGTGTTCTTGCCTGCAATTCTTTATTCATAAAGTTCCTCATTTGCCTAAAGGCTATTATCCTCACTTTTGTTCACTTAACTTTTGCCTCTTCTTTTAAGATTCAGTCAAGGTAACATCACTTCCAGAAAGCCATCATAATACCTCTGTATTAGCATTTGATGTTTCATTATAAAAATATTTTCTTCCCCATTACCTTAAGTTCCCTGAGGGCCAAGTTTGTGTCCTATATATTTGTGTGTCCCAATGCCTGATGTGTAAGGAATACTCAGTAAAAAATTTTAGGACTAGGTGTCAATTATTCATATTTATAATATTTATATTTCCATTTATATTCTATCATCAGTTTTCACTATCTCAGGATGTTTTTTCTTATTTTCCTCTCTGTAATATTCAAATCTCAGAATCTATCAACTTACCATAGATTCTGGAGACACTATGATCTCTTCCGTGTTAATGGATCTCAAGCTCGAGTGCATATTGGAATCACCTGGGGATTTTTAAAATGTACTCATATTCATAGTAAGTCATGTTAATAGCCCGTACACCCAGTATGATGTATTAAGATGAGCTACAGTATCACCTGTGTGGCATGCTTCTGGAAAGGGTATAACCCAGTCAAATCATGAGAAAACACCAGGCAGATCCAGTTGAGTGGCATTCTGTGAAATGCTTGGCCGGCATGCTTCACATAGTTAATTTTATGTTACATGAGTTTCAACCTTTTCAAGGCTTGTTTATGTGTTTATTTTTGGCTGTGCTAGTCTTTGTTGCTGCACAGACTTTTCTCTCGGTATGGCGAGCGGGGGCCACTCTCTAGCTGTGGTGCGTGGGCTTTGCATTGCGTTGGCTTCTCCTGTTCCAGAGCACAGTCTCTGGGGCGCATGGGCTTCAGTAGCTGTGGCACGTGGGCTCGGTAGTTGAGACTCAGTGGTTGTGGTGCACAGGCTTAGTTGCTCCCTGGGCCAGTGGAATCTGCCTGGATTAGGGATTGAACCCATCCATGTCCCTGCACGGGCAGGTGGATTCTTCACCACCGAGCCACCAGGGAAGCCTGAATTCACCTTTATTTTCATGACCTCTGAAACCAGGTTCAGAGTCCTCTGAACCAGGCTGGTAATATTTGCAAAAGACAGAGATTAGCTAAAATATTCTATCAGTGTTAATTTTCTGATCTTGATAATTATACTGTGATTATTTAAGATGTTAATATTAGAGACAGCTGGGTGAAGGCTATATGGTAATCTTCTGTACCATTGTCAAAACTTTATTGTAAATCTACAATTACTTAAAAGTAAAAAGCTTTCTAAAAAACTTTAAAAAAATGTCACTCCCAGGTTTCCTGGTTTAACTTGTCTGGATCGAGACCTTGGATACTCAGGACTTAAAAAATTTCCCCGGGTGATGCCAGTGAACAGACAAGCTGAGAACCCGTGCTGTAAACCAGCGGTACTTGAATTTGCCTGTCCTTTAGAACCTCTTGGGAAGATTTTTTTAAATCCCAGTGCTCAGCCTTTCCCCCAGATTGAATTAGAATATCTAGGGTTTGGACCAAGGCATTGATACTTTTTAAAAGCTCTTCAGGTAATTCTATGCAAAATGTGGTTGCAGTCCAAGGGACTCTCAATTGCTGCTTTAAGCTAATATTCCCAAATGTGTGTGATCATAAGCATATCCTGGAATGTTCCATGATCATGACAATGGCCGTAAGCATTCTAATATAGACTTAGGTGCTCCGAACCTACTGAATCAATATTCAGAGAAGAAGAGTATTTTTAATATTCAACCAGGCGAATTTTATGATCAGCAAAGTTTGGGAAACGTTACAAATTATCTAGAAATACTGAAGTTGGTATATATTCTGACACTGAAGGCTGAAGCTCTACAGAGAGAAACTTTTCCTTATTGTACCAGCAGGAAAAGAAAGGTTATAAATGATGGGCTACAGAGGAAATCCATGGACGATAAATCCCTCAACTTGGATAGAATGTAAGTTTGGCCATCATTTATTCAATAGTGATTTACTGGGGAAAGAGTAATGAACGGGCAAGTCCCTGACCTTATGGACCTTATATTCCAGTGGTAGAGGGATACAAATGATAAACAAGCAAATTCATAAGTGAACGTGATAATTTCAGATAAATTACACTTTAATAATTTTTAAACAACCCAGATGTCCATCAGAAGATGCATGGATTAACAAACTGTGGTATACAATGGAATATTCAGTTCAGTTCAGTTAAATCACTCAGTCGTGTCCGGCTCTTTGCGACCCCATAAATCACAGAACGCCAGGCCTCCCTGTCCATCACCAATGCTCAGAGTTCACTCGGACTCACATCATCGAGTCAGTGATGCCATCCAGCCATCTCATCCTC
>SJYV01020660.1:1619187-1635007 GCA_006410875.1 Neotragus pygmaeus
GGTCCAACTCTCACATCCATACATGACCACTGGAAAAACCATAGCCTTTACTAGATGGACCTTTGTTGGCAAAGTAATGTCTCTCCTTTTCAATATGCTATCTAGGTTGGTCATAACTTTCCTTCCAAGGAGTAAGTGTCTTTTCATTAGACCATGCTAATATGCAGTCTTGAAATAATTTGATGAGAATGGCATTTTATCTCTGTGATTTTTCTTGTAAAAACACACAGCCACAGTCTTATCATGAGAAAAACATCAGACAGTTCCTAACTGAGGGACAGTCTACAAAATGCTTGACCACTTCCCCTCAAAACCGTCAAATTCATTAAAACAAAACCTTAGAAACTCATAATGAAGAAGAGCCTTGAGACATGACAATTATATGTAATATGCCATACTGAATGGGATCCAGGGACAGAGAAAGAATATTAGGTAAAAAGTGAATAAATGTGAATAAAATATTTTGTTCAGGCTTTAAAAAATAATGTATCAATATTGGTTCACAAACTGTCACAAATGTACCCTATTAATGTAAAATGGTAATAACAGGGAAATGGTATATGGGGACTGTATCATCGGTGTAATTTTTCTGTAAGTCTACAACTACTTTAAAATTTAAAAAGTTGTTTTTAAAAAGTGCTGAGAAGAGGATCTGGACTTAATTATTTTGTTTGTCTGGCTTTTGTTTCTTTAACTCTTTTCTTTATAGTTTAGAGCTTTGAAATTTAACTTTTTAAATAATAAATAAATTTTGATTCATCATGAATAAAGAGCTTTCTTGCAGAAAATTAGAAGTAGACAATTAAGCCAGAAAAAGAAAAGGGTACAAAAGTATAGGACACTATCTTTTTTTCTATATCGATAATCAGGGTTGATGGTTGATTATTGATTTGCATTACTGAAATGCAACAATGAAAGTCCCATGACAAACATAAATTTTAAATTTAGTTACAGTCTATATTGATATATGCATTCAGTATCCAAAATACTGCTGGCTCTGGATATGGATTGGGAAATGAATGACTTGAGAGAAATCTGATGAACTCTTTCAGTTCAGTTCAGTCACTCAGTCGTGTCTGACTCTTTGCAACCCCATGTATCGCAGCATGCCAGGCCTCCCTGTCCATCACCAACTCCAGGAATTCACTCAGACTCACGTCCATTGAGTCAGTGATGCCATCCAGCCATCTCATCCTCTGTCGTTCCCTTCTCNGCTTTGGCTCCATCCTTTCATTCTTTCTGGAGTTATTTCTCCAGTGATCTCCAGTAGCATATTGGGCACTTACTGACCTGGCGATTTCCTCTTTCAGTATCCTAGCATTTTGCCTTTTCATACTGTTTAGCCATTAAAGAATGAAATATTGATACATGCTACAGTGTAGATGAACTTTGAAAATCTTAATATTAAGTAATATGAACCAAACACAGTAAGTCACATATTATATGACTCATATTAAATGTGTAGGAAAAGTCAGTCCATAGAGATGGAACATACATTATTGATTTCTAGGGACTGGGGCAGGTGAAATTGTGAGCTATTTCTTCATACATGTGGCATTTCCTTTTGGAGCTATGAAAATATTTTGAAAGTAGTTAGAAGTTAGCTGCACAACCTTGCAAATGCACTAAATGCTACTGAATTGTTCACTTTATAATAATTTTATTTTATGTGAACTATAGCTCATAAAAATAGTAATAATTTTTAAAAAATTTAATATGACAACATCATAGAGAAAAGTAGGTGGTGGATGGATCCTCCAGATTGGGCCACCAAGAAAAGCATTGCCCAAGGAGTTACTTTTAAATTAAGACCTAAATGATGGAAGAAGGAAGTCATGTAAACTTCAAGGGGTAGAGAATCCCAAATGCAGGGAATAGCAAATTCCAAGGTCCTGAGGTAGGAATGATCTACCCATATAGGAGGAAAGGAAAAAGGCCAGCATGGCGAGGGAAGAGAGAGTAGATGAAGTTACCAAGGACAGTTGAAGTAGGTCATAAGGGAACTTATAGACCATAGTAAAGAGTTTTAGCAGCCACCATTTGAACCTAATTATATATAGTGTGTGTGTGTGTGAATACATGTATGTAAGTGTATATAAAACATGGATTGTTGGAGACGAGGTTGGAAGCAGAAACACCAGCTAAGATGCTGTTTCAGTGTAGCAGGGAAGTAGTAACTTGGAGTAGAGTGATAGTCATAGAGAGAGATAGAAGTGAATGGATTCAGAATCTTTTTGAAAAGTGTATTGATGGAACAGATGTAGAGACGTGAAGTTGGAAAGAGGAACAGGTGGGAGGTTTGAGGTATCTGAGCATGTTTGTTTCCAAATTTCAGATAGGGTGGAATTTTCAGACAGGAGAATTTTGAGGGAGAATGAATATGTTTAATGCCTTTCAAGTCCCAAGGTATCCTTGTGACCCTAGAGAATTCTGCCTTATCTTGATCCATGTCAGGAGTATCCAGACACTGAATTATTAAATGCTAAAGATGAGTACCTGTTTCAGTTATTAGTCATAACTGGCTTTGTTCAAAGAAGTGAGAGAGGTGTCTTTATTTAATCACAACAGGGATTTTTTTGGTTGGTGTTTTCTGTGTTACCTGCGTCCCTGGAGCCATTTGGGAATTAGAATCAAGCTGAATGTCACAACAAAAATTCTTTATGTGTGTTCAGTTGTTAATGCACAAATGCATGGAGTTACCATAGAAATGAATAACCGAGATAAACGTCAGTGCTTTTCTGTAGACATCACTCAGACCTGTTCTGCTCGTGGCCGTCTTCCTGCTGCCTGCAGACCCTGTGAGTATTCGGTTGTGAACTTCGTGTTTCTTCATCAAGAGCTCATTCGATAACACCCCTGCCTTCCTTGGCATCACCCACTCCTTCCTTGAACCACAGGTTCTTTTTTTCTCCCTCTCACCACTGAACTTCAGTGATTAAGGGCTGAGGAAAGCCTGGCAGGTCCTAGAAGAGGAAGGGTCATGTGGTGCCCACTACATTTCCTCCCTTTTCTTTTACCCCAATACTTGCCTTGAGGAGGTGGTATCCTCATGTTGCCTGTTTAAGAATGCCTCCTCCGAGCCAACCTGATTACTAACAGCATTTAGGAAGAAGCACAGCTGTAACTGCACTTCTCTAAGCTGTTATTTTGTAACAACTGCAGATCTGATCAGGAATCTTTACAAAGGAGGAGCATAGCATCTCCATCCTTATTTGAATTTATTTGTTCTTACACTGGTGTTTAAAATGAAAAAAAAGTGTGAAAGCAAATTTGGCATGTTATTTGAGGGAATTCACGATTTCCATATTCAGTAGAAATAATTTTCCAGTCTCTTTCCTGTGAAAAACCACCAGCACCATGCTGATAAATATGGAATAGTAAATATCCTTGTCAGAAAGTGGGCTTATCCGATACTTTTCTACTTATCTGATTATCTTCTTATCTGATACTTTCTACACTTTTGGTGTAGAAAAATAAACTCTGCTTATACAAACTATTTATTAAATTAATATATTATGTCTAGATTCGTTCCTGTATCTGTTAGTAACAATTTGCCAATATGTATTGTTTAATATCTCCATAACTTGAGAAAATAATTTGTATCTATATCTATATTTTTTCTGCATTTATCTATTTATCATCTATATCCATTCTTGGCTTAAGCAGTAATATACAACATGAGTGAAATAAACTGAGAACTAAATACACTGAGTAAATTTCCTTTTCTAGAACAGTGACTTCTGCCATATCATATTCTAGAACTGGAAATTTGCCTCAGAGTAGCTAATGCCCTGGAAAAAAACCTCAGTTGCCCACAGTAAAGTATTTTATTTCAAATACACATTTTACTAAAGCAGCTTTATTGATAGCATCAGGTCTAATGCTGATAGCTTAAGGTGAACGATGTCGCATTCACGATCGCTGAAGAAGATTTAGTTTTGGGCCCAGGGACCAGGCTTGATCACTCAAGAACTTTTAGTTTCAGAGTTTTATTAAAGTAAGAAAAAGATCAGAGAAAGCTTCTGACATAGACATCAGAAGGGGAGCAGAGAATGTCCCCCTAGCTAGTCTTATCCAGGCCTTTTTTTAGACCCACTACCACAACATACATCTTAAATTAACAAGATTAAAACTGACAATAGAAAGATCTTAACAGACCCACTCCCATAATATACATTTTAAGATGACAGGATTAGTCAGAAGGTTCTTGTTAAGGAGAAACATGTCCTTGAGCAAGATACATTGTTACATTGTGTTTGTTAGCCATCCGTATGTCTTCTTTGGAGAAATGTCTATTGAGTTCTTTGGCCCATTTTTTGATTGGGTCGTTTATTTTTCTGGAGTTGAGCTGTATAAGTTGCTTGTATATTTTTGAGATTAGTTGTTTGTCAGTTGCTTCATTTGCTATTGTNACTAAGACAAAGAAATGTAGAAAAATGTCCTTTTCTCTCTTAGAGCCCCTGACCCCTTTAATCCTTCTTGAGGGCTCCCAAGGTTTCAATTAAGTATGAACTGAAGACTTTCTAGCCTCTGCTTATGATCAGCTTAATAAAATAACTTAGGACAAATTCTGAGCTTAACTATATGTTCTGGTTTGAAATGAAACATTGTCATAGAGTAAGAGATGACTATGGCAAGACTGAGGACATTGGAGATTGGTAGGATGCTATAGACATAATATTGGAGAAAGAAATGGCAAACCGCTTCAGTATTCTTGCCTTGGAGAATCCCATGGACATAGGAGCCTATAATCCATGGGGTCACAAGAGTTGGACTTGACTCTAACTAAACCTAAACCTATAGGCATAATATATTTAAATGTTACATTTGCTCATCTAGCAGGATATTGAATAGAGACCACCATAGTATAATTTTCTCTTCTAGTTAAGGCAGTTCTAAATTATTATTTATTTTGGCATAAGTTCTACAAGTCCTTCAGCTTACTGGTATACTGGTATGGTTCATGTATGTATGAATCTTTTCTTTTGGGAATATATATACACATAGATGTATCCATGAGATATAAATCAGTGTATCATTCCTAAGACTATCCATGGAAAGGATATCAGTTTTCTATTATCTGGGGAGTTCCCTCAAACTAGGATTCAAGCCACATTGCTATGTTGGAAAAGTACATGAGCAGAATCTTCTAGGAAGAAGATGAAATTAGCTAGAGTATGAAGTTATCCACACATCTATTTAAGCCAAGACTTTGCCTCTGAGGAAAATTTGCAGTGTCCATTTGGAAAGTAAGTTCTATTCAGCTGTAGGTTTAATAAAGAAGGGAAGCAAAGAAGTGGAAGTTTTCTAAGCTTGGCTGGAGATTAAAATGAGAAAAAAAATGTTTGTGAAAATGTTAACAGATGCAGGGTGGAAGACATAAACTGACATTTCTCCAAAGAAGATATACAGATGGCCAAGAAACACATGAAAAGATGCTCAGCATCACTAATTATTAAAGAAATGCAATTCAAAACTATCACACCAGTCTGAATGGCCATTATCAATAACTCTAAAAACAATAAATGCTGGAGAGGGTGTGGAGAACCTTCTTAAACTGTTGGTGAGGATGTAAACGGATACAACTACCATGGAGAACAGTATGGGGTTTCCTTAAAAAACTAAGAATAGAACCACCATATGACCTGGAAATCCCACTCCTGGGCATATGCCTGGAGAAAACCGTTAATTCAAAAATATGCATGCCCCCAATGTTCATTGCGGTACTATTTACGATAGCCAGAACATGGAAGCAACCAAAATGTCCATCAGCAGAGGAGTGGATAAAGATGTGGTACATATATACAGCGGAATATTACTTAGCCATAAAATGGGATGAAATTGTGCCATTTGCAGAGAAACATTGCTGTTTTTGTTCAGTTGTTCAGTCATGTCTGACTCTGCGACCCTATGGACTGCAGCATGCCAGGCTTCCCTGTCCTTCACTGTCTCCCTGAGTTTGCTCAGACACATGTCTATTGAGTCAGTGATGCTGTCCAACCATCTCATCCTCTGTGAGCCTCTTCTCCTCCTGCCCTCAATCTTTCCCAACATCAGGGTCTTTTCCAGTGAGTCAGCTCTTCACATCAGGTGGCCAAAGAATTGGATTACAGCTTTGTGTAATTTAATGAAACTATGAGCCATGCCATGTAGGGCCACCCAAGACAGCCTGATGAAGGGTTCTGACAAAATGTGATCCACTGAAGAAGGGAAGGGCAAAGCACCTCAGCATTCTTGCCTTGAGAACCCCATGAACAGTATGAAGAGACAGAGATATGGGTGAACCTAGAGATTGTCACACAGTGAAGTCAGAATGAGAAAAACAAATATCATATAATATGTCTTATATGTGGAATCTAGAAAAACGGTTCAGATAAACTTTGCAAAGCAGAAATAAAGACACGTAGACATATGGATACCAAGGGGAGAAGGAGGGTGGGATAAATTGGGAGATTGGGATTGACATTTATACACTACTGTGTATAAAACAGATGACTAATGAGAACCTATTGCCTAGCACAGGCAACTTCTCAATGATCTGTGATGACCTAAATGGGAAGGAAATGCAAAATAGAGGAGATATACGTATACATATAGCTGATTGACTTTGCTGTGCAGCAGGCACTTGCAAAGCAACTGTACTCCAACAAAAATTAATTTTAAAATTCCCCAAAGATGCCAAGTGCCTGAGCCTTACTGCAGAATACATATTCTTGTTAGCACCAGCAGTATCTGAAAACTCTATGAAGGCATTAGGCATGACCCTTGCCTAGTAGAGCTCTCTTGATAATGCATTTGTAAAGTCCAGAAAAGAGTAAAAGTAGACTGGGGACATGGGAAGAAGCAGATTGAAACCCTAACATTCCATGCCCTTGTTACTTGCCTATGGGTACAACTTGTTGGGCTGGCAAAAAAGTTAATTCGGGTTCCCGTAGTATATATGGAAAATCCGAACATACTTTTGGCCAACACAATAGAAAGCTAGAAAATAATGAGGCTGCACAAACCTGTTTTGTATTGTTTTCATTTAAGACTCTGGATTTAGGCATCTCTGGGAAGAACAAACTAGTGTTCTGTAGTGTTGAAAAATACACATTTTTATGTTTAAAATTGTGTTATCATCTGTAAGATCAGAAGCTGTAGAACTCAATGGTAAGCACAAGCTTTGATATCAAATGACCAAATCTGTGTTCACATCCTAGGTCTGCCTTTAGATTCTGCGTGACCTCGGCTAAATACTTCATCTCTCTCTCCATTTATTTCCTCTGTAAAGCAGAGTCATTCCTAATTCGTAGATTCTCATCTTTAACTGAGATCATGCATCAACAGCTGAACATAGTAGGACAGCTAATCGTCCTTAAAAAGCAAGAGACACAAAAAAGTGACTTCAGCAAAAGCTGCCCAGAAGCCCCTTGTTATGCAAGATGACCACGGAACGCCAGGCCTGTGTTTTATGTAATCTTTCCTCACTGATTATGCAATGTCTTTGCTGGTGTCGCCTCACAGTTGCTTGGCTGTGTGTATGCTTCACTGCTAAATGTTCTTTCTAACTCACTCTGTTTCCTAACAGCTATCTGAGCTTTCCTTCCGTAGCTTCAGGCTACAGCTTCCTGTTCTCTCTGAAACTGAGCAATTCCCTTCCCTTATTAATTTTGTAACCTTGAAGCTATTGAAGCAGTCTGAGCAAACACCCACCTGCGGTTTTCTTTTTTATCTAAATTCCTATGAATTGGAATGATTTCCTGTCTACACACACACACACACACACACACACACACACACACAAACTCAAATTCCTTTTTCTTTTAGTGTTGACTCTAATTGTTGTTAATGAAGCATTTTCTATATTGAACCCTTCCAATTAATTAATGAATCTTTTTCGTCTTCTAAAGAAAGAGACATAACCCATTACCTGAAAAACTGATCAGTAAAATTTAAAGAAACTTTCCCCTCTATAGTATTTGAAACCATTTAAATTTCTTGCCGTAATAAAGTAGCTGAAGCATGGGAAATAAATCCATATGTAGTGGTACATTAGTGCTCAGTTTAAAATCAAATTTTAAGCATATAAAACATACAGTTAAGTGTTATATTACCCTCAGAGGCTATTGTTCTGGCCTGGCAACCCACTCCAGTGTTCTTGCCTGGAGAATCCCAGGGATGGGGGAGCCTGGTGGGCTGCCGTCTCTGGGATCGCACAGGATCGGACACAACTGAAGCGACTTAGCAGCCGCAGCAGCAGGTTTCTTCTAAACAATGACCACTTGGCACTGACCGCAAAGTCAAATGATTAATATTTCCTGGACAGGTTTATCTGAGGCACAGAACTAGCAGACACTGGCTCTCAAATAAAACTATGGTTTGTGAAATTCTGCTTGTTTATTGGTAACTGTCTTATTACAAATAGCTCCTAGGAAGAGAAAGAAGCAAATATGTCGCTGCTGCTGCTGCCAAGTCACTTCAGTCGTGTCCAACTCTGTGTGACCCCATAGACGGCAGCCCGCCAGGCTCCCCTGTCCATGGAATTTTCCAGGCAAGAACAATGAAGTGGGATGCCATTGCCTTCTCTGTATTTCCCCCTATATTCCAGTTATTGAATTTATCACATAGGATACTTTGGAACTCAGCCTATATTCTCCATCTCTGCAAGCAACCAAGCTGAGCTAAGCTAAAATGCGGCAAGGATCAACCAGTCCTCTGTGCACCAGTGAAGCCCAGTGTCACTCACAGTAACAGACCCTCCTATCTGAAATGGGATGTTTGCTGTGACAGTTCTTATTTGTTTTAGGAGAAAATGCTCCATATTAATAAGGAAAAGTCAAGGAGTAATTTAAACATAACTAAGAAACCGAAGACACATCGCAAACTAAAGTATATTGCATGTTACTACAGATGTTCACATCAGTGATTTGAAGTCAGATTCTGGCTTTATCACTGATTAGATTTTGTAACTGCTGAAGAAGTCATCTCTGGTCTCTAAATCCTGTTTTCTCACATTCAGAGTGGGAATAACAGTCACTTCAGAGAGTTACTGTGAAAATTATATGAGAGATGAGCTCCCATTTCTAGGACATGTGCTTGGAAAAGCTAGCTTCCTTCTTGAAGCTTCCCACTTCCTCCTCTGGGAAGTAAAAGTTCATAGCTCTCTTGTAAGAGTTAGCTACTGATGCACAACAAACCAATCCCAAAGCCAGTAGCTTAAAAGAACTGTTTATCGAGTTCATAGTTCTTACAGTTGGAAATTTAGGTAACACCGAGCTGGGTGGTCTATTCAGGCTTCATCTGGGCTCTCCTGCTTCTCATGCTCAATCAAAATAATTGATTTTTATGAGAATTTATGTATTTTAGCCCCATTCAGAATAGTGATATTCAAAATATTTAACAGCCACTTTGGCAGAATCTCAGACCAATCAAATTCAGTTGCAGAGCTGGATGCCCCCTGCAAGGAGACTGTTAATTCTTTAGTTTCTGGGTCATCAGTTGGCCAGAGGGGCCCAACTGGGGAGCCTGGACTGTGAGGGAGAGAGCTGGCTGGGGGAGGGGTGCAGTAGCTATATATTGGCCAATACAAAAGTTTCTGATACAAACTGGCTGAATGTTAGCCCTTTCCCATCCATATTATAATCTTCTTCCTGTCTAAGTTGTCCCAACTCTCTTGATATCTTATCACTAATGTACTGTACCTTGCAATTAGCACTGGTGCCCCCTACATCTTAACACCAAGGATACTGCTTACATCCTTGTGTCTCTCCATCTCACCTCTACAAATTCCAATAAACCCACATCAATAACAAGCACAGGTTATACACATGCTTCTTTGAAACAGGGCGAAGATTCTTCATTGGGGAAAAGATGGCAATGGTTGGCTTAGGAAAAAACATATTAAACATTCCGATATTTTACCAGTCCTGTTTGTCAGGTGGGACAGAAAAAGTCCAATTATTTTTCATCATAATAGATAATAAAACTAAAGTTGGTAGAGATTTGCCCAATTCTCAAAATGGGAAGAGATCCACCCCATTTCAAAAGGCATCATGGATTAAAAACATTGAGAAACATAAAACTGAAGGTAATGTGGAAAAGCCAGAATCTCTGAGGTGGAACGCGGGAGTCTGTATTTCAAACAATTAATTCTTACTGGCACTGAAGCTGAAAAATCACTGGCCGCAGATGGTCCACGGTATTGAGGAGGGGCAGTTATGAAGAGTCGGATACAACTGAGCGACTGAACTGAAGTGAACTGAACTGAGTTGTGAAAGGGCATTAACCTAAGTAAAAAAACAGAGATGTCAGCAGGTTTGAGCTATACACTGGAAACAGAAGTCTGTCCCATAAACTGGGCAGGGTCTTTCCTTGAACTCTTTGCAAAGCCCCTCCTGATAAGCCTGTTCTGATAGCACTGATGCTCCTAAGTGATTTGTTTTACCTCTTTGGGAATTGTATGCAGCTGACCAAAATTCCTTGTATCAGGCATCCAGAGGTAGTTTCTGCCCCAAACCTTGACAGGTAACCTATTAGGACTCTATTGAAGTCCCTGCATGCCCTGGAATTCCCATCTGCTGAAGAGGGAATCTGCCTAAATGTCTTGGGCTTTAGATTCCATACAGCTCACTTGCCAAGTGCCATGAGAAGTACATGCCACCCTCTAATTAGCCTATCTCATTTTTATTCAATTGGCCACAACAAACTTGACTTAAGAACTTGAATGTCTCCTGCAATTATTTTGTTTTCATACTCTCTGTATCTCATAAGGTGTAGGAAGAAGAGGCAAAGGTATGTCTTTTATAAATGCATGCTGTGTATAGAGAGACAGCTGGGATGTTGAATTTATTTAGATTCAAGACAGGTGGAACAAAGACTTCAGGTAAGTTCTCTGGTTTTAAAAAGATTACTCATGGCTTCACCATATGCCCTGCAATTTCATCAGCACTGTG
Source organism: Neotragus pygmaeus (assembly GCA_006410875.1). Taxonomy (NCBI): domain Eukaryota; kingdom Metazoa; phylum Chordata; class Mammalia; order Artiodactyla; family Bovidae; genus Neotragus; species Neotragus pygmaeus. Next base: position 1,630,122 of record SJYV01020660.1, read on the forward strand.
TGCTTTATAAAGATTCTGCCTCAAGAAGAGGAGACACTTGTTTGATGCTTTTGTTTTGTGCTTACCTCGGTGAGGAAAGGGTTCAAATACATTTTTTAGCCTCATCTGTCTGCGGTGTTTTCTATAAACTGATTTTCAGATAATTTCCCAAATAAGGAGTTACTTCTCTGAAGTTGGCCTGCAGAAATTCATTGTAATACTAAATATAAATGCTGTTAAATGGGGGTAACATTTAGAAATTCTTGTCGGTCTGTCAGAATAGTAAATAAATTACATAATTTGAAATATGTATTTCTTCAAAACACAGAGTATTCAGAAAGAGTCAATAAAGGTAATGAAAACTAAGTAAGGGTAATGAAAGCGAAATAATTTTTAAAAATAACTTTTGTGACTTTCCATTCCAGTTGCTAATAAACTCAGTATATCTTCAATTAAAATGTAAATGAAATTCACTGCATAAAATATATCCGGATGATATGTTATCACTGAATAATTTGCAAACAGCCACTGAGTAATGACCAAAAGAAGTAGAATTATTGCCTAATGACTCACACTATGATCTTTTATGATAATTTCTCCCCAGTGCTAGGTGAATGTGAGGCTGCACAAGTTGCTTAACCTCCCAGAGTCTCTGCCTTCTCATCTCTAATATGAGGAAATTGAAACCCGTGATGCACAAGATCTTTTCCTGATCTAAACTTCTGTGGCTTTATTATACCTTGTTTTCTTCTGCCCTGCTGACCAAGGTAATGAAAGGAGGACTGATTTTGGACCCAGATATGATTTCAGATCTTTTCTCCTCACTTTCTAGCTGTGTGAACATGAACAAAATACCTTTTCCATGATTGCTGATGTGTAACAAATGGAGATCACCTACCTGGTAGAATTATGAATAAGGAAGTTAAAAACTCCAAGTACAGAATCTCTCACTTATGACTCATCAGGTCCACCATAAATTGTACTCCTTTTCTTATCCTGCATCCTTTTGGAAATCTCAAATCTGCTTTTTCCATGACCTCTGACCTCTGGCCCCTACAGAAAAAGTTAGAGTTCTGGAGACTGAACTAGAAGGATGATAAAATGTAGAACAGTGACACATGAAACCTAAAAGATAATTTTGTCTTTCTCCTAAGTTGTCTTGGTGAAAAGAGTAATGGCAGCTATTGAAATCAATTATCCAGTCTGACATTTCTTTTTCTTTTTATCTACGAGGTCGTAATGGCTTTATTTTTGTAAATGAAATGTACCTGAATCATGAGAAAGTGACATGCTTCCTAAATACTAGACAACCTTTTCTTTTTTCAAATGTTTATTATTGAAGTATAGTTGATTTACAATGTCATATTAATTTTTGCTGTATAGCAGTGATTCAGATAGAGAGATAGATAGATACACATATATATGTCCATACACATACATCTTTTCCACATTCTTTTCCACTCTGGTTTATCACAGAATACTGAATATAGTTCCCTGTGCTATATTAGCAGGACCTTGTTGTTTATCCATCCTATATCTACTAGTTTGCATCTGCTAATCCCAGACTCCCAATCCATCCGTTCCCCATCCCTACTTGTCAATTGCAAGTCTGTTCTCTATATCTGTGAGACTGTTTCTGTTTCATAGATAAGTTCATTGGTGTCATATTTGAGATTCCAATTATAAGTGATGGAAGTGTTAGTCACTCAGTCATGTCTGACTCTTTGTGACCCTATGGATCATAGTCCCCCAGGCTCCTCTATCCATGGGATTATGCAGGTAAGAATACTGGAGTGGGTAGCCATGCCCTTCTCCAGGGAATCTTCCTGACTCAGGGGTTGAACCTGAGTCTTCAGCATTGCAAGTAGATGCTGAGCTACCAGGGAGGCCCCAGTTATAAGTGATATCGTGGTATTTGTCTTTCATTTAGTATATAATCTCTAGTTCCACCCATGTTGCTGTAGACAACCTTTTCTTATTGCTTCTTGTCACCAGTTTTTTTTGTTATTGCTGGCTGTTGTATATCCCAGTTTTTTCATTAAAAATAACATGATTATGTGTTCATTATACAAAGTACCAGAAAATATAAGCAAATAGAAGAAATTAAGCATAAACACACTCTCCAGAGAGAACTACTTTATATAATTTGCCAGATATTCTAACTACATGTAATCTGTATATGAAAGTGAAAGTAAAAGTCATTCAGTTGTGTCCAGCTCTTTGTGACCCCATGGACTATAGAGTCCATGGAATTCTTCAGACCACAATACTGGAGTGGGTAGCCTTTCCCTTCTCCAAGGTATCTTCCCAAACCAGGGATTGAACCCAGATCTCCTGTACTCCAGACGGATTCTTCACCAGCTGAGCCATCAGGGAAACAGAATACTGGAATGAGTAGCCTATCCCTTTTCCAGCAGATCTTCCTGACCCAGGAATGGAACCAGGGTCTCCTGCACTGCAGGCAGATTCTTTACCAGCTGAGCCACAACACTTTAACAGAGTTGGTTGGTATTGTAAGATTCTAAGATGAGAAGCAGTATGTGTGCTCTGCAGGACTGGGATGTGCTTAGGTTTGTTCACTGTCGCTACAGCATCTGGAACATGCCAATCACAGAGTATATACACAATAATCTTTTTAACTACTATATTCCTATATATGTTTTTTTGTACCAATAAATATGATTCTGTAGCATCATTTTCAATGATTATATAGTATCATATAGTATAGATATATTGCAACTTAATTGATCCTCTGTTATTGGACCGCAGAGATTTTGTTTGTTCATGTTTATCTACAACAGTATTTTAAGCAAAATCCATGCAATTAAACCTATGCATTTCTCCTTCTTTATGACTTTGTTAGAATAAATATATCCTTTGTTAGGATAAATTCATCAACGTGGGAATCACCAAGGTCAAGTAACCCACTTACAGTTTTAGAAACTTATTACATATTTCCAGATTACTTTTCAAAAGACTATGTTTTCACAATCCAGTCAACAGAGATTGACTGTTTCCCTGTCATCTCATAGGTTATTAGGCATTGTATGCTCAGTCATAGTGATTCTTTGTGGCCCCATGGACTGTAGTTCACCAGACTCCTCTGTCCATGGAATTTTCCAGACAAGAATGCTGGAGTGGGTTACCATTTCCTACTTCAAGGAATCTTCCCAACCCAGTGATCATCTCTTGCATCTCCTGTATTGACAGGGATGTTATTTACCACAAGCACCACTATTAGGTGTTATGTTGAAAAAAAATTTAAAACTAATTTAAAAAGTTGATCACTAAATACTAAATGTTTAAAATACTTATTTTTATATGCTACATAACCAGCCTAGGACATCTTTCCAAACACTTTTTATGAGACATAAGATCATATAACCCAGAAAGGATAAAATCCTGCTAGAACAGTGTCTAGAGAGTTCTGTTTTGTTTGTTTCACTGATTTGGTTAATTCTGGAGAAATGAAAAGNTTAGGTGTTATGTTGAAAAAAAATTTAAAACTAATTTAAAAAGTTGATCACTAAATACTAAATGTTTAAAATACTTATTTTTATATGCTACATAACCAGCCTAGGACATCTTTCCAAACACTTTTTATGAGACATAAGATCATATAACCCAGAAAGGATAAAATCCTGCTAGAACAGTGTCTAGAGAGTTCTGTTTTGTTTGTTTCACTGATTTGGTTAATTCTGGAGAAATGAAAAGAAAGTCCCCATACATATTCCATTGATATTCGCATCAATACTCTCACTTTGACGTCCTGCCCTTCTACTTTAAAATCATTTTCAGTAAACCATCTTTCACATTTGTGTAGTTTGACAGTGCCCATTTAAATCAATCCCAAACTGTTATGAAATCCAGAAACACTATAAAACTTTGTGAAATGTTTGTAAGCCTGTTTGATGTTTTCTTCTTAAAGAATCAAATGTGAAATGTCTGTGTGGGAGCTGTTTTACCAAGGTAAATATTATTTATATCTCTAGGTGCGAATGCTTTAAAATAACCAGAACACATTGCAGCTGAATGCGGCCTTACATAATTTTCACAGCTATTACATTCTTGTCAATACGCTGTCATGGTGCGGCTCTGATGATGTGACCCCAATGATGTGACCCCTGACCATGATTGCGACTCGCATTTTTATTATCCACCCTCCCTTATGTGAACAATGTATATGAGAATATCCAGTTCTGCTTATGTGCTCTGACTTTGACATTCAGGAAAACCATTAATGCTACTTCTACTGTGTCTGTCTTGAGATTTCAGATTTCCACCCCACTTCCCCTTGAAGATATTTCTAAGCTACATAATGTTGGAAGTACAAAGTCAGTGGCATTGTATTGGGTTCACCAAAATGAATTTTTCCATAGGATGTTACAGAAAAACCTGTACAAACTTTTTGGCCAACCTAATACTTTGTGTGGGCTTCCCAGGTGGCTCAGTGGTAAAGAATCTGCCTGCCAAGCAGAAGACACAGGTTTGATCCTTGGGTTGGAAGATTCCCTGGAGAAGGAAGTGGCAACCCACTCCAGTATTCTTGTCTGGGAAATCCCATGGACAGAGGAGCCTGGCAGGCCACAGTCCATGGGGTCACAAAGAGTCAGACACGACTTAGTGACTGAACAACCGAAATACTTTCCATATTGCATAAAGCTCAAGGTGATGGCACCCCACTCCAGTACTCTTGCCTGGAAAATCCCATGGACGGAGGAGCCTGGTAGGCTGCAGTCCATGGGGTCGCTAAGAGTCGGACACGACTGAGCGACTTCACTTTCACGTTTCATTTTCATGCATTGGAGAAGGAAATGGCAACCCACTCCAGTATTCTTGCCTGGAGAATCCCAGGGACGGGGGATCCTGGTGGGTTGCCGTCTCTGGGGTCGCACAGAGTCAGACAC
>SJYV01020660.1:1641411-1671285 GCA_006410875.1 Neotragus pygmaeus
CGATGGACATGAGTCTGAGTGAACTCCGGGAGATGATGCTGAACAGGGAGGCCTGGAATGCTGTGATTCATGGGGTCACAAAGAGTCGGACACGACTGAGCGACTGAACTGAACTGAACTGAAACCGGTAATATATATTATTATCATGTCTTTGAAATAGTGTACTAAATATTTTTTATGTATGCATTAACTTAACCTGTAGAAATACCAGAATTTATTCAACATGTTACCAGTATCAAATGCTTCGAAGTTCAGGTCTTTGTTGCTATTAAGAATGTTGCTATGAACATCTTCATGCATTAATGTTGCCTGTATTTTGAATTATTAGATTAGGGTCTTAAAATTTAAATCACTTTCCACAAAAGGTCATGAATATTTCTCCCATTAGTTCTATTGATCTCTTTCATATCACTCTCACTAGCATTATTATAATTAAATAAATTTGTCTCACTTGATTCCATGGAAAAGGGCATTCTCAAATCTTCGACGCCTGATGAACCTGAGGGTAGCTTCATGTACCAGTGAGGTTTTCATGTCCATGTTAAATTCTAGGAAATGGCAACCCACTCCAATATTTCTGCCTGGAGAATCCCAGGGACGGAGGAGCCTGGTAGGCTACAGTCCATGGGGTCACAAAGAGTCGGACATGACTGTGCGACTTCACTTCATAGTGATATTCATTCTTTGTTTTAATGCAAATATAAACTCTCATGTCCCCAGGTGTTAGTCACTAAAGCAGGTGCAAAGTGAACATGTGATATCTCACTTAATGACACCTATCTAGTCATACCAACCAACTTGATTCAGCCAAGAATCCTGAAGACTGGATTTTAAAAAAAGAGAGAGAGCAGGTATTGAATTGCTAACATACATGGCACCTCATTTATGCACCAAAGCTCATGCAGTTTTCTCAGAGCAGAGACTTAACATTCTCATTTCAAAGTACATTACACTGAAGTTAGATAAAATCCTGACACATTTGATTATATGATTTCCCCGTCAATGGCAGATTAAAAACAGAAAATTAGAAGAGAGCAACAGACATATTAGCAACAAATAATAGGTTTGTGGGTAAGTAGATTGGTAAGAGGTTGACAGAAAGATTTTGTGTTGTTTATAACACACACACAACAACAACCTGAAATTATATTTTCTTAAAAATGTAGCTTTTTGTAAAAATAGTGTTTAATTCAACTGTAGCTCATCTATTGAAATTATATATAAGAAGACCTTATAAATTACTTTTATAAGAAAATTAATACACAGAAAATTACCATTTACAATAATTAAAAGCTGGATATAACTTTGAACATAGAATTTGACCACAATCATGATTTTAAAAATTGAAAAGAGACATCTTGGAAGTAAAGCACTAAAATATTAGCTATGAGTTTCTTGGGGTGGTAAGATAAGTTTTCCTACTTTTTTTGTATCTTCTAAATTTTCTAAGATGTATATATATTACTCTAATAAAGAGAGTAAAGGTTATGTTATTTTGAAATCATATTCTGGAAAATTTAGAAATAGAAATTATTACTTTGTAATTATTGGTAATATATGGAATTGTAAATCATTTGTACTTACAGTGGTAGCCAAGTTAGCAAGAAGAGATCCAAAGACTCTACTGCAGAAGACCTGAAAAGTATAATCTGTTTTGAAAAGATTTTTATTCAGAGTAAAAATAAACATGCAGTATTTGTAACATTTAAAATGGAAACTCGATGAGATGCAAAACACATAATTAGCAGTGATGTAAAAAACATCAGTATTTAGGCAATAGTCTATTGGGGATATCTCTTGTATTCTATTTAAATTATTTGTTCTTTGAAGTAATGATCATAATGATTGATCATACATTCTAACATTAGAAAGGAAATTCTTAAATTAAATAAATCAAGCATCATTATATATTTAGACAGAGTACTTGTGCTATGTATGTAATATTACAGACATTTGACAAATTAAAATTGTTTCAGACATAATTAGAACATCAACAATTTAAACCAAAATGTATTTAAATTTTTTCATACATAGTCATCTTGCATGTAGGAGCTGCATGTTTATTTAATTTGTTTTTGCAGCATTCTTCAGTGTAAATTATTTTTCTTTGTATTTTGGGAAAGTAACTTTTAACTGCTTTTACTTAGAAGAATTCATAGTATTTTCTTGAAAATTATTAAATGTACAAAATATTTCCTTTAATAGCTTGTAATTCATCATCTGCAGATTCTCTAAACTAGTCATATGAACAGCTAAATTACATGATTTCCTTTATTAAATTAGAAGTTACAATGAACATATTTCTTCAAGTGACAGTTTTTAAGTTATTGTCTCACAGATCCAAATCCACTCCCCAGCTTAGCTCTGTTACAGCTATGGCTGGATCGCTGTGAACCAACTTCATGTTCTGCCCATGTAAGTGAAAGTGAAAGTCGCTCATCCTCTCCGACTCTTTGCGGACTATAAAGTCCATGGAATTCTCCAGGCCAGAATACTGGAGTGGGTAGCCCTTCCCTTCTCCAGAGGATCTTCCCAACCCAGGGATCGAACCCAGGTCTCTCGTACTGCAGATGGATTCTTTACCAGCTCAGCCAACAGGGAAACCCAAGAATCCTGGAGTGGGTAGCCTATCCATTCTCCAGCAGATCTTCCCAACCCAGGAATCTAACAGGTGTCTCCAGCATTTCAGGCAGATTCTTTACCAGCTGAGCTACTAGTGAGATCTGCCTATAGGGGGCGCAAAAGGGAGGCACATTCTTTCCTGAGTGAAGAGATGCCGGTTCAATCTGTGGATACAAAGATCCCCTGGAGGAGGGCATGGCAATCCACTCCAGTATCTTGCCTGGAGAATCGCATGGATAGTGGAGCCTCTCGGGCTGCAGTCCATAGAGATACAAACTCAGACATGACTTAAGTGACTTAACATACACACGTGAGTAGCTGCCCAGTTCAGTTCAGTCACTCCGTCCTGTCCAACTCTTTGCGATGCCATGGACTGCAGCACGCCAGGCGTCCCTGTCCATCAGCAACTCCTGGAGCTTACCCAAACTCATGTCCATTGAGTCAGTGATGCCATCCAGCAATCTTGTCCTCTGTCGTCACTGTCTCCTCCTGTCCTCAATCTTTCCCAGCATCAGGGTCTTTTCAAACGAGTCAATTCTTCACATAGGGTGGCCAAAGTATTGGAGTTTCAGCTTCAGCATCAGTCCTTCCAAAGAACATTAAGGACTGATTTCCTTTAGGATGGACTGGGACTGTCCAAGGGACTCTCAAGAGTCTTCTCTAGTACCACACTTCAAAAGCATCAATTCTTCAGCACTCAGCTTTCTTTATGGTCCAACTCTCACATCCATACATGATTACTGGAAAAAGAAATAGCTTTGACTAGGCAGACCTTTGTTGGTAAAGTAATGTGTCTGCTTTTTAATATGCTGTCTAGGTTTGTCATAGCTTTTCTTCCAAGGAGCAAGCGTCCTTTCATTCCATGGCTGCAGTCACCATCTGCAGTGATTTGGGAGCCCCCAAAATAAACTATATCACTGTTTCCATTGTTTCCCCATCTATTTGCCATGAAATGATGGGACCAGATGCCATGATGTTAGTTTTCTGAATGTTGAGTTTTAAGCCACTTTTTCACTCTCCTCTTTCACTGTCATCAAGAAGCTCTTTAGTTCTTCATTTTCTGCCATAAGTGTGGTATCATTTGCATATCTGAGGTTATTGATATTTCTCCTGGCAATCTTGATTCCAGCTTTTGCTTCATCTAGCCCAGCATTTCTCATGATGTACTCTGCTTCTAAGTTAAATAAGCAGGNTTAGTTCTTCATTTTCTGCCATAAGTGTGGTATCATTTGCATATCTGAGGTTATTGATATTTCTCCTGGCAATCTTGATTCCAGCTTTTGCTTCATCTAGCCCAGCATTTCTCATGATGTACTCTGCTTCTAAGTTAAATAAGCAGGGTGAAAATACACAGCCTTGACGTATTCCTTTCCCAATATGTAACCAATCTGTTGTTCCATGTCCAGTTCTGACTGTTGCTTCCAGATTTCTCAGGAGGCAGGTCAGATGGTCTGGTATTCCCATCTCATGAAGAATTTTCCAGTTTGTTGTGATCTTCACAGACATTTGGTGTAGTCAATAAAGCCAGGCTTCATTCTAATATCATTCAAATATTTAAGTTCCTTTGTTTTGATAAATGCAACCACTTCCTTTTGTTCCAGTAGCTACTTTCTGCAATTGCTATCTTTGTGGTAATCACTCATCTCACATGCTAGTAAAGTAATGCTCAAAATTCTCCAAGCCAGGCTTCAACAATATGTGAATCATGAACTTCCAGAAGTTCAGGATGGTTTTAGAAAAGGCAGAGGAACCAGAGATCAAATTGCCAATATCCGCTGGATCATGGAAAAAGCAAGAGAGTTCCAGAAAAACATCTATTTCTGCTTTATTGACTATGCCAAAGCCTTTGACTGTGTGGAGCACAATAAACTGTGGAAAATTCTGAAAGAGACCANTTTTTTTTTTTTAATTTCAGAGTTTTTCCTACCTAGAATCCCTGCCTTGAACCCTCTCCTTTCCATTGCAGCCTGCAGGAGAGGGGAATGACTGATTGGAGTTTCTGGAACTGGAAGACGCTGCCTGGTCAAACAGCAGCTCCTCTTTAGCTCCCAGAGGCCATTGCTTTGCAGAAATGCCTGTCCCATTGCTGCCAGATTTTTTAAGTGGAGGTCGGCATTCTGGAATTTTATGAGAAATCTCCTGTTCTTGAAGCATTGGCAATTAATTTAAAAATAGTTTGGAAACTTACATATATCTAGGCTTCCCTAGTGGCTCACCATACTCTTCTGGAGGTGGGTGGGGGTGGGGTGCAGACGTGGCCTGTGGATCACCAGTTTGCAACCCTTCCTTAAAAATAAGAGCATTCACAGAACTAGCTTTTTGAATTATTAACCACCAGTTGCACCATTCCATTATCTGTTCAAACAGAGGAAGAATACCAGCAGTATACCTCATGGGGGAAAGGAATTAAGAAAGACAGCATTTCTCTTGTTTATATGGTCGGTTAACGTATGTATTAATAATAATGGTGGAAGTGGCCTTTTCCTCCTTGCTTGGAGGAAGCAGACATAATAGGAATAAGACATTCAGTAAAAGTTGCAACTAAAACTCCTAGAGCAGTATTTGAATTCTCAATAACCTGCCAAAATCAGAATTCAATACATGCTTTGGAAATCCAAGTCAGAGGAGACTAGTTAACAGAAACCTTCATAAGTTAAGAGTGTTGAATCAGGCTTTAGATTTTTGAAAATGCATTCCAAAAGTTTCTTCTTAATGTTGTAAATTCTGCTTACTGTAATTACTTTGAAAATGTAAATTTTAGCAGCAGTTTCTACTAAACTTCCCTTTCATCTAGTTTTTTATTTGGTAAGTTCAATAAGTATTGGTTGAGCACCCATTAGTGCCAGGCATCCATCAAGGTACAAGGGATCCATCATTTAACAAAAGAGATGAAGATACCTGCTCTCAAGATATTTATATTTTAGAACTAATAAATAATAAATGTCCTGATATGTTAGAAGAAAAGAAGTGCAGTGGAAAAAATAAAAGTAGATCAGGCTGATTCCACTGAAGCTGAATTTGGCACCCCAGCAATTCTCTTTCCCCAGCACCCCGTGCTTATCTTTATAGTACTGTTTCTTCTGTAATAGCTTGTCTGTGAGCTCCTAGGGGGCAGAGACTGTCTTCTCCATTACTCTATCCTCAGTTTAGTTTTTGGCCCACATGGGTCTTTCATCGGATGAATGAACAACATCATTAGTCAGTTGTTCAGACCACATAGGAAGCTGCAGTTCTGGAAACTCCCATGCAAAATCTTGTAGGTTCAGGGCTTTTAATAGCTTTCTCCTGTTCGTTGTCATTTGTCTCTACATTTTTACCTTCAAAGCCCTACGCAGTGATCCTCAGCCTTCATCCGAACTTATTCCAGAGGTATCCTGCAGTTTGTGCAGATGTGGTGAAATCCATAATCTGACTAGATCAAACTTCTCTTTTCACATTTTTTCTCAACCTTCCAAGGTGATAGCCTCGTGGCTTTATGCATGCTTCCTCTGAGAGCATGATGCTTCATTAGCATTCTCCTTCTGACTCCCTGCTTCTGCTAGTAACTTCAGTTTCCTTTTGCCAGCTGATTCCTGTCCAGCTCTGTCACTACAGAAGAAAAGATAACTTTTTCCTCTAGGACTTCTCTAGTTTTTATAATTACTTACCAGAGTCTGGCACTTCCCCAGTCCTGCTCTAACTCTCCTTTTTTCACTCCTTGGACATAAACTGGTTGAGTTCACGAGTTTGATACCTATCTTTGGAGTTACCTGCTTCTTCATCTTCTCATTGCTAAGCACTTATCTTAAATATGGGTGGAAAATGTCCACAGTTGTCTTGTTTATCTGAATGGCTGAGACTTTCTTGATCACAACAATTAGAATTAGGCATCATTAACTCAAAGGGAGATTGTAAAGATCATTGGCATCGTGGTCTGGTTCACCTGCCATATGCGTTTGGCTCAGGATGTACCAGGATTTCCCAGTCGTTTCCCTTTCTCACTCACAGCAGAAATAGAACTTTGGGAACTTTGAAAGCTTGATGACCCCCTCTAGGTATAATAGTGGCAGTTTGCTGGCTACAGTTGGGGGAAAAATACACCAGAGTATTTTAATCTGAAAATTTGACTGTTAACACATCAGATTTCCTTAAAAGCCTTCAAGTAGCCAAAGCCTTCTGACCCACATTGTCTCATTTCATTTCCACAATACACATGAGGTGTTGGAGAAGGAAATGGCAACCCACTCCATTGTTCTTGCCTGGAGAGTCCCAGGGACGGGGGAGCCTGGTGGGCTGCTGTCTATGGGGTCGCACAGAGTCGGACACGACTGAAGTGACTTAGGATGAGGTGTTATTTTATAGATGAGACATAAAAGGGTTAGAAAAGTCAAGTGATCTTTTAAGCCCAAAGTCACACAGAAGCAGCAGAACCAGGACTTTAGCCCAGGTGCTTCCTGTGTTGAATCAGACCACTTCTCATTCACTCTTGTTTATATACAGTCAATGTCCTTAGAGAACATATCCTCTTCTTAATGCCAGCGACATTACATGGGACCAAAGCCTATCCAGTAGCAAGTTCCTTCATCCATTGCTCTTGCTTAGTCTTTTCTTCATTATGGGTTTTTAAAGTGATAACCATTCTCTTTTGGGCCCAAAGTACTTAAGTCATCTTGTCATTGCTAAGCACTTATCTTAAATAGGGGTGGAAAATGTCCATAGTTGTCTTGTTTATCTGAATGGCTGAGACTTTCTTGATCACAACAATTAGAATAAGGCATTAGGAGATTGTAAAGATCATTGGCATCATGGTCTGGTTCACCTGCCATATACATAATATAAATAATAAATAATATAATAAATAAATAATACATATATAAAAATATAAATAATCTTAGGAAAGCTCTTGATTAACCAGAATGGACAGATAATTTTGCCTTACTGAATTTTCAGAACAACAGATGCAATTTGGAGAAGTATGATGTGAAGAGGGCTTCCCTGGTAGCTCAGATGGTAAAGAATCTGTCTGCAATGCCTGGGTCCCCAGTTCTATTCCTGGTTTGGGAAGATCCCCTGGAGAAGGGATAGGTTACCCACCCCAGTATTCTTAGGCTTCCCTGATGGATTGGACAGTAAAGAATTGGCCTGCAATGCAGGAGATCTGGGTTCAATCCCTGGGTTGTGAAGATCCCCTGGAGGAGGGCATGGCAACCCACTCCAGTATTCTTGTCTGGAGAATTCCCATGGACAGAGAAGCCTGGCGGGCTGCAGTCCATGCGATCTTGGAGAGTCAGACCTGGCTGTGCTGGGCCTTCTTTGCTATGCGTGGGCTTTCTCTAGTTGTCATGAGTGGGGGCTGCTCTTCGTTGTGGTACTTGGACTTCTCATTGCGGTGGCTTCTCTTGCTCTAGAAATCTCGCTTCAGTAGGTGGGGTACATAGGGTTAGCTGCCCTGCAGTATGTGGAATCTTCCTGGACCAGAGATCGAACCTGTGTCCCCTGCATTGGCAGGAAGATTCTTAACCACTGGACCGCTAGGGAAGTCCTTGGTTTTCTTTTAGTAATTCTGTTTGTTTATTTCTGTCTGCACTAAGTCTTCGTTGCTGCGAGAGGGCTTTTCCAGCTGTGGCAAGCAGGGCCTCCTGTCTCGTTGCAGTGCCCGGGCTGCTTATTGCACTGGCTTCTCTGGTTGCAGAGCGCAGGCTCTAGGGCACACGGGCTTCAGTAGCTGCGGCTCCCGGGCCCTAGAGCTCAGGCACAGCAGTTGCGGTGTACAGGTTCAGGTGCTCTGCAGTGATCAATTATAGATCACTAATTGACAGGCTTTTCATACTGTTCGTGGGGTTCTAAAGGCAAGAATACTGAAGTGGTTTGCCATTCCCTTCTCCAGGGGATCTTTCCAACCCAGGGATTGAGCCCATAAATTGAAAGATGCTGTCTCCTTGGAAGAAAAGCTATGACCAACTTAGACAGCATATCAAAAAGCAGAGACATGACTTTACCAACAAAGATCCATCTAGTCAAAGATCCAGTAGTCATGTATGGATGTGAGAGTTGGACTATAAAGAAAGCTGAGGGCTGAAGAATTGATGCTTTTGAATTGTGGTGTTGGAGAAGACTCTTGAGAGTCTCCTGGACTGCAAGGAGATCAAACTAGTCCATCCTAAAGGAAATCAGTCCTGAATATTAGTTGGACGGACTGATGCTGAAGCTGAAACTCCAATACTTTGGCCACTTGATGTGAAGAACTGACTCATTGGAAAAGACCCTGATACTGGGAAAGATTGAAGGAAGGAGAAGGAGAAGGGGTGACAGAGAATGAGATGATTGGACGGCATCACAGACTCAAAGGACATGAATTTGAGCAAGCTCTGGGAGTTGGTGATGGACAGGGAGGCCTGGCATGCAGTCCACGGGGTCCCAAAGAGCTGGACACGACCAAGCGACTGAGCGATGGAACTGAATTGATTAATTGACTGTAGTCATATTAGATCAAGTTTATGATATGATTTTGGAAGTTCATTCATCCTTCAAGACTGCCACTAGTTTCAGCTACTCTTCAACAGTTTTTGCCTGCAGCCTCTGTTCTTGTCCTCAGCCTACTCAAGTCTCCACGCAACCCAGGAAGGCACAAATGTGAGCACTTCTGTGCATGAGTACACAAAGCTCTGAAGGTAATACTTGCTGTCTTGTGAGGAGTCATGAGGGTAAGACAACTCTGCAGACTGCAGAATCACAGGGCCCTGGTACTGTGTCCGGAGGTGTCCCACTTGACCCCATACAGGGGAGAACTAAGAATTATTAAAGGCACTTCATGATGTCTCCTCCACACCTGGGGCTTTGGAGTATTGTAAAGAAAGTGTCTATACTCATCACTTATAACTAATACTTAGCTGTAATTTAACTGAGAAAAGTTGATTTCCATCATCACAGATTGATGTTAGTGGGAGACCAGAGGTAACTCTGGATGTACTTAATTGGATGTGAAAAGTAACGTAATAGTACAACTAAAATAAAGATTCACCAACTATCCAAAATGAAAACCTATGCCCTACTAGACCTCAGAGAAACTGGCAGGAAAGACTACCATGTGCTTTGGTGTATCTTAGGATGTGGTAAATTAAAGCCACAATTAGGCAACTGTTACAAAGTTTCACAACAACCTCCTGAAATATAAAGAAACCCAACTTATGGAAAAAAATTTTATTATCACTTTGATTACTTACTCTGTAATCAAAATGTGGATGATGATATATTCTTCTGGCTCAAAATAGTTGACCAATACCACAAACATTTAAATAACATACTGTTGCCTAAATACCTTTTGCTGCTGCTGCTGCTGCTAAGTCACCTCAGTCGTGTCTGACTCTATGCGACCCCAGAGACTGCAGCCCACCAGGCTCCCCCGTCCCTGGGATTCTCCAGGCAAGAACACTGCAGTGGGTTGCCATTTCCACTCTTTTTTTTTTATTTTGGCACAGCAGTTTTACAAATACTGACTAACAGCATTTTATTTAATGTTTTATTTTATTTTACATAACATTAAATAAAATACCGTTAGTCAGTATTTTAAAAATTGTTGCTCCAGAAAAAATAAAAATGAGTCTAGATTTAATACCACTTAAAAGGTATTTAGGCAATTAAAGATTGTGGAATTCTCCAGGCAAGAGTACTGGAGTGAGTTTCCTTCTCCAAGGGATCTTCCCGACCCAGGGATTGAACCTGGGACTCCTGCATTACAGGCCAAATGACAGTATAGCTTTAAAAGAATAATGGCTTAGTAATTAAACTAAGTTTTTCAGGTGTTCATTGATTGCTCTTAGACTCACATCAATGAAATAAATGCCAAGTACATATTTATTAATCTGAGAGGGTAAGTGTAAAATTTATTGTACTAAAATATTTTTTCTTATCTCCTCAATTTAAAAAAATGTTTTTTCTAGTTTTCATATTTTTCCCAAGTTTTGTCATTTGGGAAATTGCCACAAAAAGGGGTTTTTGTGAAGAGAATTACAAACACATGAGAAAGAGTGGACTCTGTAGCAAGTTCAGTGGCTTCTCTTGGTAGACCTTATTCAATTTAAGGAGGCAAGTTGATAGGTAGATTAGAGGATAGTGTTACCTCCTCGCATACAATGAACACTTTGATTTTTTCCTAGCTGATGTCACCATTTTCTTTATCAGATACTAGTTCAGCATCTCAAAGAGTAAACATTGGTGGTGGGTCACAGAGCTGGTCTACCACAGTGGTTTACTGTTACAGTGTTCGCTGATAAATCCACATACAATTGTAACTCAATGACTTAAATCAACGGAGAAGGCAATGGCAACCCACTCTAGTTCTTTTGGCTGGAAAATCCCATGGACGAAGGAGCCTCGTAGGCTGCAGTCCATGGGGTCGCTGAGTCGAACACAACTGAGCAACTTCACTTTCACTTTTCACTTTCATGCATTGGAGAAGGAAATGGCAACCCACTCCAGTGTTCTTGCCTGGAGAATCCCAGGGACGGGGGAGCCTGGTGGGCTGCTGTCTCTGGGGTCGCACAGAGTTGGACACGACTGAAGTGATTCATCAGCTCAGCAGCAGCAGACTTAAATCAAAAAGAACATTGAGCCTAAATTCACATTTACGTGGTTAGATAGACTTGTTACATTCAGTATCTTCCTTCAAATATCTGAACTGGATCATATTTATTCTTCAACTGGGAATAAAAAGATTAATTTTCTTTCGATGTCCACAGATTATGTTGAATTCTTATCAGGTTTCTTACTGGGAAAGGTTAAGTTAATATTTTGATAACAGACAAAATCTTCGAAGTGAGCCACAAGCTTATATAATGAGAGTTGTATTTCATGTCCGGGCTAGAATGTCAAGGATAAAGAATTGAGAAAGGATTTGCAAGTCCCAGAGTGATGATTATTCTTAGTGTAAAGTTTATATCCCTTCCTCCCAATAACTCTCTTAACATGTCACCTAGTCCTTGATAATCAAGTGTTGAAAGAGACCTTAGAGAATTCAAGAGCAGAAAACTCCTAGGCTTGTTTGGGGTCAAGCAACTACTATAAATAAGCATATCCATCATTTGCAAATAATAAGAGTGATGGAAACCATGGGAATTTGAGAGCATATGCCCAATCTAAAGATATTCAAACCAATTTATTTATTTTTTATTGTAATCTTTGTTTATTAAGATAACATCATTTTTTAAAATGTTGAATTTTACAAAATTTGTATGTTTATGATTGCATAAATTATTGTATTAGTTTTCCTAATATTTAGCTATTCTTCTATTAGGGTGATGCCTTATTAGCTTAATATAATGCTAAATTTTATTTATAAAGTAATGTATCTCTAGTAGGCCCCCCTGCTGGAGATTGGTATATGTGAGCATGTTGTGTGTCTCACTTTTAAAAACAGAGTCAAACCAATTTAAAAATAGATGTTGTTTGCCTTCCATACAAACCTGTCCACAAAACAAATGTGGCCTGTGGATCTCCCGTTTGCTACCCTTAAGATTTGGCCTGACCTAAACAGCACTTTCTTCCAACCTCCTACCCAAGGCTCAGATCCCATCTCAAACATTTTTGTCAAGTGGCCATTCACTTCTGTTGAAACAATTCCAGTGATGATAACTCATCAACTTTTGAAGCTGCCAAAGTTTTTTGTTGATTATATCAGTGATACTAGTCTGTCTTACGCTTTTGGATAATGACAGCGATTTGTGACCTTCAACAGCAGATTGCCATGAGCATCAAGAGTTCAGTAGCTTCTCTGTTTTATGATTGTCACTTGAGAGTCTGTCACTACTGAGGATTTTAACATTTGGCTTCGTGGATGATATATACAATCTGTTAACTGCAAAAAGGAGCCTCATGTTTTCTATATTAGTCTAAGTTTTTTTTTCTATGACCCATATCATATAGGCTGATCTTAGAAAGGCCCATCTGCTTTAGCATTTGTTCATCCCATCATATACTTACTGAACAATTTCTTGGTGCCAGGCACTGAGCTAGGTACTGGTGTACAATGGAAAAAAAGACACAAAGGGCTTTGCTTTCCCTGAGCTAACAGTCTAATCAGAGAAATGGACAAAAAGCAAGATGATGAATTTTTCTCTGATATATTCCCTGAAATTATATCTAGAATCAGGCACTATCCTTATCCTCAATGAGCTTTCCTCTATAAAGTATAAAATACTTTTTATAGAATTTGTCAATATAAAAGAAAGGGGGAAAAAAGCCTTCAACATTTTTCATCCTGTTTTTCTATATTTTTAAATGGTATGTGGTAGATGATATTGCCATATTATCCTTCTGAGCTAAAGCTATCAACTGAAACCTGTTCAGTATACCTCAAGTCATTTAAAATGTATTCTGTGTGTAAGGGTGTATTTAGTACACCATTATTTAATAGTGGTTCCCTATGAGTAATGGGATTATGATGGGTGGTTTTATTTTTATTACTTTTCTATATTACCCAGATGTTTAAACATTGAATGTGTAATTTTTCTCTAAAAATAAAGATTTGGTTAGAATTTTAAATTAAAAAAAAAAACACTTTAAGATGTCTTAGAAAGCAATGCTTGAAACTGCTTTAAAAGTCAAGAATAAACAGAAGCAACCTAAAATTTGAAGGGACTAAGTGAAAAAACTCTTGAAAAAGCAGGCTTATACGGTGTAATTGTATGTTGTAACACTTGACCTCAAATCTACAATTATACTTTTGTAAAAACCTAAACCACCCTTTAAACATATATTTCAACCACCTTTTTAAAATGAATGGGGCGGAGGTGCATGGAATGCCAAAAGGGTAGAGCCCTGCTGGTGAAGGGATAAGCCAGGTTGTTGTGAAATCAGGAAGCTTGACTTTCAGAAGAAAAGACAGCCTTTCACAGCCCAGTGTCAAACACACATGTTATTAAACGGCATTTGCAAACCTCATGAAAAGGCCTACAGGCTTGTCTTTGTTAATGATGATAATATCTGAGTTTTTTCTATGTACTGGGTAGAATGCTCTACCATGCATGCTTTACACGCATTCAATTTTTGACACCTTTACAGAATATGTTTTTATACACTGACTGAGTGGGCTCCGGGAGCTGGTGATGGACAGGGAAGCCTGGCATGCTGCAGTCCCTGGGGTTACAAAGAGTCAGACGCAACTGAGCGACTGAACTGAACTGATTTTATAAATGAGGAAATAAGATTTAGAGAGATCACCGCTTGGAGCAGGGAGGGTAAGATTTCACCTCAGGATTGTCTTACTCCTAGATGTTACTCTCAGCTATTACTTGCGATCCTTAATCTGCTGTCTATCTAAACTGTTTTTCTTTCAAGTACATAAGCAATTTAACCTCCACTGCTTTCAAGACTGGCTGTCATTGAATCAGACTGCGTGCAACGTCTTTCTCTGCCATTGTCACCTCTACTCATTGCTTTTCACCAAGCCGCTTGGTGGGTACAGAAGCTCACACCCTGCGCCCAGTTTGCTTCAAGCTGGAAAGCCACACCTTCCTTCTTCCTGTGACTTCCAAGACACAACTAAAACATTAAAAGTGTGACACACTTGATTGGAAGTGGGGAGAGAAGTGGTGAAGCAAAGAGCAGGAAACAAATTCAGTATCAGATACCACTGTCCCTAGTCATTACCTTCTCAGACTTGGGCCTCTGGGCACATTCCTGGACCCTCTGCCTTTCTCCTGAAGTTTGTTTAAATAACTCCCACCGGCTTCCTTCTACTACTCCCTGGTACTGGGAAGATCACACAGCTGTCCATGCTTCACCCCAATCTAGGCTGTCATCCTGCATTTGTATTTTAATAACTAACTAAGACATACTCCTAAGTCAAGTGTCATCTACTCAGGGTCTCTATGCCCACCTTTACAAAGGACTGCATGTGGATTTTAAACTAAGGTCTTTTTCTGTATCATCTCCTGAGTTAAATTTTCCCACTGTCAACAACCTCAGCAAATGTTCGGTGTTAGTGTTCTCCAGAGAAACAGAATCAAGGGAAAACACACACACACACATTTAAAAATACATAATCTATCCACCTGTCTGTTGGGATATCTAGAATGATTTATCTCGAGGGATTTATTTTAAATAAATTGCTCATGCTTTCGTGGAGACTGGCGCTTCCAAAATCTGAGAGCAAGCTGGCAGTGTTGAAATTTATGTAAGAGTTGATGTTGCAGTCCTTAATCCTTATTCTGTAGGACAGGACAGGATAGGCAGGCTGGAAACTCAGGCAGGGTTTCTGTATTGCAGCCCTGAGACCTAATTCTTTCTTTGGGAAATCTATTCTTTTTCGAAAAAAATTGTAAGTATAGTTGATTTATGAAGTTGCAAGTGTGTAATACAGTGATTCACAATTTGTGAAGGTTATACTCCATTTATACTTATTATAAAATATTGGCTAAATTCCCTGTTGTAGAGTATATCCTTGGAGCTTATTTTGTACACAGTAACTTGTACCTCTCAATCCCCTCCGCCTATGCTGCTCTTCTCCCTTAATCTCTTCCCACTGGTAACCACTAGTTCTCTGTATCTGAGTCTGCTTCTTTTTTGTCCTATTCCCTAGTTTGTTGTTGTTTTTTTTTTAGATACCACATATAAGTGATATCTCATAGGATTTCTTTCTCATACTTATTTCACTTAGCATAATATCCTCCAAGTCTGTCCATGTTGTTGCAAATGGAAATATTTCATTCACATGTGACTGAGTAGTATGCCATAGTATATATCTACCACATCCTTTACCCATTCATCACGATAGACACTTAGATTGCTTCCATGTCTTGGCAATTATGAGTAACGCTATGAGCATTGTGGTGTATGTATCTTTTCAAATGAGTGTTTTTATGTGTTTGTTTTTTTTTTTTTTCCAAGATTATACCCAGGGGTGGAACCCCTGGGTCATATGGTGGTTCTATTTTCAAATTTTTGAGAAACCTCCATATTGTTTTACACAATGCCTGTGTGCTCCGTCATTTCAGTATGTCTGACTCTTTGTGACCCTATGACTGTAACCCACCAGACTCTTCTGTCCATGGTATTCTGTAGGCAAGAATACTAGAGTGAATTGCCATGCCCTCCTCTAGGGGATCTTTGCAACCCAGGGATCCAACCTGAGTCTCCTGCGGCTCTTGCATTGCAGGTGGAGTCTCTACCACTGAGCCACTGATGAAGTCCCGTTTGACACAGTGACTGTACCAGTTTACATTCTTGTCAGCAGTGTAGAAGGCTGCCCTTTTTTCCACATCCTCACTAACATTTATTGTTTTTGTTCTTTTGGTTGATAACCATTTTGATAGGGGTGAAATGATATCTCATTGTGCTTTTGATTTGCATTTCTCTGATGATTAATAACATTGAGCATCTTTTCAAGTGCCTCTTGGCCATCTGCAAAACCTGTCTTTTCTTATAAGGCCTTCAACTGATAAGGCATTACAAAAGAGCTTTACTTAAAGTCCATTAATTTAAATGGTAATAACCCTCAGTGTGGAGAAGGCAATGGCACCCGACTCCAGTACCCTTGCCTGAAAAATCCCATGGACGGAGGAACCTGGTGGGCTGCAGTCCATGAGGTCACTAAGAGTCGGACACAACTGAGCAACTTCACTTTCACTTTTATGCATTGGAGAAGGAAATAGCAACCCACTCCAGTGTTCTTGCCTGGAGAATCCCAGGGACGGGGGAGCCTGGTGGGCTGCCGTCTAGGGAGTCACACAGAGTCGGACACGACTGAAGTGACTTAGCAGCAGCAGCAACCCTCGGTGTACATAAAGATTAGTTGAAAAGCCTAGATTCTTAAAAATAGCCTGTACCTTCAGAATCTGCTTACTCATTATGCCCACCAACACCAATTTGCAGTACTATCAGATTTACTAAATTGGGGTAAGGGCTAAAACCTCCAATGACAAGTTTGGCACCATTGTGTTACAGGGGAGAGAGCTCTACCTTTCTGCATGAATCCTGGGCATGTTGTCAGTTAGTAAGAAAATAAGGACATCTGTGATTATGGACAAATTTTGTTAGCTACTGGGAAGAAACTGGGCATAACGGTGGTGGTTAGATGGAATAATGGAGGTGGACAGTCCTGAGTTAGAAATCCCAGTTTTGGACAAAGCTCTACAGTGTTGAACTGTACTCTCAATCTTCCTATTTCCTTTTTATTGCCCATAAACTAAAAGTGGTATTTTTTCAGAGCTTTAGTAAAAGGGTCAAATGAGAAAAAAATATGATTTTTTCCATCAGAATGCTTCATACACTTTAAATGGTTGTGTTATTTCTGGTCAAGGCTCTCTGAGTCATAAGAAGTTAAAACTGACCCCATTATACTTAAAAACAGTAGGGATGGTAATGATTGGGCAAGCAGTGACATCTGCAATCCAGGTTTGGTGAAGATAGGACCTGGTCCTAGAAGATCAAAAATCACGGTTTTCTCTCTCTTGCCCTGTTGCCCAAGGTCTTTTTTCTTTAAGAAAAATTTTTTTTTAATTAGAGGATAATTGCTTTATAATATTGTATCAGTTTCTGTTATATAACACCATGAATCAGATATAAGTATACATATATCCCCAAGGTCTTGGATTCCCATTTTTCTGTGCAAGTCTCTTCCATTCTTCTGTGTATAGTCTAGTTACTCTTCTTATCCATTAGCTTGTACATGGCTTTGGTCATTATGACCTGAACTAGACTCTAACAAGAAAGCCTTTGAGCTCCAGAATTCACCTCTCAGTTCCAAATTGAGTGTCTGATTATCCAGACGTCTACTCAAGAGCAGTCCTTGAGTCAAGTGTCAGGTAAGACGTCATCATCCAGTCAGCTCAGGGAAAAGGTCATGGGCAACCATATGCCAACACATATCCACCTCTTCAACAAGAGGAAAGTGTAAAGTTTGGTGATATTCCTAGACATGTCTACTACTTACAGCTGCAGTGAAATTATACCACCTTGAAGTTATTCAAGGACTTCAGACCCAGAATACATATAAAGTATAGAATGTGGCTCCATAATTGTCATGTAAACCTCGTGATAAATAAATCTATTAAAATTGTAGGGCTTAATATGTATAACAGAACTACAAAGCAGTAAACCAAAAAGCAAACAGAAATACTTTATGGTTCCCCATCCATTCTCCATTCACCACCAGGGTCTCATAGTTTTCTTAAAGTCATGTAGTTTGAGTGTCCAAGCAACTGTATATAGAATTTCCTTTTGTTCTTCCTTCAAACATGCTTTAGTGTGTGTAAGAATTTCTGTACATGTGGGATATACACAAAACACTGCATACCATATCTGTGGGTGATTTAATGATTTTTTTCAGTTATAAATTTGACAATACATCTTACTCAACTCTTCCCATTGACTTAAAGATTAACCCTCTGTAAGCTGATCTTCCGTGTGGTAATGCTCTTAATGGTCATGTCAAATGGAATATAGGCATTTTGAGTTATAGATGGTGCTGATTAATATTTGATATCATTAGTTTAGTAAATTATAATACCAAATTAGTTTAGTAAATTATAGTACTAAATACTTGTCAGAACAGGAAGAGTTCTTACTAAGTTTAATTTTAAAGACTTCTCCAAGGTTTCTGCAACTGATTAGTTTTAGAGCCAAAATATGTGGACTCCTAGTCTTGCTCTTTCTCTCTCCAGTTTATTTACCTATAAGGTTTGTTCACTATATCAAGACAAGGCCATGGCTATTAATGGAAAAGCTTATTTCATGGTTTGGTATCATCTTTTAACAGGGAACGAACACAAAATGTATAATTTGCTGGACAATATGCATATTTATGTGAATTTTTAAAAGATTTAGATGCTGCCATCTTTCCCTGTTCTATCATATTGTTGATATCCTCTAAATTAACTACAATATTGTATTTTAGCTTTTTGTAAATTGCTATGGGTGTTGCTTTTATTAAGACTTACAGCATTAATAATCATTGCTTTTTGACCTCATCCATTTGTTTTCTGTGGACAGATGTCAAAATTTATGCAGTAACAAAACTCAGTTGCTTTACTGAAGTGTTGGATTGCATGTTTTTAAGCCAGGTGCAAAGAGAAGAGTGGAAGAGATTTACTGAATAAAACTGTTTACTGCCATTCCAGTACACAGCTGATGAGCAAATGGTTGTACTGCTGCTGCTGCTGCTGCTGCTATGTCGTTCAGTTGTGTCTGACTAAGTGCGATCCCATAGACGGCAGCCCACCAGGCTCCCCCATCCCTGGGATTCTCCAGGCCAGAACACTGGAGTGGGTTGCCATTTCCTTCTCCAATGCATGAAAGTGAAAAGTGAAAGTGAAATCACTGAGTCATGTCCAACTCTCAGCGACCCCATGGGCTGCAGCCCACCAGGCTCCTCCATCCATGGGATTTTCCAGGCAAGAGTACTGGAGTGCTGTTTGTAAATAACATAGAGGTGGTAGCTACCTTTTGATAATTGTTACATAAGCTTTTCTTATTTATTCTCAGAGAGTGGTTATCAAAAAGTTTATGTACTGTACCATGCCTGATGTAAGCATTTCACAAATGATTTAGGCTACTCATGTTATGTACAAGATGTAGGTGTATTTTATTTGTGTGCCCCATGTACACATGTGTGCATGTAACTTGCACACCTCTTTTCACAAAGTTTTTGAGGTTGTACAACATGTCATTCTGGGTAAAAAGCCAGATCAGAATACAGCCAGTTAATAGACCAGATGCTGCCTAATGCTCTCTTCAACTTAAATCTCTTGAAATCTTACAAGAAGAATAAGGTGAGATCCTGGGACTTTTAATTGGCAAATTTGCACAAGGGCAAAGTCATTCCTTTGTGCTATAGTAGGATGAAGAAAAAGATTTCATGAAAAAAGCGAGCTTTTAGAAGCATTTACTGTGTAATTCATAAAGATAAAATTACATATAAATAAATATATATGTATATATATGTGTGTACTATTTTACACTTGAAAACTAAAAGGAAATATTTATAAAAACTATAGCTACAGGAAATACATTAAAACACAAGGATAAGGTATGACTGGCTGTTGGCATTGCCTATCTGATTTCTGTCTAAAGTGTTTTTGTACAAGTCAGATGTTCTTCCTTTTTCTCTAGCAAGACTCAGCCTAGGCTTACCTAATAGCCTGCTTTAATTGAACCAACCATCTTCTGGAGGGAAGGAGCCAGGACAGAAAGAGTAAAATTTAATGTGAGTAAGGGCATTGCTAAAATAACCTCAAGTCAAGTAGTTCCTACTTCTTATTTACATGGAAATGTAGACACTGAGTTTCAAGGAATGTAAATTATTTATTTATGACAAGGTCCTTTTTACATTCTTGGTTGAATGCAAAGGATAAAAAGTCATCCTAACAAGAAAATAATTATACCGTTTTTATTAGGTGTGATTATAATCTGTTCTTGTCCCATTATACTACGATGTAGTTATCTTTAACTGAGTAGAACTATGTTGAGGCATTTTCTAGGAGAGCAAGTTGATGACATCAGACTCCTCTCTAGAGATTTTGGAGGAATTTAGAGGGGGAGAAGGTAGTGGCTAAGAGCATGGGCTTTGGTATCAGACCAAGGTATGACTTCTCATTTTAATTCTTTGTAAAATGAGGATAATAATAGGTCCTACCTCAAGTATGGCATGAACACTATTAATATTTAGCAGATATATTAGTTTCCTGTTCCACTTGTAGCAAATTATCAAAAAGTGAGTGGTTTAAAACAACACAAATTTATTATCTTAGAGTTCCAGAGGTCTGAAGTCCAAAATGCATCTCACTAGGCTACAGTCAGTATGTGAGCAGGGCTACATTCCTTTATGAAGGCTCTAGGGGAAGATCTATTGTCTTGCCTTTTCTAGAAGTTTCCAGAGATCTTTACAGGTTCCTGGCTACAACCCCTGGCTGTTTGCCCACTGCCGTCTTCTGTACCAGCAACGACCAGTCATGTCTTTGTCACGTGGAATCACACAGGCACTGAGCCTTCTGTCTCTCACTTCCACTTAGGAGGACCCTTGTGATTACGTTGGACCCATCAGGTTAATTTTCCATCTCAAGGCCAACTGAGTAGCAGCCTTAATTCATTTCACCCACGTATCTATTCCATCTATAACCATAAGCCCCTCTTGCTACTTAGGGTAACATATTCACAGGCTCCGGGGATCAGCACAAGAGCACTTTTAGGAGTCGTTATTCTGTCTGCTACACAAGAGCACCTGCCATGAAGCAACACAAGGAATGTTAATTTTTGCTGTTCTTTGTTGTTCAGTCACTTAGTCATGTTTAACTCTTTTTGACCCCATGGACTGCAGCACGCCAGGCTTCCCTGTCCTGCACTATCTCCCGGAGCTTGCTCAAACTCATGTCCATTGAGTCAGCAATGCTATCCAACCATCTTGTCCTCTGTCATCCCCTTCTCCTCTTGCCTTCAATCTTTCCCAGCATCAGGATCTATTCTAATAAGTTGGTTCATTGTGTTAGGTAGCCAAAGTATTGGAGCTTCAGCTTCAGCAGCACTCCTTCCAGTTAATATTCAGGATTGATTTCATTTAAGGTTGACTGGTTTGATATCCTTGCAGTCCAAAGGACTCTCAAGAGTCTTCTCCAACACCACAGTTCAAAAGCATCAGTTCTTCAGCGCTCAGTTTCTTTATGGTCCAACTCTCACATCCATACATGACCACTGGAAAAACCATATCTTTGACTAGATGGACCTTTGTTGGCCAAGTAATGACTCTGCTTTTAAATATACTGTCTAGATTTATCATAGCTTTTCTTCCATTGCTATTCTTAATCCCCCATAAAGAAAGAAACTCTCTCTGAATGTTTTTTGCTGTTTAAATAAGACATCAAATGACCAATGTCCCAGAAACCAGATGCATACGGAACCTCCCACACTGTGTTTCAACACCTTTTACAAATATACTTTTAGCATTCAACCTTTAAAGATGAAAAACGTAGAACAGGATTGTTACCTCTGACCTAAACACACATGGTCAAAGTTTCCCTGTTCTCTTTTTTCTCTGCACTTCCTCCTTTCTTAAGGGTATTTCCAGCTGTCGTATCAACTTACCTATAGGTAGCTAACTCACCCAAGGGAAACTTGGGTGCTGACCTTTCTGCTAAGCTTAAAGCAGCACACATCCGTCTGAAGCTGGACAACTGTTCCTAATAGTCTAAGGGTCTCTGAAAACGTATCCAGGATTCAGATGACCATTTTAGACTCAAGCCATCTCTTCCTCCCTGCTGGTTGGCTGTCTGCCATCATGCTGTCTGCCACGCAGATATGAACATGAGGCATCACATGTCTTTTGCGCTTGGTAAAACACTCCTGAGCCCTCTGTCACTGGTGCTATCCAAGCTCAGGTTCGGCGTGCACTTGTCTGGACTGTAGGGACACCCTGCTCTCTCCTGCTTTCCTTCATTCCCTGACTTATATCACCACCTCCAAGAACTCTCTGTTCCCTCTCCTCCATCTCTTCTGCCTTAAATCAATCCTTCTGCCTCATATCAGTCCTTCTACTTTGTGGTAAATCAGTCCTTGTCAGCATGCTGGAGGGCTCAGGGAATTTTTTTTAAGCACTTACCATATGGCAGATATTGTACTTAGACATGTTACATATGTTATCTTACTTAATCCCAATTTAATGCCCTGGCAGGTATGTTCTATCTCTTTTTCATTACTAGCAAGGCAACTGGGGGATAGAGAGTTGTGTGTAATTCAGCCGAAGCAGCACGGTAAGCAGCAGAGAGAAAATTCAAACTCAGATGTGTCTGATTTCAAAGTCCCTAATTTTACAGGTTTGCACTGGAGTCCCACCATTTGATTTTGTATTTAAGGTTCTAAAACAGGCACCGTATGTTGTGCGCCCAAGTTCATGTACTTTAGGGGCAGATCTTCCAGTAGCCTACTGACAAACGTATCATTAGGATTGGTCATCTTGCCTGTGGTTTCCATAGGCTGCTAAGGACTGCTGTGTGTACCAGTTTTTATCAGAGACTTAAGATTTGCCTTTGCCGTGGCTTGCAGATTAACTCAGGTCCATTTCTCACATCTAAAGAAAAGAGGGCTGGGAAAGAAGGAAGGAAGGAAGAAGGTCATTTGCACAGGTGTGGGTGGCTTTGAGCCATGTGAACTTAGGGTTCTTGTGGAGGTAAATAATTGTAATAAATCTGTGTCTTTTCCATTAGAGATCAGCTCTCAATGACATGCCCAAACATGCTTCTCTTCTTTGACCAAAACACCCACAAAGGAAACAGAAACCAGTTTAGCAACTTTGCAAGTGGGTGCAAAAGGATTCCTATGAACAATGGCTCGTATTGTGCAGCTGGGTCCTGTTAGGTTTGGAATGCTGATGGTGTATATCATCTTACTCTGAATTCTTACTGACAACCTACTGACTTTGGCTCAAGCTGAGTTTTTGATGTGTCACATTTGTTAGAATTATAATTTTGACATTTCTTAAAGGTGACTATAATCGTAAAGACTCCTTTACAGAATGAACTTTGTTCCCTTCTGCCACTATCCTTCACCCTTTCCTTACCAATTACTTTCTTGAAAGGAGAAAAAAGTAATATAACTCAAATTGGGTGATCTTAAGAACAGGAAGTATGCTCTCTGGAGTCTTAAGAAGCCTTATTGGTCATTAAAAAAGCATCATAACAAATACTATACAAAACAGTTCAGTTGGGCAACTCTTATTCAAATGACAGCTTTGTCCTTATGTAGATGATGGAACTTGTAGAATTTTCATAAAGCTGCAAGAGATGGACTTCACTAATATAAAGAAATATCCTTTCAAACCTTATTACTTCTTTTGTAGGAAGGAAAATGCAAATGAGATCGAATGCTAAACATGGCTCTTAGATTTTTGTGTAATTGTAAAAGCTAAACATAGCAGAAGTGTGAGAATTGAAAATACTGTCTGGTGTTAGTATTGGATCAGTAGTCAAAACTTGACTGCAGAAGACAGTCGTATAAAAGTATTGTGTCAGCATGAAACTGACTAAGTTGAAAACTGCACTGCGATTCTTTAAAAGAATATCCATATTCATAGGAAATATACATGTGCGTATTTAGGGCCGCAAGCAGCTTGCTGTCAAATGGTTCAACAAATATAAACATTGTACATCTGTGCGTGTGCTCGTGTGTGTATGTGTGTCAGAGAGAGAGGAGGAAAACACAAATGCAAAACAGATGTGATGGATTATTAGCAGTAGCTGAATCTAGGTAAAGAGCATATGAGAATGTTAGCCCTAAGCAATATTAATTCACACTGCTGAGTAGATGCTGTTCAAATCTAAATTTCCAACTGAGATTATCATAAACTCTAGATCTGTAAATTCAACTGTTTACTAGACATCCACTAGAGTATACCACAGGTATTTCAAAAGCAATATTTCCACAGTCAGTTTCATAATTGTTGTCATTGTAGTTTAGCTTGTAATTTGTGTCCAACTTTTTTGTGACCCCTCCAGGCTCCTCTGTCCATGGGATTTCCCAGGAAAGAATACTGGAATGGGTTACCATTTCCTTCTCCAGGGATCAAACCCACGTTTCCTGCGTTGGCAGGTGGATTCTTTTTTTTTTTTTTTTTTTNATGCTGTTCCAGAGAACCCAAGTGGAACAGAAGGAGGGAGCGGAGTTTGTAAGACCAGTGTAGTTGGGACTAGAGTAGTTAATACAGGTTAGGTTTGAAGGGGCTGAGAGTAGGACATTGTCAGAGACTGGCCCAGTGAGCTGTGTAATATTTTTTGGGAAGGGGAGGTATAGTTGCCCTGTGTCAGCCAGGCTGAGGGTAAGGGAATTGCTGTGTGTGGTGAGGGAGACAGTGACATGCATATCCAACGCTGGGAGGTGTGTTGTGTGCACTGGAAGAATTGGAAGGGAGAGTTGAGAAGGGGGGTAAGGTGTGATTACCAGAGGGAGGTTTTAGGAGAGGCCGTAATTGGGAAAGAAGGTCTAGGCGTTTATAAGGCTCAGGGGTCGCCTGTAACCAGGAAATTATATTCTTTATGACTTGTTCTTGTTTCTTTTCCTGATTTTGATCTAGTACCCTGCCCCCATCTGAGTACCCCCAGTGGGTAATGGGATAGAAACATATTTCTTCCATTTGGCTTATGGCAGGTACTCACGAAACTCCCTCTCTTTTGTACTTTAACAGTGACTAGGGATTTGGACTTCCCGCCCCTGAGGTTCATGGTGCATGGTTTTGGAGCTGCAGTATAACATCAGGAATGTACATAGGAATAAATGTCAGAGCAGGGGCAGGGAGTAGCCAGAAGGCTGGGGAGTGCAGCAAGGATAAGGAACAGAGGAGTCATGGGCTATTAGTTAGACAACACAGAGGAAGTAGCACCCTAGGAGTGGAACCCAGCCAGCAACGCAGGCAATACCCACGGAAAGACAAAGGGTAGGTGGCCAGGCCTGAGGGGAGACAGTTACTAGGCCTATAGCAAGGATTAAGATTAAGACTGCTATTATAGTTAGAGAGACAGGGAGAGGCCAGTCAGGGCGAGGGACAAAAGGCCCCAAATTGGTGGTGGTTTGAATCTGAGAAGGAACAGTGTTCATTAGGATGTAGAATGATGTAGAGAATGAGAGTAAAGAAATCAGTTCTGTCTGGAGTCAGGCTGTAGAAGGTTCCCTGGAGCCACAGTTGAGACACCAGTGTAGTCAGGTCTTTGGAGGAGGTTCCAGTCGGGGTGCTGGTCCAGAGGTCTTGTAGTAGTTGGGTCAGGAACAGCTGTAGGTTGAGGAGAGTCCAGGCCATTCAGTGACTTCTTGCATGGTTGACAGAGGTTGTCACCAGGTGAATTTTAAGGAGGTGGGTCCTGTGAGGGAGACCTGATAGGGGTCAGTTAAGGAGGGCAGCACAGGATCGGAGGTGACCCGTTTTAGGCAAGAGAGGTGTACCCAGGAGGTGACCTTCTTGAGTTTAGCTGTGGTTTGGATAAGGAGGATGATTTTGAATGGTCCCTGCCACTTTGGGGTTAGGTCACCCTGGGGATTATTAAACAGATAGACCATCTCCCCAGTTCGTAAAGGGGGCAGGGAGGCTTGGGAGTCAGGGGCAGGCAAGTTGTGGTTGAGGTATTTCCAGAGGGCATTGTAGAGTTCCGCCAGCAGAGGGGAGTGTAGGAAGCTTGGTATGGGAGGAGGTTCAGGGGGGCATCCAGGAAGGAGCATGGGCCTTCCATACATCACCTCAAAGGGGCTCAGCCCCAGGGGCTTTTGGGGCAAAGCCCATATTCTGAGGATAACAATGGGCAAAAGTTTAGTCCAATCCAGATGTACTTCAAGGGTTAGTTTGGTAAGGGTTTCTTTGGTTATTCTACTCATCCTTTCTACCTTTCCTGAGGACTGGGGATGGTATGGAATGTGAAATCTCCAGGGTATCTGTAAGAATTGGACAAGTTGTTGGGTGACCTTGGATGTAAATTCCGGGCCATTATCAGACTGTAGGAATGAAGGCAGGCCAAACCTGGGGATAATTTCTGTGAGGAGGATTTGGGCCACGGTGTGGGCCCTTTTGTTTGTAGTGGGAAGTGCTTCTACCCATCCTGAAAAGGCGTCCACAAGGACCAGGAGGTATCTGACTCTCCGGACTGGGGGCATATGAGTAAAGTCTATCTGCCAATCCTGTGCTGGGAGGCTGCCTCACACTTGGTGGGTTGGAAAGGATGTCGGTTTAAGGGTGGAATTGGGATTAATACGTTGACATGTTTGACAGGAGTGGGTAAGGTTATCTAAATATTGTTGGTCAGCATTGGATATGGGGAAGTGGTTACGGAGGAACTGTTGGAGTGTCTTGGATGAGGGATGAAAAAGTGAGTGTAGATAAGAGAGGATTTCTCTGGTGGTGGGAGGGTCGGATGGAGTCAGGGCTAAGATGACAGGGGACTGGAGGGAAGGATGGGACAGGGCCATCTCCTTTGCCTTCTGGTCTGCAGCATTGTCGGAGGCTGATATGAGACTTCCCTTTTGATGTCCCCTACAGTGGAGAATGGCAGCTTTGTTTGGTAAGAGTGCTGCCTCTAGAAATTTGTGGATCGGGTCTGAATTAATAATAGGGAATCTCTTTTGGGTTAGGAAACCTCTTTCTCTCCACATTAGGAGGTTTGAGTGAAGTATGTTATAGGCATATTTGGAGTCTGTGTGGATGTTAACCCTTTGATTTTTAGCCGGAGTTAAAGCTCTGGTGAGAGCTCTCAGTTCTGCCTGTTGGGAGGTGGTGTGAGGTGGCAGAGGCGAAGCTTCAGTTGTGTGGGTTTCGTGATTGTGACAAAGGTCCCCCTGGATGATGACATATCCTGCTGCAAAGGGTGGGGATTTTTGAGAGCTGCCATCAACGAACCAGTGTGGGGTGTCTGGGTCTAGGATGGGCTGATCTGTTAAATGTTGGAAGGGGTTTTTGAGTAAGATCTACTCTTAGGCTGCAGCTGTGTAGGAGGAAGTCTGTTGTAGAGGACATGGGTAATAAGCTGGCAGGGTTAGTGGGAGAGCAGGGAGAGAATGAGAGCTGAGGATCGAGGAGGAAGGCATGTAGGACCTGTACCCTGGAAGGGGGAAGGGCGAGGAAAGCCCAATGTGATAGTAAGTCTCAGAAGGTGTGTGGAGAACAGACTGTTAAAGGGGCATGTCTAGAGAGTTTATTTGTTTCGGGTACGAGGGCTGTGATCGCAGCCGTGGCCTGTATACAGGGAGGCCACCCCTTGGTCACCATGTCAAGCTGTTTTGATAGATAGGCTGTGGGAGCACAGGTGTCTCTGGCCCGCTGACACAGAAGTCCCAGGGCTTGTCCTTGGTTGGAATGTGCAACGAGAAAGAATGGTCTGGTGTGATCTGGCAGGTGGAGAGTTGGCACTCAGAGGAGGCTCTGGGTGAGCTCGTGAAGAGGATTGGCCAGCGAGGAGGGATTAAAGAGGGGCTCACCCAGACATCCTTTATCCTTTAGTTGCCTCATAGAGAGGCTTTGCAAGGAGGGAGAAGTTAGGGATCCAGAAACGGAAAAAGTTGAGGAGGCCGAGAATAGACAGGAGCTCCCTTTTCGTTTTTGGAAGTGGACAGTTAATCAAGGCCTGAATTCTATCTGAGGGAATAGTTCTTTGTTGATGGGATATGGAGAGCCCCAAGTAGGTGACGTTTGTCTGGGCTATTTGGGCCTTAGATTGGGATACCCGATAATCCCAGGATCCCAGGGCCCCAAGGAGTTTGGCAGTATGTTGGAGACAGAGTTTTCAGGTTGGGCTACAAAGGAGGAGGTCATCTACATATTGGAGGAGATGACTCGGGGTCAGGTCAAGCGTCTGTAGGTCCTTTTGTAAAGCCTGTCCAAAAAAGTGAGGACTGTCTCTGAACCCCTGGGGGAGAACTGTCCACGTTAGTTGTTGGGAAACGTGAGTCTCAGGGTCTTGCCAGATGAAGGTGAAAAGGGGTTGGGAGAGGGGGTGGAGAGGGATGGCGAAAAAGGCATCTTTGAGATATAATACCGTGAAGTGGGTTACAGTCGGGGGTATGGTAGACAGAAGGGTGTAAGGGTTAGGGACTACTGGGCATGTCGATGTGATGGCCTCATTGACTTTTTGCAGATCCTGGACCAGTCTCCAAGAGTTTGGTCCCTTCCTTACTGCCAGAATAGGGGTGTTGTGTGGTGAATGGGTAGGAATTAGGAGAGAGGCTTGAAGAAGATGGTCTATGATAGGGTTAAGTCCCCTGTGGGCCTCCGGGGTGAGAGAGTACTATTGTTGAGTGATTATAGTCAAGTGGTCTTTTAGGGTAATGTGGACTGGGGGATGATGTTTGGCTATGGATGGGTGATCAGTGTCCCACACTTGGGGGTCTAAGGCGGGTAGATCCAAGGGAAGGTCAGGGGTGAGGGATAGGGACCATCCAGGTGCCATCTGAATGCAGAATATAGAGACTGTATCGAGGGGGAGTATGGTAATAAAGACTCCCAATTTGGATAACAAACCTCTCCCTAGGAGTGCCATCGAGCACTGAGGCATTATGAGGAATGAGTGTATAAGGATCGATTTTCCAAATTGACAGAGTAATGGAGGGCTGATTTTTGGCCTTAGGGGAACTCCAGAGACCCCTTGATTGTGAGTTCTGAGTCTTGAGTTGGGCCAGAGTAGGAAGTTAAGAGAGAGAAAGTGACTCCAGTGTTTACTATAAAGGAGGTCTTTTTTCCGGCTACTACCCCGTCTACCCTAAGTTCCGAGCTCCTATTTGGGACAGAGGCGCCAGGGCATCCCTGTGGACATTCCACTCTCCAGGTCTGGAAGGTGGGGACCTCCCCAGGGGTGCCAGGGCATCCCTGGGGACAGTCCATCTTCCAATGTCCCCACTGGCCACAGGTTTGGCATGCTTTAGTGGGGGGCCACGGGCTTGGGCATGCCTTTGCCCAGTGTCCTGACTGGTTGCATAGGAAGCAGGGTCCGGGTGCGGGTCTTAAGCCCCATTCTGGGATGGCTTGGGCCGGGCTGATTTCCCTTAATTGCTACCGCCAAAAAGGCATATTTAACTTTTCTCTCAAGTTCTTTTTCTCTCTTAGCCTCCTCCTCTCTATTATTGAACACCTTGAAGGCTACTTCTAGAAGGTCTCTTTGGGGGGGTCTCAGGCCCCTTTTCTAGCTGTCGAAGCTTGTGTCTGATGTCAGGAATGTGTCTGATGCCACTCTGTAGGCGACAGTGGGGGACGCTCTACCTCGACACAGAGCTCTCTTCTCATAACTCATATTGCGACTATTGGTGATGACTCAAGCTCTCAGTAGGAGCCTCTGCTTGCCTTTCAATTATGGGGTCTGGCCAATCTGTCCCAAAAGATTCCCTTCTGACCTATGTTCTCAAAAATCTCAAACCACTCTCACTCACTGAACTCAAAGCTAACCGTTTAAAACAACTCTGTACACAGATTTGGCCTCAATACCAATTAGACAATCAAGACCGCTGGCCTGAAGTCGGCACATTGACTGTAACATTCTAGAAAATCTCACCAACTTCCTTAAACGGAATGGCAAGTGGTCAGAGGTCCCCTACACCCAAGCCTTTTGGGCCGTTCGGGGCAGGCCCTCCCTATGCAAGGCCTGCTCCACTCATGAGGTCCTTCTATGCACCTTGCCTCCCAAGCAAAAGGGCTCTTTTCCTCAACTAACCACAGACCACAGATCATGACCTTGCACAACCCTGGAGTTCAACCCTGCAGACGAGCCCCCTCCCTACCCGCCACCCCCCCCACCCTCTCCTTTCCCTTCATCCAACTTACCTACTGGC
>SJYV01020660.1:1672379-1722065 GCA_006410875.1 Neotragus pygmaeus
ACCTTCCACCCCCTGCATCTGTCCAGAAGATATATCAACCCCTGTCCAGAAACCTTCCACCCCCTACATCTGCTACATCTGCACAGAAGACTTATCACCCCCTTCCCAACTACAAATGCCATCTCAACTAAAGAATACCCAAAACATCCCCCCTGATTAACGTTTCCCTTGTCGCTTCCACAAACCTCCCTAAAAAAAAGTGCCTTCGTGAGCGGTGCAAGCCTTGTACTAAGGCTTTATTGGTGCTTTACATGCCCCCAGGCCTCGGCTCTACCCCCTTTCCCTGTCTCTCTCTCTGACGACCTCCAGAATAGAGAACTCTTGCCATTTGAATGCTCTACATGCAACACTGCACTCAAGCTGGCCTCTAGATTAAGGTAAGATCCAGACGGTGTTCTAGAGGCGCACTAGAACACAGTCCTCTCTGGGTCCTGGGGACCCCTGGCCCAGGGCCACTCTGTAGGTGACAGTGGAGGACGCTCCACCTCAACACAGAGCTCTTTTTTCATAACTCCTATTGAGACTATGGGTGATGACTCAAGCTCTCAGTAGGAGCCTCTGCTTGCCTTTCAATTATGGGGTCTGGCCAGTCTGTCCCAAAAGATTCCCCTCTGACCTGTGTTCTCAAAAATCTCAAACCACTTTCACTCATTGAACTCATAGCTAACCATTTAAAACAACTCTGTACACAGATTTGGCCTCAATACCAATTAGACAAGACTGCTGGCCTGAAGTCTGCACATTTGACTTTAACATTCTTCAAAATCTCACCGACTTCCTTAAACAGAATGGCAAGTGGTCGGAAGTCCCAAATGCCCAAGCCTTTTGGGCCCTTCGGAGCAGGCCCTCCCTATGCAAGGCCTGCTCGACCCATGAGGTCCATCTATACACCTTGCCTCCCAAGCAAAAGGGCTCTTCTTCCTCAACAAACCATGGACCGCGACCTTCCGCACCCCGAGAGTTCAACCCTGTGGATAAGCCCCCTCCCTGCCCACCACCCTGCCAACCCTCTCCTTCCCCTTCATCCAACTCACCTACTGGCCCAGAAACCTCTCCTGACTCCCCCTCGACCCCGCTTCCCCATCTCCCTGACTCCCCCTCACCCTTCCTTCCCCTGCTGCCACATGGTCACATACCCAACACATTTCCCCTGAGAGAGATGGCAGGACCAGAGGGCCCCACTCGAGTCCACGTGCCATTTTCATTGTCAGATATGAGCCAGACTGAAGAAAAGTTAGGATCATTTTCTGAAAATCCTACCAGATGCAGAAAGGAATTCCTGAGACTCTCCCAGGCCTGTAACCTCACATGGAGTGACGTATATTATATCCTAAATGCCATTTTCACCTTTGACGATAAAGACCGTATCTGGCAAGCAGCAAAAGCCCATGCTGACCATTTACATAACCAAGACTGGGATAGCTCAGTTGCTGATGAGGCGGTGCCTCAGTTAGATCCCCACTGGGACTTACCTGCCTGGTGACCCAGGTATCAGGAGACTCAATCACATGGTTACCTGCATTCTAGAAGGAATGCAGAAAAATACTCATATCCACGTTAATTATGATAAAGTCAGAGAAATCACCCAAGGGGCAGATGAAAATCCAGCTTTATTCTTGGCACGCTTCACAGAGGCAGTCCAGAAGTATACCAACCTAGATATCACCACCCCTGCTGGGTTACTCTACCTTCACATCCAATTAATCAGCCAGTCCTGGGACCCGGAGAGGACTGAGTTCTAGGGCGCCTCCAGAACACCGCCCTGATCTTACCTTAATCTAGGGGCCGGCTTGAGTGGAGTGTCGCACGTAGAGCAGTTGAATGACAAGAGTTCCCTGTTCCAGAGGTCGTCAGAGAGAGAGGGAGGGAAAGTGGGTGGAGCCAAGGCCTCGGGGTAGCAGAGCATCAGTAAAGCCTTACACAAGGCTTGCACTGCTCGCGAAGGCACTGGGCACCCCCAAGGGGAACTTGAGCCCTGGCAGAAAAGTGAGCTCGGAGGATGTTCGGGCTCCCAGACTCCAGGAAAAGGGAAAACAATGAGAGCCAGGGAGAGTGAGACAAGTGCCTCGCCCCTTCCCAGTTTGACACCAAGAATGTAAGGTATAGTTCAGGCCGAGGCAGAAAGAGGAAAGACGACCTCAACAGAAGTAGATTACTTTTATTCAGGCAAGGAGGGGCGACAGTCGGCCTAACGACCAGGCTGAGCACGGAGAGGGACCAGGGAGGCTCCATATTTACAGGGAGGTTTGTGTAAGCGATAAGGGAAACGTTAATCAGGCGGGATGTTTGGGGTATTCTTTAGTTGAGATGGCATTTGTAGTTGGGCAGGGGGTGATAAGTCTTCTGGGCAGGTGTAGGGGGTGGAAGGTTTCTGGACAGGGGGTGATAAGTCTCAGATGCAACCAGCCTGGAGCATCAGTGACGTGAAATCGCTTAGTCATGTTCGCACTCTTTACGAGCCTGTGAACTGTAGCCTACCAGGCTCTTCCATCCATGGGATTTTCCAGGCAAGAATACTGAAGTGGGTTGCCATTTCCTTCTCCAGGAGATCTTCCCGACCCAGGGATTGAACCCGGGTCTCCCACATTGTAGGCAGACGCTTTACCATCTGAGCCACCAGGGAAGTCCCTAGGGAAGTCCCCACCAGGGAAAGAGCATCAGGGTGGGACCTAAAGTTCTGTTTTGTTTTCTCCAAAGTTAGATGATTCAGCAAGGGCCTATGTTAGATGATTCAGCAAGGGCCTATGAGACTATTATTTTCTTTTCTAGGCCCAAAAGACTCCTTCAAACTTTAACATAATTCTTTTAGGCTATAATAATTTTCATGTACTGCACAACTTTTTGTGTGTGTAATCATTCATTTTCTTGGATAGATTTTACTATAGAAGCTTGAAATCAAGCTTAAAACTCATTTGTCATTATCAAGTGTTTTTCCCTTTATTTCCTTTTGGCGTCTCTTTTCTTAGAATAATGATCAATTTTCAAAATTAGATAGTTAAGGAAAGCTTTGTTTTGAAGAATTCAACCTAATCAATTTCTATATTAGCATGGCTTATCTTGATATGGCTGGCAAAATGTAAAATATCTACACCTAAGTTTTTAGGTTTCTCTTTATAATGATAATTTAATAAGCTAGCATTTATTGAGTATTTATTCCATGCCAAGTGTTATTCCTAATTCGTAATATGTATGAAAACACTTAAGCTCATAGTAGTCATAGGTGGCTGGAAGTATTCAGTTGACCAAAAAGTTCCTTCGGGTTTCAAAAACCTGAAGGAACTTTTTTGCCAAACCAGTATTAAAATGCTTGTTTCACAGGTGAGAAAGCTAAG
This sequence comes from Neotragus pygmaeus, assembly GCA_006410875.1. Classification (NCBI taxonomy): domain Eukaryota; kingdom Metazoa; phylum Chordata; class Mammalia; order Artiodactyla; family Bovidae; genus Neotragus; species Neotragus pygmaeus. The sequence continues at coordinate 1,675,712 of SJYV01020660.1, forward strand.
AGGTAGAAACATTAATAATTTACCCCAGGCCTCATGGCTAGAAAGTGGAGGCTGGAACCCAGGCAGACTGGCTCCAGAATCTTAACTGTTGATCACTCTAATGCTTAAATTAGCTGATACAGCCCAGAGAAAGGAGACAAGCTGACCACTTAATGCAGATTGCTGAGAAATACAACAGGAGGGAAGAACAGAATGGAAATTGTGCTCCCTGCATCCTGGATACTTGGGGCTGTTGCACGGAGATGATCCAGAGAGACGTTGTCGGGTGGGAGGTGGGAGGTGGGAGGGGGATTCAGGATTGGGAGCTCATGTACACCTGTTGGGGATTCATGTCGATGTATGGCAAAGCCTATAGAGTATTGTAAAGTAAAATAAAGTAAAAAAAATAAATAAATTTAAAAAAGAAAGAAATTGTGCTCCCTGCTCTATTGGAGACATTTTTCCCAAGGGAAAAATATGCACATTTAAGAAACTTTTCTCCTTTAGTCAGGAAATGTGTTCACAAGGAGACAAAAGAACAGTAAAGACTCTGTATCACATCACTGAATCACCACTGTAACCCCAATGCTTGGCTCAGGCTTGCCTCAAGCTCTAGCAGCTCAGTAAACAGTTAATTTTGTTAATGCTACCTGATCTGATTTGGTGAAAGCTCTTTTTTAAGTAAACTCTACATACAGGAATTTTGTAAGACATTTATCTCCAGGAAGACTAGCACCCTTGAAATACCCTACATATCACCCAACAATAATCGCTACTGTACACAGTTCAAATTTTCTATTAAAAATCGCTCTTAAACATCTTTTCTCTTCTAAAAGGAAATTAAATACTCAGTAAGTAACCCTTCTTATGGAGAAGCTGGGTGTTTTCCCTCAGCCAGAGAAACCATTGCTTTTCCTTGTATGCATCCCCCAAGGGAGCTTTGTTTCAGAACTGGCACCATTGATCACTTAGCATCTTAACCACATTTATTTACAACTTTGCTCTTCACCTGAGGAGGGAAGTGTTCTTTTGTATTCTGAAACATGCATTTCGATAAGGGTATATATCATAATTGACTTTCACATCTCAAATTAAGACTGCATCCCTGACTGTAATGAGATACTGGCAAAAGTGCTTTATTAATACTGTGCTGTGCTTAGTCACTCAGGACTATAGCCCACCAGGCTTCTCTGTCCTTGGGGACTCTCCAGGCAAGAATACTGGAGTGGGTTGCCATTCCCTCCTCCAGGGGATCTTCCCAACCCAAGGATCGAACCCAGGTCTTCTCCCATATTGCAAGTGAATTATTTACCATCTGAGCCATCAGGGAAGCCCAAGCACACTAGAGTGGGTAGCCTATCCTTTCTCCAGGGGATCTTCCTGACTCAGGAATCAAACCAGGGTCTCCTGCATTGCAGGCGAATTCTTTACTGATTGAACTACCAGGGAAGTCCCTTTTATACCTTCCAACAATTAACGTAAATTATCAATTAACAGAAATAGGAACATCACAAGATTCCAAAATTACCCAAGTCTTGGAAAGACAGTTTTTCAAAAATTTCCCTTTAGCAAAGGATCCTACCCCTACCATCTTCAAAAAAAAAGTTCAGTTTGAACAAGCCCTAGTTGTGTAATCAAGATTTATTCATCTCATAAAAATAAAACAAATTTAAAGTCATGTTATTTGCTGGAGAGGATGTGGAGAAAAAGGAACCCTCCTACACTGTTGAGGAGAATGTCCATAGTGGCTCAGTATGGAGGTTCTTTAAAAAACTAAAAATAAAACTACCATATGATCCAGCAATCCCACTTCTGGGCATATGCCCAGAAAAAACCATTATTCAAAAAGATGCATGCATCCCAATGTTCATAGCAGCACCATTTATAATAGCCAAGACAGATACAACCTAAATGTCCATTGACAGATGAATGTGTAAAGAAGATGTGGTATATAATGGAATATTACTCAGCCATAAAAAAGAAATAACACCATTTGTAGCAACATAGATGGACCTAGAACTATCATATTGAGTGAAATAAGTCAGAGAAAAACAAATATCATGCAATATCACTTATATACAAATGAACTTATTTACAAAACAAAAATAGACTCACAGACATAGAAAACAAACATGGTTACCACAAGCAAAAAGGGGTTGGGAGGAGACATAAATTGAGAGTTTGGGATTAACATATATATATTACTGTATATAAAATAGATAAAGTACATAGGGAACAATATTCAGTATCTTATAATAACCTATCATGGAAAAGCATCTGAAAAAGAATATATATACATATATGTATGTATGTGTGTGTATATATATATATAGCTGAATCACTTTGCTATATACCTGAAACTAACACAACTTTGTAAATCAGCTATACTTCAACAAAAAAGCAATAAGGAAAACAGTCACATTATTATAATAAACAATAATGTACACAAAATTTTATATGTTAACACATTAAGTGTTAGAATTCAAATAAGAGAGCTGTAAAGACACACACATATCAAACACACTTGTGAATTAGCCATATGAAAAGTACCTGTGTAAACAAGTATCTACATCTATATGTCACATCTATGCGAGATACATATTTCTCAGTATGTCATCATTTGCTCTTTCTTATTTGCTTACATTAGGAATCTGGTAAGAGCTAGACTCTGTGGTTACCCACTGTTCTTACCACAATAAAACTGGAAAAAGTACTTTCAATAAAAAATTAAGTCTCATTATCATACATTTTAAAAAACTAGAAAAATAACTTAGAATGAAAACTAAAGTTGATATAGAAGCAGTAACATTCCTGACCACAGTACTAAAAATATTTTAAAATCAGAGCTTCTTAGCAACCTGGATCCTAAAGGTGATAGAGAGATAAGGGGAAGCAGTGCTCAAGAGCCAGTGTTTATTTATTGGAAACTATCTTGCTCAGATGCATAATGGACAGTTCTAAGCACAACTGAAAAATTAATTTGGTCTTACAAAACCTTGAAAGAACTACACTTAGCAGACAAGTGAGTCAAATCTAGTTCCTATCAGATTCCTAGTGAAAGTGAATAAGAAAGAGCAAATGACAAAATACTGGGAAATATGTATCTTGTATAGATATGAAATGTGTATAGATATGTATGTTTATTTATGCAAGTAATTTTCATATGTCCAATTTACAAGTATGTTTGATATGTGTGTATGTCTTTATATCTCTATAATTTGAATTCAAACACAATGAAGATATGGATAGTATTGCTGTCTGTGTGAGATGTAAATATATAAAAGCCCCTATTTTACATTTTCTGCAGATATTGAAAAACATGTTTATGTTTTGTCTAAGGTTTTGTGTGTGTCTCTCTCTTTTTTTGTGTTTGAGTCTATTTTTCTAATATAAAGTCTTGCTTCAAAAAAAAAAGCCAGTTCATTCCTGTACTCTGCCTGCTTGCTATTGTTTGCCAGGAGTCTGCAGCTATGTTACATTATATGAAGATGAACATTAGAGCAACTTCAAAACCCATCTTTCCTCTCTTTTTGCTTACCATATAAAGCTGCAAGGAAACACTCTGTCATTAATTTTCTATACATACCTCACTCTGTAAAACTTTGAGAATAAGCAGCGTCTCCTAGAGTGCTTGTGTGTGTAACTAGAGAATATTAGTTGAAGCACTTCATCAGTGATAAAGCTTAACTTGCATGTGAGGCATTGTTAGCATTAGCATTGCTCTAACTCAGTAAAATGGTATCTAGGACTGAAAAAAGCCAGTCATGTCATTAAGGAATGGAATGGAAATGAATAGCTATTAAAACACTTATAGCTGAGTGTTGGGAACTTTACCAGAAGTTTCACATAGTTTGTCTTACTACTTAATAGCATTTGTAGGGAATATTGCTGGAACTCTTAAAGAGGCCAAGTAATTTGTGGTGGTTACAAAGGTAGCTCCATAGAAGATTAGCTATCATACCTTTTCATTTGAGAACGAATCATATTGCCAGTGCAGACCATTTCCCTCTAAAATTGTGTTGGTTTGGTCAGGTACTTTACTTACTGATGGGTAGCCTATTATGGAACTGTCAGAACTCATGCCATAAGTTCTATACTGCATGCAAAATCATGGTCTTACTATATTACATAGAAATGACAATGTTGTGAATTGGTGATATTCATGAACTCCGTTGTCTTTATAATCATTGTCTGTTCATTACAATGTACTAACTCTGCAGACAGTTTTCAGTGACATGTAGATCTTTTTTAACTTGCCCCTGAAAGCCACCTATTGTGGCAGACAGTATACCTTGGATCTTTATCTACTAAGTTGACATTTTCTCTATCTGATGATTGTCATCCCTACCTGTCAAATAAAGTACAGTGTTATCATATGTTTATATCCCAGTGAGCTGCCATTGAAGAGTTTCATGAAAAATATACGGGAAATATAAGGGAAACCTCCACCGAAACCTTCTCTAGATTAAGTATATGGACGGGGAGTCTATAGAGCAGGCAGTAGATGGTGCCATCTGTTTTTAAAGGATAACACAGAATGTGAATTAAAGAGGGGTTAGGGGCAGGTAGGAAAGGGGATTATTATGACTCTTATCCATTCATTCAGTTTCTAAGTTGCAAAACTGTTACTGCAACTCTCCTTGTCCCATTAGGGAGAAAATACAGAAGGAAATAACTGTAATGCAAAGCAATGTGTACTATATCATGACAATGCAGATGGAGGTTCTGGAGGAAAAAAAATCACACTTATGTTTGGATTATTAGCTCATCAACTAATAACATATTTAGATATTTGTAAAGGTATAAATATTAGGGTTTTCCTGGTGGTTCAGTGGTGAAGAATCTGCCTGCCAATGCAGGAAACGCCGGTTTGATCCATGGGTCAGGAAGATCCCCTGGAGAAGGAAATGGTGACCCACTCCAGTATTCTTGGCTGGGAAATCTCATGGACCAAGGAGCCTGGTGGGCTACGGTTCATGGAGGTTGCAAAAGAGTCGAACATGACTTAGTCACTAAACAACAGCAAGGGTATAAAACACCAACCAGGTTAGGACCCAGCCTTATCAGATCTGCTGAATGTTAGTGCTGTTACAACTAAATAACAGAGATTTGCTTGCTGAAGGCAGCTGTGCATTGATTTACTTTAAGATAAGAAGAGTACAGAAGTTAGATATTGAGTTCTGTTCTCTCACTCTATGAGAGACTTTAGAGGGTCCACTTAGTAACTTACTAGGCAGAGCATACTGGCACTGTTTCCAGAGTGTTCAGTGAACCAAGAATGAGGCTGCAGTCAGAAAGCCTGCAGTGGGTTTCCTGTGTGCAGAAACCTCTGAATCTGAGTCTTGCACACTGCCACCAGAGGTCAGGGCCTGGAGGAGAGGGCAGTCTCTCCCAGGAAGGAAGTGTTGTATTACCCGAGGAAGCACAGGAACCAAAATCCCGTCCTCTCTTCCTGAGAGCAGCTCACTGCTGGCTGAGTAGGGTTTGAAGGGAGGACCTCAGAAATGTTCTGCCCACGCAAAGGTATGTGTGCGTGCTCTCAGCTTTAAACCAGTCATTTTAGAAGGTCAGAGAAGGATGACTTCGTTCTATTATCCAAATCCAGATGAGCCCTGCGGTTCTGTTGGCTGCTACCCCCAGAAAGGGAATGTTTGCTGGAGTGCCCAGGAGGGAGTGACTCTGTTGAATACTAATCTGAATAGAGGATTTAAAAAAAGACTTTCTGTGCATGTTCATTATTTGTGATTTTCTGTAGGTGCGGCTGCCGTGATTCTATATGGAGGCACTCCCAGAAATAGATTCAAACATAGTGGTTTTAAGTCGGTTTTCATGTCCAGTGGCCATTTGTATATGTCATTGGTGGGTGTTGTTTTTTTTTAGTGCATTCACAGGAAATCATTTGTCAGTAAGATTTCCATATTACTTTCTCTTGCCCCAACCCTAGCACAGCTGGGGTAATGATAACGATTAATTCACAGGCTTATGCTTTTATCACCACTGTGCTCTGGGTTTGAGAGTGGTATGCACTTCCTTAGATTCTCCTAACCATTCTCTTGAAAGTTTGCTTAAATGCCTTTGTTTTTCTTTAGTATGTTATTTCAAGTCCTCTAGGCTCCACCGAAATGTAGAGGGGAATTGATAGGTTTTTGGTTTTTTTTTTTTGGTCAGATAAGTCAAAATAACTTTATTATTGAGGGGTTGGCCTATGCTTTTCAATGGAACAGAGACCTCAAAAGAGCTGAGGCACGTGAGTAACCTCTTTGTTTTTAATGGCATGCACCAGATAGGATTCATTATTGACTTTTNTTTTGGTTTTTTTTTTTTGGTCAGATAAGTCAAAATAACTTTATTATTGAGGGGTTGGCCTATGCTTTTCAATGGAACAGAGACCTCAAAAGAGCTGAGGCACGTGAGTAACCTCTTTGTTTTTAATGGCATGCACCAGATAGGATTCATTATTGACTTTTTTTTTATGTTTCCTCTTTATTTTTTTTTTAATTTTTTTTTTTTTTTCTTTTTTTTTTTTTAATATTCTTTTNACGTGAGTAACCTCTTTGTTTTTAATGGCATGCACCAGATAGGATTCATTATTGACTTTTTTTTTATGTTTCCTCTTTATTTTTTTTTTAATTTTTTTTTTTTTTACTTTATTTTACTTTACAATACTCTATTGGCTTTGCCATACATCAACATGAATGTTCTGCATTATTATTTTATTTTTCAAAAGAAGTAAATACTGTTACCAGGTTAGTTTTTCCTCAATCACAAACAACTGTGTAACAATATCAGAGTATAGAATATAGTTTACCACTTAGTCATGAAGTTTAATAATGCTGTGGGATATGCCCTTTCAAATTAGTGATAAATTGATGAGCATGATGCCCACTTAAAACACTGAATGTTTTTCTTTTTATTTGGTTAATTTCAAAAGCAATTATTTCACAATACAGGGTAAGTTATGTAATATCTTTGCAGAAAAAGAAATGTTTTTAATTAGAAATAAGCAATCTAATTTCATTTTTCCAATTCAGCAGACAGATTCAGTGCTGGTAATCATATCAATAATATGCAAAATGCCCAAGTTAGATATTTAGATGATTGGTTTTAGCCCAAACAACTTTTCATTTTAATTACAGAATCTAAAACTTTTAAGTCATCAAGCAGTTTGATAACCAGTCATAGCAAAATGTAATTTCCAAGCAACACCCAGTGTTTAAACAATTACATTCAGCTCAAATTTGAGAGATATCCAAAGTGTCTAAGTTTTCAATCTTTGAGATTTAAAAAATATTCAAGAATTGAAAAATCTTTAGGCTATAGATGTTACAAAAGTGTGTAAAGCCCTTTTTCAAAGCTGTTGTTTTTAAGAATCATTTCACATACAGCCCAGCGATTATATTTTATAAGATTAGGAGATCCGTGCGCACAGGATTCTGGCCACTCCTGAGTTTCAGTGAAGCTCTGGGTTGGGTCGGACCCCGCCTTCCATTCCTCCTACCTGTCCTCCAAGCCATCCTCCCCTCCCCCAATTGCTTCCTCTTCTTTATTCCTCTCTTCCTCCCTCCTATATATCATATCCCCCCGGCAGTTGCACACCCAGGCATCTTTGTTGCACAAGCAGATTTGTTTTCTCCAACCAGTGGCCATCATTGTAAGACTGAAAGACAGCAATTAATATTTTATATGTAGCACTTAAGCCTCTTCACCGAGATTACGCATTTTGCTTCTTTATACCCATCCAAAGGCACTTAATAAATGTTTACTGATTGTCTAGTTAGATTGTATTATGACTGATTTTGAGAATTTCCATACCCTCTGCTGTTACCAGCACTATATTTCCTGGCTTCTAAGACATACCTTTTTTCACAGTTTACCTTTTTAAAATCTGAAAGTATCTTATGCTCAGTGGTGTTTCGTGGTTTAATTGACAGGATTTTGCCTTTTTCTCTCTCAATGGTGCATCTTATAATCACTGCAATCTTGATGAAATATGTGAGTAAAAACTCTAGATAAATACATTACTCGTATTATATGCTAAATGCTATGCATTTCACATTTAAACTCTGTAATAGTATTCTCTTTCTGTTATGTCACTTATCCATGACTAACTTGGGTCACTTCTCACTACTTTCCTCCACTCTAATTCCTTTGCACTGTGGTTCTACTTGTTCTTGGACCAACTGCCTTGACTGAAAACCTCTGGAAGATGCTCCCAGAATTTTATTAGTAAGATAACTACCAGTATTTAACAGTACTGATGTGGTTCAAGTTATGGTTCTACTCGTTTAAACTAAATGTACTTGGTGATTAATAATTGTTCTCAGAGTTTCAAATTACATATTCAAAGACTAGAAATCATATGAATAAGTTCTTCATCATGAGATTGTTAGGACAATTTGTAAAAAATATTGGACCAGTAAAATATTGAATGTGAAATGTGTATGACAGCAGTTGATAAACTATGAAGTACTGTTCAACTATCAGTTGTAGCATCAACATTAAAACATCAGACTATTGGGGGAGGAAAGAAGAAATTATAAAATTCATCTCAAATTAAGGAAAGTAAATTCTGCATTTTAATTATCACTGGAAATAATGATGTGACCCATTAACTCATTGACTAAATTGTAAGGAGAACTGTGAAATCTCTCTCCAGAGAACTTCCAACTTTCGAGTCCAAAGCTGTCTTGAATCCCAATGCTGAATGCATGCCAGTCTCTGAAAGCTTGTATCCTTTATTGAATTAGCAGAACCACAGCACCTCTGTGGCATTAAAAATAAAAGATGTTACTTAGATTCCCCAATTCCTTTCCTATCTTTGTTCCTTCCATTTGAGTCATATCGATCTATAAATTACAGTAAGACTTTGGAAAAATAACATAAGGATGTTTAACAGCGTATTTTGGAATCATTATATGACAAAGTTTTGTCTAATGGAGGAAAACATGGTGGAATGGAGTGGTGGGGAGGTGGCCAGAAATTATTGTTCTTTCTGTGTTTGAATTGATTGCTTGGTCTGATTGAAGCAACCAAAACTTATTGTCTATTTATTGGGTCCCCAATGTTATTTATTTACCAAACCCTGTTATACATAAAGACTTAAACAGAATTGGCACATGAACATACGTTTTAGTAGAGTCTTATTTCCCACAGAAAGTTATGGTGTAAGTTAATGCCCACTGGGAAAAAATTCTGTAATAATACGCCATGGTCCCAGATATTCACAAAAGAGAAATGACACAAAATGGATTGAATCAAATCAGATCAGTCACATAGTTAATTCCAGCATCAGGACTCTTTTTCNACAGAAAGTTATGGTGTAAGTTAATGCCCACTGGGAAAAAATTCTGTAATAATACGCCATGGTCCCAGATATTCACAAAAGAGAAATGACACAAAATGGATTGAATCAAATCAGATCAGTCACATAGTTAATTCCAGCATCAGGACTCTTTTTCTGCCATCAAGAAGATTTCAGATATTTTCAGCTTGAAATTTCGTCTTGCAATTTGCCAAAGAAAAATGAATTCTACAGAAGAACATAGAAACCAAAAGTGCTTTTAAAAAAAAGCTGGTTAGGATATTTGTATGTATTTGAGCATTCTTTAATACTTGCATTTCATTGTATTGGCTTTCACAGTTTCAAGAAAATAAAATAACAATAAAAAATAAATATCATTGCTGTATCTTCAAAATACAGCATACTTCCACATCAGTTAAAATAGTATTGTTGAATATAAATCTCATTGCTCTAGTAAGTATAAAAAACATTTTTTTTTTGGAAGAGAAATATGCTTTGTGCATGTGTTGCTTTTGAAGATAGGGATACTTTCAAGAGCTAGTGTAAAAAAAGACAAAAATACTGTATTAAAGGCGTGTGCAGGTGAAAAGGGGAATTGAAGGAGAGGGAACTGTGGTCATTTGAAAATCCTGTTTATCTCCTACACTTAAGCTTCCAATGAAGAGTCTATCATTATCTCATTTCAGTCACTTTATTTTCAAAAGCCAAATGTTTTCTACTGCAAACATTTTCTCATCTAATAATATATTGGGGGTTAATATACTTTCCATCTCAATTTATTAATAGTTAACAGCTAACACTTAGATTGGACAGACTTAGTTCAGTTCAGTCGCTCAGTCGTGTCCAACTCTTTGCGATCCCATGAATCTCAGCACACTAGGCCTCCCTATTCATCATTAACTCCCAGAGTTCACTCAGACTCACGGCCATCAAGTCCGTGATGCCATCCAGCCATCTCATCCTCTATCATCCCCTTCTCCTCCTGCCCCCAATCCCTCCCAGCATCAGAGTCTTTTCCAATGAGTCAACTCTTCTCATGAGGTTGCCAAAGTACTGGAGTTTCAACTTTAGCATCATTCCCTCCAAAGAAATCCCAGGGTTGATCTCCTTCAGAATGGACTGGTTGGATCTCCTTGCAGTCCAAGGGACTCTCAAGAGTCTTCTCCAACACCACAGTTCAAAAGCATCAATTCTTTGGCGCTCAGCCTTCTTCACAGTCCAACTCTCACATCCATACATGACCACAGGACTGACTTAGTATTAGGTACTATATTAAGTGCTTTACCCATATTAATTCATTAACATGTTAACACATTTTAGGCAAAGTTATATAAATCATGCATCAAGCATGTGTTAACTCCTGGAAGTTCATGGAAGCACCATTTTTCTAGTTGTTCAGACCAGAGACACTGCTGCATTTTTAAGACTCTTCTTTTACCTCTTCTACTCTGATCATCCCTGAGATTCAGCTGGCTCTATTCTCAAAATAAATCCAGAATCTGCCAAGCTCTGAGCCACCTGTGCAGCTCCCTTCTGGGTCCAAATACCTTAATCTTTCAGCTGCGTTATGGCAACAGCCTCCTGACCGGTCCCCCTGCCTCTGCTGCTTTCCGCACCACCCCTCTACCTGTCAGCTTTCAGGAAGGCAGGTGGAGGTATGTGGTACCAGGAATCTCATTGTGTGAATGTCATTGTCTCTCTCCTATGCCCAAACCTCTTCAGGGGCCCCTCTCTCTCAGAGTGAAAGCCAAGCTGAAGTTCTCATCACGGTGCACAGTCTTAACTGGTCATCCCCACCTGAGCGCGCAGACACACAGAGCGCTTGTTTCCTTCAGTGCCCTCTGCATTCCAACAACCTTCGCTGTTCCTTGAACCCACCAGACATGCTTGTTTCTTTCACACGGCTTTTTCAATTGCTATTCCCTCTGTCTTGGAGATTCCCAGGTGGCTCAGTGGTAAAGAATCCACCTGCCAATGCAGGAAAGGTAGAAGATGCAGGTTGATCCCAGGGCCAGAAAGATTTCCTGGAAGACAAAAATGCAACCCACTCCAGTGGAAATCCCACAGATTAAGGAGCCTGGCAGGGTACAGTCTATAGAGTGTCAAAGAGTTGGAGATGTCTGAGCTTTGAAGGCTTTTCCTATAGAGGCTCATATAGCCAGCTCCTCATGTTCTTTAGCCTTTTTTCAGGAGTTATAACTTTTCAATGTGACTTTCCCTGGCCACCTTATCTAAAACTTAAAACCCTCCAGCCCCGCCACATTTCATATCTTTCTTCTCTGTTTTTTGTTGTTTTTTTTTCTCCTTAGCACTTATCAGTAAAAAAATATATGTGTGTTGATATTTATCTTGCTAACTGGAATGCAAACCCTGTGAAGAAGAATTTTTTTGTCTTTTTTTTTTCAAAGTCAAGGTTTAAATTTTTAATGAATTTTATCATTTGTTATTGACAGATTTGTTAAAGTATACTCTGTATGCATCATTTATTTCTAGTAACAAGAGTACTGTATACAGTACAAAAAGAAGACAAGCATCTTAAAGAATTATAACTCTCATCATATTGCCTCTTATAAGCAAAACCTCTTATATGAGTACTTGGAAAATAAATATTGATTAGATAATAGTAACAATATAACCATGGCCAACATTTATGATGTCTTTACTATGTCCAGACATTTTTCTTTTTTTTTAATATTTTTTTTAGATTTAACTTAAAATGTATTTTATTTATTAGTTATTATTCTTAAATTTGTCTAGCAACCATACTCCAATTGAAAAAATATATAATTATATATTTCCAGAAATACACATCCTCAATTTAAGACAATCAAAAAAAAAAAGACATAGCAGTTTGTTGGATGCTTTGTCTTCACAAAAAGAGTTATAACAGCCACTATTTTCCTAATTAATTTTCTTTTTTTTTTACTTTATATTACTTTACAATACTGTATTGGTTTTGCCATACATTGACACAAATCCACCACAGGTGTACATGAGTTCCTAATCCTGGACCCCCCTCCCACCTCCCACCCCATATCATCTCCCTAGATCGTCCCCGTGCACCAGCCCCAAGCATCCTGTATCCTGTATCGAACATAGACTGGTGATTCGTTTCTTACATGATAGTATACATGTTTTTATGCCATTCTCCCACATCATCCCACCCTCTCCCTCAGAGTCCAAAAGTCCATTCTATACATCTGTGTCTCTTTTGCTGTCTCACATACAGGGTTATCATTACCATCTTTCTAAATTCCATATATATGTGTTAGTATACTGTAGTGGTGTTTTTCTTTCTGGCTTACTTCACTGTATAAACGGCTCCAGTTTCATCCATCTCATTAGAACTGATTCAAATGTATTCTTTTTAATGGCTGAGTAATTCTCCATTGTGTATATGTACCACAGCTTTCTTATCCATTATACCAAGAACAAAGTCTAGTGTGTAATGATATATCCTCAAATATTTGTTGACTATATCCTCAGATATCAACCCTGTTCATGAGATATAATTAGTACCCCATGAGATATAATTATTACCCCCATATTATAAACAAGGAAGTTAAATTGCAGAATGATTAAGAAAATGCCTGAAGTCAAGCAAGCTAAGGGTCAGAATCGGGATTCAAATCCAAGACTTGATTTTGGAGTTTATGTTCAGACCACTCCTTATTTAAGTCACTGAGTAGATTAATTGGAAAAATAGGACTATATATAGATTCAACTATTCTCTGGGATTTTCTGCAATATGTTTTTCTTCCAGTTAAGTGGAAAATTGAGAATTGCCTGACCTGGCACAGCCAAACATAACAAAGCCTCTTTCCTCCATCTCTCTTTGATTTTTTTTTTTTCTAAAAAGAAGGTGTGAGTTTTTAACATGGAGAAGTGTACAAACAAATGACCCCAATCCCACTCATGTTTACGTTCTAGTAGTAATAATAGAGTAGCATATGGGCAATGTTGAAAAAAGAAATGCTCTGGAAAAATACAAAATGAAAGCATTTGTTGAATGTCTACTGTGTTCTGTAATAAATAAGTGCTAGAACTCTGTATTTGGTAAGACAAGTAGAATTTAGTGAGAAGGACAGACATACATGCAGACAGTTATAATTATGCCTTTCGTAGAGTGTCACAGTTGGGTTATGTCTACTTCTGAATTGGAATTTAGATGAAACAGCAAATAGAGATCTGCTGACAGCTGAAAGCAGGGCCTTGGAAAGTTGTGGGGCTGGTGTGTAAATAGTGAGTGTGTGCATGTATGCTAAGTCACTTCAGTCGTGTCGAACTCTTTGCAACCTCATGGACTGTAGCCCATCAGCCTTCTCTGTCCATGGGATTCTCCAGGCAAGAATACTGGAGTGGGTTGCTGTGCTTTCCTCCAGGGGATCTTCCAGACCCAGGGATCGAACCCTCTTCGCTTCCATCCCCTGCCTTGGCAGGCGAGTTCTTTACCACTAGCACCACCTGGGAGTGAAAGGGGATTAAATATCTCAAGAGTCAGGAAACTTTATGAAAGAGGAGGTTGGGGAATGCCAGCAGTAAATGTGACACGTCACAGTTTGCTTTAGATGACTGGACTAAGTGAGAGAGACTACTTTAAAACAGCATTACATATGCTGCTAAATAGAAATTACAGACAAACCAGTTATCTGAAGGTTGTGTAAATACATATTGAATTTAATTAGTAAAAGGATATCATTACTTATCTAAATGCGTCATTTGGAAAATTACCAATTGCACGTCCTTCCCTACCCACCTTGCTCCTCTGGGAGGTCAGGTTTCCAGCTGATCATTTCTTTGATTTGACAAGGTCACTGTGAACTTCTGACCGTCATCCAAAGTGTTGGCAGTCCGATCTAGCTTAGTGACAGACTGCTATGTTGTTACTCATGTTGTCTGTAAAAAGGACACTGTGCCCTTCCATGGTGTTGATTTCTCCATAAACCAGTGAAAAACAGGTAAGAAATTTAAATAGTGTTAGGAAGAAAATATTAATAACAGGAAAAATATAAAGTTATGTGATCACATGAGACTGTAGTAGGGTGGGGAAGCAGTGGGATTAGCTTGGATAATGATGGGGGCCATCTCTGAGAAGGTGTCATTAGAGTTGAAACCCATATGATGAGAAGCCATATGCTAAGCAGGTAGAGAGATTGTAAATATAAAGGTTGGAAGATGAAAACAAACTTGATTTATTCACAGAACAGAAAAAGTACAACTGGACAGAATAGTAATAGTCCAGGATGAGGTCTCTGAGTCAGCCAGGGACATAATGTACAGTCATAATTGACGTTCCTTTATGCCTAAGAGCATTGGAATTGTTTTTCTTCTTTAAGTGTGTCTCGAGTATAAATCTACTACTATTTCTATCAGTAGTAGAAAATAACTGGAATTTTCTCTGTACTGCATCATTTGCAAAAACCTTTACATGCATTCTCATTTTACTCAGAATTCCTTAACATCCTCATGAAGTGTGTGTGTGTGTGTGTGTTTGTCGCTCAGTCGTGTCTGACTCTTAGCAACCCCATGGGTGCAGCCCACCAGGCTCCTCTGTCCATGGTATTTCCCAGGCAAGAATACTAGAGTGGGTTGCTATTTCCTTCTTCAGAGGATCTTCTCAACCCAGGAACCAAACCCGGATCTCCTACATTGCAGGCAGACTCTACCATCTGAGCCCTGAGGGAGACTTCATGAAGTAGGCAGGACTAACTTTATTTCCATTTTACAGAGAAGGAAACTGTGGCATAAAAATGTTGCAAAACATGTATACAAAGAGGCCTACAAAGCAACTCTTCCCCCAGTTACACAGATGTAGGTCATATGATTCTCCATGCATCATCAAAATTGTCCCAAGAGTCAAAACTGTCTTTTAACCTAGAGTTAAAATGAACTTGGGGCTTTGGTATATAACTAAAGGCTATTCATTGCTGAAAAAAGAGAAACAAAGGAATCCCTACAATGAATCAAAGAAAAGGTAATCTCAGTTTGCTCTAATAGCCTCTGTGTGTGTGTGTATGTGTTTTATAGCATAAATTCTTTCAAGGCAAAAAAGAAACAATTTTAAAAATGGAAAAAACAAAACAAAACAGGGCTTTCCACATGGCTCAGATGGTAAAGAATCTGCTGGAAATGCAATCTGGACATATTAGAAATATCTCAGGGCTGGAGCTATTAAGCTTGCTTATTAGAGGCAAGTCAGGGTTTTACACTTAGCCTCATATTCTTTTGTTTTAATTTTTAAAATTAAGTTATCATTTAAGTTATCATGTAGATGTATGATATTTATTGTCTTGGTCTATTAACTAAGAAAACCCTTTTCACTTTTGTGGATTTGATTATTATATTTTTAAATAGTACTTCTTGTTGCTTGCTTATTATATTTATATTTTCGTTTGTATTTCTACAGATGTCATTCTCTGTAAGACATGGCCTTGAATGAAGTTTGGTGACTTTTCTCTTTTAATTCAGTCCTTTTTCATATTTTTTAATTAGTTTATTTATTTCTCCAATGGTCTTTGGTTTCTTAATACCTTATCTGTGTGGATGATTAAATCTTTACAATATACTTTTTTACTTTAAAAGCATCTCACTTTTCTTAGTCTTTAAAAACTCCTACGTGTTTTTTAAGCTTCAGATAAATATTTCATTTAAGGATGGCTTTTTTCCCTATACTTTCTCTTTCAAGTCTTAAAGCTGCTTTCCTGATTTAACATCATAAATTTTTGTAATAATCATAACAGCCACCACCAAACCTTAAACTTAAAGGAACTATCTCCAGGTTATTATTCACTATTGTTGAGATACTTTTTCCCAGTTTCAAAACTATTAGATAAATAGTCCATAGTTTAATTTACTCCATAATTTAATTCTTCAAGACATTTACAGTTTCTAGTTTTAAATATATAAATATTTCAAGTCAGTTTTTAATATATATAATAATACATTTTAGATGCAGCTTAATTTTTAATGTACTCCGTAGCTTAAGGGATAGCACATATATTTTATCATTTCAAAATTGCAAATCCTGAAAAATAGAAAATGTCCAGACTGTTATTTTCCCCAAGATCTTGACTCTTTTTTTCTTTATAGTTAACCTTTCAAGTCAGCAACCACATTTATCTTAAGGTACATGTACATGTTATGCAAACAATTGAAAAAATGGAAACTCTGTGAAAACATGTCTTGTTAATAAAAACTGGATCAGAGCACAAGCAGAAAGGGAAGACTTCAGGATAGAAAAGATGGTATTTCAAAACTTGTTTTCTCATACATTTCTTAAAGTATATATTCAGACACTGGTCCATAATCAAGATAGCAGTCCTTATGAACTAGCTTCAGTATTGTTGAGAGAAGACTGGCCATCAGCATGTTTTAATCTTCCCTTACTTTCCTTTGTCTTTCAAAGCATATATTTTACCATTGATAATTTTAAGCAAAAATAGTGAAAAGGGATTACTGTTCCCAGCAGGAACATTAAGTGTAGAAAATAGGCTTTTTGAAATAGAAAAAGATAAAACATTAGGTATGTGATGGTAAATCAATATAAAGTGAGANGCAGTTCAGCAATTGTGAATGAATGGAAGCAGTGAAACAAGCTCTGAAGAGAATTTTGAAATATGTGGGGTTTTCCCCTTTCTCAAAAATGAGGAATTCCTCCTTCCATTTAATGTGTAAGTGCATTAACATTCTGAATAACACTCCACTGGATCATTATGAAAGAGCACAATCAGACTTACGAGGTTGGAGTGGGAAAAGGGAAGATGAACTCTTCTTTTTCTTCAGTTCCCTTTTCCCTACAAATGAAAAAGAAGCAAGGTTGAAGGAAAGATAACATTTAGAAATGGTGAAATGAACTGTAAATTCTCTTTAAAAAGAAATAGTTATGCTTCACACCAAGTTGACTAAGATTCAAGTCTTAGTTTTTCTGCCCTTACCCTTTTTACATTTTCTAAACACAAGTTACTTACCTGTTGGTTCAGACGGTAAAGAATCTGCCTGCAATGCTGGAGACCCGGGATCAATCCCTGGGTCAGGAAGATCCCTGGAGAAGGGAATGGCAACCCACTCCAATATTCTTGCCTAGAGAATTCTATGGACAGAGGAGCTTGGTGGGCTGCAGTCCATGTAGTTGCAAAGAGTTGGACACGACTGAGTGACTAACACACAGACACACAGTTATACCTTCTTTCACAGTGTTTCTCAAAGATTAGTGAATTAGAAGTGTTAGTCATTCAGTTGTGTCTGACTGTTTGCGACCCCATGGACTATAGCCCGCCAGGCTCCTCTGTCGATAGAATTCTCCAGGCAAGAATACTGGGGTGGGTTGCCATGCCCTTCTCCAGGGGATCTTCCCTACCCAAGGATCAAACCCAGGTCTCTTGCGTTGCAGACAGATGCTTTACTGTCTGAGCACTAGGGAAGTCTGAAACACCACTAAATTTTAAGATCTGAGAACTTGAGGGAAATCAACTGATGGGCACATGGTCACAGAGTGAGTCAGTGAAAATTCCAGGAATAAATCTGCTCATCTGACTGCTAGTTCAGGATTCTACACATCCCACTACATGCCCCTAAAGGAATGATGAATCTTGAAGATGGCACAGTTGGGGCAAGAAATCACTGTCATTCATATTCTGTTTCCCCTGTTTAATAGAATAATAATTTTAAACTCATAAATGGGAATATTCTATTGATTAGCATGTACTATTATGCCAAGGATACCAACAAAGAAATACGTCTAAAATTTACATTATCCCCTAAAATATAGAGAACCAGCATATATCAGCACAAAAGCATTTAAGTTATAAAATAAATATTTATTATTTGGTATGAAGAAGAGGTTAAACATTATTTTCAATAAACTGCTTTCCTTTTTCTTTTTAACTCCATCCCTAGGTGATATTCAACAACTATAAGGTCTAAAACAGATTTGTTACTCTGGGGGAATATAGAAATAATTTCCCTTAGTCATTGTAAGCTAATACAGTCTGATATATCTACGTTACAGTCCCATATCTTAAGAAAGTGAAACCTCTGCTTCTGTCTATTAATTGGTAGGTAATCCTTAATATCCCACCCACTTGATCTTCTCTGTTTTCTCTTTGTATTGGGAAGTAGTGCCTTACCTTTCTCTGTAGAGATAAAAGTCAGCTAATACCTGGCTTTGGTTCCTTACACTGCTACCTGGCAGGTATGCAACCTCTCATTTCTTCATCTGCAACATGGGGATAATATTACTCACCTTCCCCACAAGGTTCTCACCAAGATGAATGACATATGTCTAAACGTAGGCTTAAACTGTAGAATCCTGGAACTGAAAAGGACCTTCCCAAGGTGAGTCTACCTCACCGTGGTAAGGAATACATGGTAAGTGCTATGCCCAAGAACTTCCCTAGTGGTCCAATAGTTTTGAATCTGCAATAAAAACAAAAGAATCTGCCTCCCAGTGCAGGGGACAGGGGTTCAACTCCTGGTCTGGAAAGATCCCACATGCCATGGGGCAACTAAGCCCACAACTACTGAGCCCCTGTTCTGCAGCAAGAGACACCACTGCAATGAGAAGCCCATGCACCTCAGTGAAGAGTAGTCCCGTCTTAACACAACTAGAGTCTGTGCAGCAACCAAGAGCCAGCATGGAAAAAGAAAGTTAATTAATTAAAAATATTACAGTTTAAAAAAAATGCTTTGCTCAAGACCAGTTAGCCCATGAGTCATACATCTGAGGCCTTTGCTTGAGTATGTTTTGTTTTTATTTCCTTTTTTTTTCCCACTTGATAGGCACAAGGGAACGGATATGCACAAGGAAGGAATGTAAAGACTATGGTAGAATGAACTCAAAGAGGAAGTAGGTATTCTGTGCCAAGTAACATGACAGCAAATAAGAAAAGAGAAGGTATAAGGAAGAGCATTTATTGGAGAGTTTATAGCATGCCAAACATACATTAAAACATGAAAAGCTTTTAATTATCCAATGTGTGTTACACAGATAAAATATCTACTCAGAATACTTTTTTAACATACGTGTGTACCAAGTGGCTTCAGTTGTGTCTGACTCTGCGACCCCATGGACCGTAGCCTGCCAGCTTCCTCTGTCCATGGGATTCTCCAGGCAGTGATACTGGAGTGGGTTGCCATTTCCTTCTCCGAGGGATCTTCCTGACCCAGGGATGGAACCCTGGTCTTTTCTGTCTCTTGTATTGGCAGGTGGATTCTTTACCACTAGCACCACCACCTGGGAAGTATAGAGTTATTCAAAACCATTCCTTGTTATCCCTGTTTCTAGTACTTTTCTAGGACTGCACACCAAATCCCTTGCTTTAAGCTGTGTTGCCTCAGTGCTGGCTGGGAGTGGAGGTTGCATGAGGAAGTTCAAGGAGCTGAGGTGTAGAGAGAAGTAGCTGCCTGGATTAGAGAAGGGGTGTCCAGGAGGCCTCTCACTCACTAATGACTCTTCAGTGATTTCTAGTCTTAGGCATCCAGCTGGGTTTTTAAGTCCCTTTTACGAAATGGAAATATTATCTTAAAATGATACTTACATCTCTGAAAATTACTTCCTTGACAGTAAATATACATTTCTCCTCTAATCACATCAGCTTTCATTGGTCTGGAGAGGTGAAAGAGAGTGTAACTGAGAGTTTAAAGCCCTTAGGAAAGGGCAGACCTAGATAGAGGTTGAATGGTAGATATCAAAGTTTACTGAGTGCCAGGAGGCAAAAGAAACTCATTAAAAAAAAGAAAAAGATTGGTGAGATAGGTCAAAAACAGCCTTTGGTTGATTTGGTATTTTTATTTATGGAGGTAACCAATTAAAATCCAAAATGTTTCTGTGCCATTCTCCCAGNAATGGTAGATATCAAAGTTTACTGAGTGCCAGGAGGCAAAAGAAACTCATTAAAAAAAGAAAAAGATTGGTGAGATAGGTCAAAAACAGCCTTTGGTTGATTTGGTATTTTTACTTATGGAGGTAACCAATTAAAATCCAAAATGTGATACTACTTTTTTTTAATGCTTAAACTTGATATTGAGTGCTATATTTCATGGGTGCTAGGAAAAGGAACAAGTCAAATTCTAGCATCCTAGAACAATAATATAAAAGGGACAGTGGAGAGATTACAGAGCTGGAAACTGAGAACCTAAATTCAAACTCCTACTCTAGAAGTGAGGAGTTGCATCTGTCTTGAGTAAAGACTTCTGATGATACTTATCTACACATACAAAGCTTTATTTTTCTCCTGTGTAAAGAAGTACAGAAATAGGCAATCATTGATAAAGGTTCAGGATGTCAAGCTGGTGTCGTTTTGAAATTTCCTTAACCTTTTCCTCATGGTTCTCTGTGAGCTACTATAGCTCTTGCCATCACATCCATCTTTCAGATAGGAGGAAGGTAACAGGCAGAAAGGGGCAAAACCCATATCAGTGAAGAAAAACTTACAGCAGACTTCCACTTCTATCTTAGTTTCTAGAACTGTGTCACAGAACTACCTAGAAAAAGAAAGTGAAAAATTAGCTTTTTTGCTAAACGCACTGTCATCCCAAATAGAATCAAGAAGGAAGAAGGGCAGAATGGATAGATAGTTAGCATTGATGAGGGGAAAATGAATGAGAATTTCAGCAAATCAAAAAGCAGAATGTAATATATAAATATAAGTGACATATAAATAGAAGGGAAAGAGCTGTCTGTTTTAGAAGGAGACTGTACTGCATGCCTTTCTGCTTCTCTGGTCATTGGTGACAATAAAATAAGCACAAATTATTTAAAAATCCATGGTGGGCATTTTAAAAACATACCAATAGGTGATAGAAATTTAACCTTAAAACACACCAGCTGCAGACTATTCTAACATCTTACTTTCTTACATGACCTCTGTGAACTCTTGCCGTTCAGCCAGTTGCACAATCCAAATGTGGTCTCGGAGCACCTTAAAAGATGGGTCAGATATGTCTGGTGTAGAACAAGACAGTTAAAATACTTCTACCTGGAAATCCCTGATGTGAATAGTTGGTTTAAAAAAGAGATTTTTTTCCCCCCCAAACAAAAGAGTGGGAGTAGGGGGACTGAATTTTAAAAGTAAACCAAGTGGTATCATTTTTGGGGGGTTCAACATTACAAGAACTTCAGACTTTTCTAGTGAAAAAACATTTATCCTTTGTCAGCTGACAGTGGTCTACATTGAAAAGTATTTTTCAATGGAATCATGTGTAAACATTTTTAGTTTCAAGAGTATTAGCATGTAATCAAAATTAGAATTAAGGTTAAAAGCCAGAGATGAGATAATTAATATCCTGAAGCCATCCACACAATAACTTTCTCTTTTAGATCCACATTCAGAAATAGCCAAATAGCTTATCAATGAAAGATATCAGGAACAGCAGAGCTCTATACCAATACCACTAATAAAAACATCCAGACTCTTAAGAGCTCAGATAGACCTGAGATTAGTAAAGACATTTATCTCACTGAAAGATTTGAGATCACTACCCAGAAGTTTTCTTTTTGTTTTTAACTTCCTGGACTGTTTTATTTTACTCAGGAACTATCTTAAGAACCTGCGGCAGAGTGAAGAGGGTTAGAAAGCCATTGGCCTCTTGTTTATACATGGATCAGAGTTGAGCCAATATTCATTAAATGGACAGGACAGTTAAATGGAAATTTCTGGAAGTAACCTGTAGCATTATGCTTAAGAAAACATTAGACCAGTCCTCTGAAGGATTTTATTTTGGCCTTTTGCTGTGTGAAATGGGACCTAACCTCAAATGTGAAGCCTGGAAGAATATACCACAAGTTCAAGAGAGCAAGGGAGAATCTTCTGGATCAAAGGTAATGGTTATCAGACATGGAAATCATAGAAGGAGAAGAAACTGCTGATTAAATATCTCAAAGACAAATACAGGAATACCAGACTGCCTTATCTGCCTCCTGAGACACCTGTGTGGAGGTCAAGAAGCAACAAATAAAACTGGACATGGAACAACAAACTGGCTCAAAATTGGGAAAGGAGTATGTCAAGGCTGTATATTGTCACCCTGTTTATTTAAATTCTATGCAGAGTACATCATGTGAAATACTGGGCTGAGTGAAGCCCAAGCTGGAATCAAGATTGCTAAGAGAAATATCAATAATCTCAGATATGCAGATGACACCACCCTAATGGCAGAAAGCAAAGAGGAACTAATGAGTCTCTTGATGAAGATGAAAGAGGAGAATGAAAAGACAGACTTAAAACTCAACATTCAAAAAACTAAGATCATGGCATCTGGTCCCATCATTTCATGGCAAATACCTGGGGGGAAAGTGGAAATAGTGACAGACTTTATTTTCTTGGGCTCCAGAATCACTGCAGACGGTGACTGTAACCATGAAATTAAAAGACACTTGCTCCTTAGAAGAAAAGCTGTAGCAAACCTAGACAGCGTATTAAAAATAAGAGACATCACTTTGCCTAAAAAGGTTCATCTAGTCAAACTATGCTTTTGCAGTAGTCTTGTACAGATGTAGTAGTTAGACCATAAAGAAGGCTGAGCACCTAAAGAATTGATACTTTTGAACTGTGGTGCTGGAGAAGATTCTTGAGACTTCCTTGGATTGCAAGGAGATCAAACCAGTAGATGATAAAGGATCAGTCCTGAATATTCATTGGAAGGACTGATGCCGAAGCTGAAGCTCCAATAATTTGGCCACTGATGTAAAGAAATGACTCATTGGAAAAGACACTGATGTTGAGAAAGAGTAAGGGCAGGAGGAGAAGGGAGTGACAGAGGTTGAGATGGTTGGATGGTATCATCGATTCAATGGACATGAGCTTGAGCAAACTCCAAGAGATAGTGAAGGACAGGGAAGCCTGGCGTGCCGCAAGTCCATGGGTTCGCAAAAAATCGGACACATATGAATGACTAAACAACAACAGGTTCAAGAATGAAAGGGAGAGAAGATTAACATGTGAGTGGTAAGAGATATGGGGCAGGAAGGAGAGCTGGAAGATTGTGGAAAAGTTTGAAGTTTTTTAGACCTGAGTCTACACATCCAGGGGCTTCCCTGGTGGCTCAGTGATAAAGAATTTGCTTGCTATTACAGGAGATGTGGGTTCAATCCCTAGATCAGGAAAATCCCCTGGAGAAGGAAATGGCAACCCATTCCAGTATTCTTGCCATCTGAGACAGTATTATGACAGTATTTACAACTAAACAACAGTAGTAACTATACCTACGACAATTAAAACCTGTAGTTTTCTCACATCTCACGACTACTTTATAGTGATTCTTGATACCATAATGTGAGGATGTTAACAACCATTGTTTTTGTAAGTATGGATGGAACATGAAATTAAGAAGACAAATTAAGTATTTTTAGAAATAGTCACCCTTGAACTGTTATACATCTTGTTTTGCATTTATCTATTACTCTTTTGGGGGTACACACACTCATAAAAATGTCTTTGTGGCTTTAATTTGAAGTAGTTATAAGTTGAATTGTAAAAGGTAGAATATTTGATGGCTACGAGTCTAGACTGGAGCACTTAATGAACATTAATGTGTTTTCATTGTGTCTGTTGATATTTTTTCATTTAATTCATTTAAAAATATTCATTTAATAGCTTCTGTGTGCCAGAAATAAACTAGATCATGTCATAGAAGATCACAGTCAGTCTAGTAAGTAAGATAAGAGCCTAAATAAAAACAAATAAATGTTCAATCACTTTCAACATACTTTTACTTGGGACCATATTACTGATGGAGTGATTTAATTGCCATCTGAAAAAACTCCTTCAGTAAAGTTTTCTGAAGAAATTGCTATATCTGCTATTTATTATGACACGTTATATAATTCTATGCTTCTCATCAGAATACATTGTGAAAAAAATATGATAAAGACTTGCAGTTTGGAAACTGAAATAAAACAGAAGCACTGAGAATATTCTAGTTCATATGCTGGACAAGAAAACAGAAAATGTCTACACTAATTGAGAAAATGTTATTGATATGGTTCCTAAACCTAAACAGGTTTCCCTGGTGGCTCAGATGGTAAGGAATCCAATGGCAACGTGGGAGACTCAGGTTCAATCTCTGGGTCGGGAAGATCCCCTGGAGAAGGGAATGGCAACCTACTCCAGTATTCTTGCCTGGAGAAATCCCATGAACACAGGAGCCCGGTAGGCTGCAATCCATGGGGTCACAAAGTCGGACACGACTGAGAGATTCATACTTTCACTAACACTAAATACAGTTTGGGAAAGCAGAAGGTTTCCTAGGAAATGTAGATCTTGCAAATATTGTTTGCAAATATTGTTATTGTGCGCAGGCTTTCTGTAGTCGCAGTGAGCAGGGGCTACTACTATCTAGTTGCATGGACTCCTCACTGCAGTAGCTTCTCTTATTCGGGGCATGAGCTCTAGGCATGAGTTTCAGTAGTTGTGGAACCTTCCTGGAACAGGGATTAAACCCACGTCCCCTGCATGGGCAGGCGGATTCTTAAGCACTAGACCACTAGGGAAAAGTCCTTGCAAATGTTAAGAATGAAGAAAGATACAACATAATCCAATTAGGCCCACCATTCAGATTTTAATAAAAGGTTGTGGAGGGGGGGGGGATAAAATAATGATCTGCATGCTTAATGTGGAAACATATACTGCCTTCAGGTGTGATCTCATAAGTACATACCTAGCTTTGCAGAGGTTTCCATTGTGGATGATGGGTGACATAATACATCTTCTGTGAATTTATATTTATATGGATGATTTGGAAAATTTTTGTGGCCTAAATTCTATTTTTAATAAAATTCAACCTTGTTTCTAAGTGTACTTTTTCCATCGAATTCCTTTTTATGTTTGGCTTTGAATCAGTAATCTCAGGCTAAATGCAATCAAATGTCTGAAAATGAAATGAATTGTCTAATACAATGCTCTATCCCTTGGACTGCAAGGAGATCCAACCAGTCCATTCAGTCCTCGGTATTCTTTGGAAGGACAGATGCTGAAGCTGAAACTCCAATACTTTGGCCACCTCATGGGAAGAGCTGATTCATTGGAAAAGACTCTGATGCTAGGAAGGATTGGGGGCAGGAGGAGAAGGGGACCACAGAGGATGAGATGGCTGGATGGCATCATCGACTCGATGGGCGTGAGTTTGAGTGAACTCTGGGAGTTGGTGATGGATAGGGAGGCCTGGCGTATTGCAATTCATGGGGTCACAAAGAGTCGGACACGACTGAGCGACTGAACTGAACTGAACTGAACTGAACTGATTATCTGATAATAGATGGGTTGTCATTGTTAGCTCATGCTTATTCTGTATTGATTTGGTTTCGGTGCTGTGTGTATGTGTGTGTATATNTGCGATTCATGGGGTCACAGAGAGTTGGACACGACTGAGCGACTGAACTGAACTGAACTTCCCATACCGGACCAAAAAAATCACACCAAGAAACCCAAAGACTCTTATCATCTGAACAATCAGACATTTACCTGGAAGCAGGACCAGGTATGCCAAGACCTGGAGATGCAAGTGTCCAGCTGCCCTGGAACATGACTCCAGGCTTGAAGTCCCAACACACAGACAGGACCTAAGCAAGATGGTAGCCTGCCTGGGCAAGAGGTGACCCTGAATCTCTGGACAGTATCGTGGGGCAGGAGATGAGATGACATTGTGAAGATTCAGTAGAAGAAGGATGACCGGTAGCTGAGGACCCCAAAATGACAGAGTCAGCTCCACCAACAGTGTGACAAAGTCACCCCATCCTAACGAAACCCATCAGCACATACAGACAAAACTCAGTGAAAGAGTCAGAGATTGTTTCATGGTATGGATTCTCCCACGTTGGTTTCAACTACTCCACTATTCCCAGGAATTCAGTTGGTTTTATTTCTCCCCTGGAGAAGGAAATGGGAACCCACTCCAGTGTTCTTGCCTGGAGAATCCCAGGGACGGAGGAGCCTAGTGGACTGCTGTCTATAGGGTCGCACAGAGTTGGACACGACTGAAGCGACTTAGCTTAGCTATTTCTCCCCACTACATATAACAGTTCAGGAAATATCTTTCCATGTTCTTTCTCTGCATATAGGTGCTCTTATGTTATAGAATTGATTTCTAAAGGTGGCATTTGGGGTCAAGGGACAATTCAAAATTTTAACCTATGTTTCCCCACTATTCAAAAATTTAAGGCAGTTCATAGCTCCTCCACTAATTTCATCTTATAAAGTCTTATATAAATGGTTCTTTGCATAATATTGCCCGAGGTGATGTATTTCTACTCTTGAAGACATTCCTTTCTGAGTCTTTATAAGTATCAAATAGAGAAAGTCCTTTACAAAAGATGTTGTATTACAGAATTTTCNAAATAAGCAGGGTGACAATATACAGCCTTGACATACTCCTTTTCCTATTTGAAACCAGTCTGTTGCTCCATGTGCAGTTCTAACTGTTGTTTCCTGGCCTGCATACAGATTTCTCAAGACTCAGGTCAGGTGGTCTTGTATTCCCATCTCTTTCAGAATTTTCCATAGTTTATTGTGATCCACACAGAAATGCAAATCAAAATCATAGTGAGGTTCCATTTCACGCCAGTCAGAATGGCTGCAATCAACTAGGAATACAGTGTTAGGTCCAAAGAAATAGCAGAACTGCCCTAGTTGTGGTCAGACAGAGCACTAACTTAGTACCAGGGGGCAAGGCACAAAACAACAGTTTCAATCTCATAGAAGTCAAAGCACTATGACATCTCATCCATGGCAAGCAGGGTACAGTAGTGATGAGGCCACAAGGTCAGGTCTCACCAGAGTGACATTTCCAGCCTCAGGAAAGATTCAAAAGCAAGGACTCTGAGCAGCTCTGTCAAATCGAATCAGTGCTGATGAAGACTGTGGAAGTCCTCAGTAGCTAAAATCTGCACACGTCTATGATGATGAGACTTACGAGGATTCTCTTGCTGTCCTTTTCCCCATAGGATGAAATCCCTTTGAAGGAATCTCTGCTGGTTCCAAGTTCCTGTGAACTAGGAGATAGGATAATAGAGGTAAAATCTTTCCAAGCTTTTCGGCACAGTCATCCTCAGGTTTTGCAATCTGCAGAGCTTCTGAAACTTCTTCATTGTAGTCCAGAACTTTCTCAAAGTAAATTACGTTAGTTTGTAGGTGTTCATTTATTTGTTTTTGTTGTTTTTGTAAGGGATACAAGTGTCAGAAATTCCTAAGTTTCCATCTTGCTGCTGTCTCCTTATCTCTAACTCCATGTCAAGGAGACTGCAGATAGGAGAAACTCTCACTTGCTTTTGTTTTTACACTAGTCTTCTCTCTTACACAATATAATTGATCTGCATGTGCAAGGTCTTTGCTTTTTGGATGCGTGACAGCATTGAGAAAACAATATTAAACACACTGTATAAACATGAA
Organism: Neotragus pygmaeus; assembly: GCA_006410875.1. Classification (NCBI taxonomy): domain Eukaryota; kingdom Metazoa; phylum Chordata; class Mammalia; order Artiodactyla; family Bovidae; genus Neotragus; species Neotragus pygmaeus. Next base: position 1,703,372 of record SJYV01020660.1, read on the forward strand.
CTATTCTACACTTTACCATTTCACTTGCTATCCACAACTGCTGACTGCTCATATAAAGTCACTACTAGAGGCATAGGAGTTATAATTTAACATCCTGATCAATTTTTCCTTGGATATAAAAATGAATGGTGGCAAAAGGATACAGTAATTTTTGAAAAGTTCTGCACATGAATATGATGTCTATGAAATGGCTCTCGCTTCTGCTGCTGCTACGGCTGACTTGCTACTTCAACTCTGGAAATTGCGGAAAGGTGCTAGTGTGGCCAGTGGAATATAGTCACTGGATAAATATAAAGACAGTTCTTGATGAACTGGTCTCAAGGGGTCATGAGATGACTGTTATGACATCTTCAGCTTCCATTTTTATTAATACCAGAAAAGAATTTGGTATCAACTTTGAGAATTTCCCTGTATCTTTAACTAAAGATGATTTTGAGCATGTCTTCAAGGATTTGCTTGAGAAATGGACATATCTGGAAAAAGATTCATTTTTTTCATATTTCTCAGCAATGCAAATATTATTTTGGCAATATTCTGATGTGGCCATGAAGATGTGTAAAGAAGCCGTTTCAAACAAGAAACTTATAACAAAACTACAAGAATCAAGTTTTGATGTCCTTCTTGCAGATGCCATTGGACCCTGTGGTGAACTGCTAGCTGAGATACTTCAAGTACCTTTAGTGTACAGTCTCCGCTTCTCTCCTGGTTTTTCATTTGAAAAGTATAGTGGGGGCCTTTCACTTCCACCATCCTACGTACCTGTTATTATGTCAGAATTAAGTGATCAAATGACATTCGTGGAGAGGGTAAAAAATATGATATATGTACTTTATTTTGACTTTTGGTTCCAGACATTTAATGAGAAGAAATGGAATCAATTTTACAGTGAAGTACTAGGTAAGTCATGTTTTTAATTGGTAGTGTGAAGTCCTAACTTTCCTAGTGCCTTGGAAAATGAATTTGTATAAAGTCACAAAACTTTGTCTCATAAGTAAAATGACAAAGTGAAAATATAAAATTATCTAATAAATACATAAAAATATTAAATTATAGAATAAGGTATAACCCTGTTGCCCATTACTTGTCCAGACACTCCAGGAAGTCATAAACCACAAATCTGAAGCACTTAGGTACTTTCCGAGCAGTTATATGTCCATATAACTGAACTTCCTTTTTTAATGTAAAAAAAGTCACCAGAAACCTCACAAAATGTCTCAATAAAAGAAGACAGATAAATTGAAATACACAAATATCTGTACCACAAGTATCTAGGTAGCATTTAGAATTCTTTTTCTATTTGTGTACCTCGGCTTCTGTATTATGTTATGTTGTATTATATAATGTGACATAATATGATATGATATGATATGCCATTGTTGTTGTTTAGTCATTAAGTTGGGCCCAACTGTTTGCAACCCCATGGACTGCAGCATGCCAGGCTCCTCTGTCCATAGGACACCCCAGGCAAGAATACTTGAGTAGGTTGCCATGTCATTCTCCAGGGTATTTTCCCAACCCAGAATTTGAACCCATGACTCCTGCATTGACAGGTGGATTCTTTACCACTGAGCCACCAGGGAAGTCATGTACTATACATGTACATGTTTATTTGCTTTACCACATTACAGACATTTTCAAATATTTTTGACTATATCATTCCAAGCTCCTTTCAAAAAATTACCTAATGTATTCACATGACAATATTATCATTTCATCTAACTCATTTTTATTTTTATTTTTTTGCTTTTCATTGTAGGAAGACAGACTACATTATCAGAGACAATGGGAAAAGCTGAAATGTGGCTCATTCGAACCTACTGGGATTTTCAATTTCCTCATCCACTACTACCAAATTTTGAATTTGTTGGAGGCCTTCACTGCAAACCCGCCAAACCCCTGCCTAAGGTTACCTATTCCTGTTTAGTTTCTTTTGTTTATATTGCATTTTTGATAAGAATAATCCTACATTCTTTATTTAAAATGTTCAGTTACAATGAGAGAGATGTAGGATGCTAGATAACGTGACTTGCCAATTAGAAACTCATTTATTTATTTCTATAGCAACATAAGTATCTAAATTTCAGTATCAATACAAAATAAAGTGGGATCAGTGGGAGAATTTGAGAATATGGCGGTAAAAATATGATCTTCATTATTCAGCACATTGTAAAGAATGATATTTAGAAGAATTATAAAATAAAAAGAATATTTTTTAAAATGACTAGCATATTCTAGAAGTAAGTGCTAATATGCAGAGAAATGGTGTAGATACAGTTTCTGCCACCTGCCACTCTACTGGAAACATAGAATACCAATAAGTAATAAAAAATTGTGTGAAAATTATTATAATAAGGGAAGACCACAATAATAAGGAAACATCCAGCATGAATTATAGAAACTGTCTCTGAAGCACTGATATTAAGATAGGATTCTGAAGGATGTTCAGGAATAAGTAGAAGGGATAGGGCAAGTATGAAGGAGGACTCAAAAGAAAAGCTGGTAGTATAGTAATGACAGTACCAAAGAAGTCCAGGTTTAGTTTAAATGTGAAGAGACTGAGTAAAGAGACAGATGATGATGACAGAGAGGTGAGTTAGAGACAAATAACCAAGAAACAACCAACTGGTTCCAGATAGGAAAAGCAGTATGTCAAGGCTGTATATTGTCACCCTGCTTATTTAAATTATATGCAGAGTACATCATGAGAAACGCTGGGCTGGGTGAAGCACATGCTAGAATCAAGATTTCTGGGAGAAATATCAATAACCTCAGATATGCAGGTGACACCACACTTATGGAAGAAAGCGAAGAACTANGATAACTTCCAATTTGCCTTGATTCATGGACCTGACATTCCAGGTTCCTATGCAATATTGCTCTTTACAAGACTGGACCTTGCTTCTATCACCAGTCACATCCACAGCTGCGTATTGTTTTTACTTTGGTTCCATCCCTTCATTCTTTCTGGATTTATTTCTCCACTGACCTGCAGTAGCATATTGGGCACCTACTGACCTGGGGAGTTCATCTTTCAGGGTCCTATCATTTTGCCTTTTCATACTCTTCATGGGGTTCTCAAGACAAGAATACTGAAGTGGTTTGCCATTCCTTTCTCCAGTGGACCACATTCTATGCTGTTTACATGAAACATACCAAAAAAACAAACAAACAAAAAACCCCCAAAGTAATGTGCAAATGTTGAAATAGTAAGTGCAAATAAAAAGGAAAAAATATTCAATATTTATTTCAGACAAAGTTGTCATCAAGGTAAAATCCTGGAAGGGAAAATGAATTTTAAATAGAAATAAAAAATTCAGGCCCCAATGATGAGATGACCTGCTTTCTAATGTAAATAGCAGAAAACTATATAGTAAAATAATTTTCAGGAATCTATGAGAAAATAATCAAGGAGTTACTTTTAATACATGAAAAAAAATCCAACCCTTACCAGAATAACCAGATGTAAATTTGTAAGTAAGTTCACATGATATAAATTATTTATTAAGAAGTTTAAATACTGTGGAAATAGAGAAGATTATCCATTCAATAAGATATCAAGGAAATTTTGTGTATATACTAATGGCTCAGTTATATAAGACCCAGTTTCTGATTTGTGTGCAATACAGATGGAAATTTTTATCAGAGGTTTAAATGTCATCAATATCAGTAGCAACAAATTGCAACAATTCTTAGATTTAAAACCTGCCAGGCTCCTCTATCCATGGGGATTCTCCCGGCAGGAGTACTGTAGTGGATAGCCATTCCCTTCTCCAGAGGATCTTCCTAAACCAGGGATCGAATCCAGGTCTCCCACATTGCAGGGGGATTCTCTATCATCTGAGTCACCAGATGATACAAACTTTCCCAAACAAGTGTTTAGTCCAAGCAGCAATTAAAACCATTTAAAAAAACAATTAAATGTGATAAGAGAGATTAAGCCAAGAGGAGAAGGGGGCGACAGAAGATGAGATGGTTGGATGGCATCACTGACTCAATGGACATGAGTTTGAGCAAACTCTAGGAGCTGGTGATGGACAGGGAGGCCTGGCCTGCTGTGATTCATGGGGTTGCACAGAGTGAGACACAACTGAGTTACAAAAACAACAATGGCNAGATAAAATTTTGATAACCACTTGCCCAGAGGAACCCTGTAAAAAAACTGCAGATAAGATTAATGAGACATTAGATGCAACCTTCTAGGAATTCATGTGCGTGCTAAGTCACTTCAGTCACGTCCAGCTTTTTGTGATCCTATGGACTGTAGCCCTCCAGGCTCCTCTATCCATGAAATTCTCCAGGGAGGAATACTGGAATGGGTTGCCATTTCCTCCTCCAGGGAATTTTCCTGACCCAGGGATTGAATCCACCTATCTTGCATCTACACCATTGGCAGGTGGGTTCTTTACCGCTAGCGTCACCTGGGAAACCCTTTAGGAATTCATAATCTAATGTCAAAAGTTGGCTCCCTGAAATATCCCTAAAACTACCTTTTTGTAAGACAAGGCTGAGTTTATTGTGGTAGAGAGACTCAACAGCCTTTGAAGTACCTTGTGTTGGGATGGGAGAGAAGACTAGGGGAGTAATAGTTGAGATTTTTGAGATTTTCAAATTTAAAGCAGATCTTTCAGTGTAACAACTTGGTTAGGACTGGGTAAGGATCTTAGCATGGTAATTTAGAATTGATAGAATAAGATGAGAATTTGGAGGCAAAGAGTTCCGGGAGTTCTGGTGTGTAAACTGTCAATTGATGCCTTCTATTGAAGAATTGATGTATCTGTTTAGGATATTTATGAAATGAACCAGAAGAGAGTGGCGTAGTAAAGTCAAATTAACATCAACAGTCAACTAATAGTTTCAGAGACAGACACATAAAGTGTGTCCAGAAACACCAAACACATATCTTTTAAACATTCAATATTAAATTTTGAGCAGCAGAAAGAATTCATATTTATTAAGAACCAATTATACTTCATTGTATATACATGTGTGTGTATTTCAACTAACTGTATATGTGTATTAGACTGTCATGATAATTATTATTATCTCTAGCTAATGCAGATAATCCTTGTCAAGACCTTAGGATAAGAGAACCTTTAGATAGAACTCTTTATATTATCTAAAACTCATGGTCTCTTCTTTTCTGGAGAAATAAAGTGAATGTGATGATTTTAAAACATAGTAATCCTCTATTTAGAAATAATAAAAATAAGTATATATATATATATATATATATTTTTTAAGTCTGAATAGTAAGTGATTTTTACTTTGGGAAGTAACTCAAACTCTAACCTTTGGGGGCATAAAGTTGACATCTGTTATCTTGCAAATCAATTTTTAGAAACACCCTAAAGTGAGTGTGTTAAAAGTTACACCTGAAAAAGACAAATCTTTTGGAATTCAAATTCTGGCACAGGGGTCAATGTTTAAGAAATAGTTAAAACTTTGTGCCAAATACAGCCTATGTTTGGTCACAGTGCTTGAAAGAATACCCCACATGCTTTTTAAGATTCTAAAATAAAATTAGAATATATGCATACTATAAAATAAATTGACTTAGATTTTTTCATGACAAGCTCTTAAATGCATGTTCTATGAAATCACTGAGGAAAATTCATTTCAGTGTTCTTTTGCTGAAGTTTCAAAAAAACAACTGCAGATAGCACACTTTTGTTGTTCAGTTGCTCAGTCGTGTCCAACTCTCTACAACCCCATGGACTGCAGCATGCCAGACTTCCCTGTCCTTAATCATCTCCCAGAGCTTGCTCAAACTCGTGTCCATTGATTTGGTGATGCCATCCAACCATTTTGTCCTCTGTTGTCCCCTTCTCCTCCTGCTTTAATCTTTCCCAGCATCAGAGTCTTTTCTTTAGAAGTTATCAAATACTTGCCATTCATGCTAATGGTGTTCACAACATACAAATTTGTTTTCTACAGAAGCATCATTCTGTTAGCAACAAACTATTTTGCATGCATCTGTCTTGTCCCTTTGCCGTCTGGGTTTTTTTTTTTTTTTTTTTTAATTTAATCACACCTTTCTTTCAGTCTCAGATTTCTCTATGCTAACTATCAGTTCAGTTCAGTCGCTCAGTCATGTCCGACTCTTTGCGACCCCGTGAATCGCAGCACGCCAGGCCTCCCTGTCCATCACCAACTCCCGGAGTTTACTCAGACTCACGTCCATCGTGCAAAGAGGACTTCAGTGAGTAGGCATCTTAGTTGGGAACACATAGATTTTGAAACAGTAAGTAAAAATGTGGGGCTGAAGAAGAAAGCACAGAACGATATTGCAGCAAGTGGCCATAGCCTGATCCTGAAGAGGTATCAGGATCCATAGAAACATGCTATCCCTAGGCACAACATACTAAGATGCAAATATAAAAGAATCTTAAATACTATTTTAGCTAGGCAGAGGATGAAATAAGGCTGTCTGAAGACAAACTATAAAAGTTGCCAGGGCCATAATGTAATTATCTTCCCCACCATCTATTAGATCTGGGTTTCTCCATCTGGGCACTGTTGGCATTTAAAGCTGGATGACCCTTTTTTTGTGGGAGCTGTCCTGAACATTATAAGATCTTAAGCAGCATCCTTAGCCTCAACCTACTTATATGCCAGGAACACACCCTCCATTTGACAACCAAAAATATCTCCAAACATAGCTAAATGTTCCCTGGGGGTGGGGTCACCAGATTTAGAGAACACCCAGGTAAATTGGTGTTTCTGGTGAACGGCAAATGACATTTGGGTATGATTATGTCTTATACAAAATTTGGTATCGAATTTTATTTAAAAAGTTATGTGTACTTTATCTGAAATTCATATTTAACTGGGAGTCCTGTATTCGAGGGCTTCCCTGGTGGCTCAGTGGTGAAGAATCCACCTGCCAGTGCAGGACACGTGGGTTTGATCCCTGGGTCAGTAAGATGCTCTGGAGAAGGGAATGGCAACCCACTCCAGTATTCTTGCCTGGGAAATCCCATGGAGAGAGGAGCCTGGTGGGCTACAGTCCACGGGGTCTCAGAAGAGTCAGTCACAACTTAGTGACTAAACAATAACCTGTATTTTATCTAGTAACACTACTGGGAGGCAAAATTGCCCATGAAAGAGCGAACTTTCTTTTACCTCCCTGAGCTTACCAGTAACCTTGTTTACAAAGTGGGACTAATTATCTTTCCTCTCAGGGAGGACTTGAGATCAAAGGAAATAATGTAAGCAAAATCCTTAGTATGATGCCTGGCATAGTAACCAATTGATAAATGTTCATTATTATTACCTGAGGACCCCTCACAAGATGAGGTCATAATCATTACTGGTTTCTCGACTTAATTTTCACTAACAGGAAATAAAACTGTATTACAGAAACAACAGGAGCCCAGTGGTGATTCTTAATCTTGACTATACACTGCAGTCACCTAGGCAGTGTCCATCCCACCTCTAAGAGATTTGGATTTCACTGATCTGGAATGTGAACTGAGCACTGGGATTTCAGAAGATCCACAGGAGTCCTAAAATTGTAGCCAAGGCTGAGAACTGCAATTTGAGAGAATAGAGTTGGATAGTTGGTACTCCTCAATAATGAAGAGAGGGAGTAAGCTAGACTCAATTACATCTGTTTCTTGAGTTATAGAAAAGTAAGTTGGGATCACATTTAGAGAAAAGATGGACATGATTTCACTCATCCATTCATTCAACAGATACAATACTTGAGTCCCTACTATGTGATGGGCCTTGTTCTAAGCAGTGAAGGGAGTCCCTGTCCTTGTTGAATGCCACTAGGGGACTGAAAGTTTCTCAGTCATGTCTGACTCTTTGCGACCCCCTGGACTCATCAGAAACCTATCAGGCTCCTCTGTCCATGGAATTCTTCAAGTAAGAATAAGAATACTGGAGTATTCTTGCTTGGAGTGGGTTGCTGTTTCCTTCTCCAGGGGATCTCCGTGACCCAGGATCAAGCCCTGGTCTCCTGCATTGGCAGCTGGATTCTTTACCATCTGAGCCACCAGGGAAGCCCAACAATAGCAACAGCAAATAGATTTAAATTTTTCTGGCCACGACATATGGCATGTGGAACTTCCCTGATCAGCCAGATAATAGATAAGACATTTTAATCAAATGTCAAAGATTAGAACTAAAGAGAGGAAAGATAGTAGCATTCCAAAATATCAAAGTCATAACTAATCTTATTGAGCAAGTAAAATGGGGAGAACTCAGTGACTTACCATGTTCTCTCAACTTTGATCCTGAAACAGATGAGTAGGAAGGGTATGTTAACCAAGAAAAACGGGTGGCATAAAACTGTGAAGAGTGTCAGAAAGGTTAAAACCCAGAGTGAGTTTGCAGAAACACTAAAAGAACCAGCCAACTAGCATCATTCTATGAAAAGGGAAGTCCTAAAATAAAGGAAAACAAGAAGGAAGTGTGAGGCTCTCTTCTTGAGGAAGATGTACGTTGCTGAACTATTCACAGACAGAACAACTGCACCTATTTTGCTTTGCTTTTCTCAATTAAGAATGAATGTGCCAGACCTCCCTGGCAGTCCAGTGGTTAAGACTCTGTGCTCTCAATGCAGGGGGCATGGGTTTGATCCGTTTGGGGAACTGGGATCCCACATACAGTGCAGCCCTTGACCCTGCAAAAAAGAATGAATGAGCTACATGTCGATTTAATTCTTAGTCTAGACAGGGGAAACTAGAAAAGTAGAGGAAAGTTTTCTTCTTTCCCAACAGAGCACCAATCATATGTCAGGCCCACGTCAAATGTCAGGAACGTATACTGTTTTCATTAGACACTAGGTCACCTTTGCTCTCCCAGTGTGATGACAGCTGAGGAAACTGTGTCTCGGCAGTGTTTACTGAGTTCTTTAAGAATGCCAATCAGGAATTACTGGAAGCAGAAGTCCGTCTGTCTGGTTTAGCACTTACTTGGTGCCTAGTGAGGGCACCACATCTGTTGAATGACTGAATCGGTTCACAAACCTCTGGGCATTATTTTTTGAAAGAATTAATGAACTACTAGAAAATACAAAACAAAAACTGTGACATGGAAGTTTAGGCAAAGGTAGGTGAGGATATAGTGAAAGACCCCTTACATCCACTTTGCATGACTTGTAACCTCTTTGTCCAGAAAACTGGGTTATGAGGATATTTCGATACACAGTCATAGAGCCTTTGGTAGTGATATGCTGAGAATGATAGAGAACTTGTAAAATTACCCTCCCTTTTATAACAAGCAAACCTCAAAACATAGATAGTGGCTTAAATACAAGTTTGTTTCTTGTTCAAGTCTGAAACTGATGTTCCTCAGTGGTGGGTGGCTCCCGTCTAAGAGAAGATCCAGGGACCCAGCTTCCTTGTGTCTCGCCATCTTTAACAAATGGTTTCTCAGGTCTTTGTGTTCATCTGCTTCCAGGCTGTCAAAGGAAAGGGCCATGGAGGGTCATCAGTGGGATGCCCTTGAGGGCCAGGCCTGGAAGAAGCACACGTCACTTTTGCAATCCTTCCACTGGCTAGAACTCAGTCACTTGGGCACCGAGATCAAAAAGAAAGCTCGGAAGAATAATCAGATTTGTTGACAGATGACCAGTCTCTATTTGGGTAGTAGGAGATCTGCCAGAAAAGTGTAATTAGATGAAGAATTCAGATTTCAAAAGATGGGGCTAAAGTGGAGTTGAAGGATACAGAAACAGCAAAGTTCGTCTGAAGCCCATTTGCAAGGGAAAAACAGTGATCACTTGGAGTCTGGACCTCAGACTGACAAATGAAAACTGGGCCTCAGGCAGTGTATTCATTCTTCAGATACGTGTGTCCGGTGACTAGTAATCGAAGCCAGCTGAAGGCACTCTCTTGTGTTTGAGCCCTGGGACTTCACCTGCCCAAGTCCCAAATATTTTTGTGAACAACTTAGAGATAAATTTGTAGTTGGCTCAGGGAAAGAGATAATGGGATGATACTTCCGTGAAATAATCAAAGAGTAGTTTCAAAATGATCTCAGCAACCTAGAACACAGGTGAGCAGAATGTTTCCAAAAACAGCATGGGAATACATCTGGGGGCTTTTGGGTCATAAGGTCTCAGTCACAAGTAGTCATCTCTGCCGTTGTAACATCCAAGCTGTTACGGACAATACATGCATGAACTGGTGTAGCTGTGTTCCAATAAAGCTGCATTGATAAAAACAGGTATCAGGCTCGATTTGATCCACGAGCCACACTTCGCTGAATCCTGATCTAGAAGTATATAGACTGAACTCTGAAGACAATAAATCTTAATTTGTTTACTTAAGGCCAAGGGACAGTGGGTCTAATAGTATGGGTCTGAACAGTATGATAGCCTTTCTAGTCCAAATAAAGCTACAAGGTATTATTTGTTCTTATTTTATACATAAGAATGCTGCATCTCAAAAGTAAATAGTTTGACCTAGTTTTCACATTGGAAAACAGTTGATGGGCAATCCTGCCACTTTAACAAATGTTTGGGTGAATTGAGAGTCACAATTAATTGCTCAGGTCAGAGAAGGAGAACTTCATGTGGCAGCACTCACTGTAGGAAAGCCCTGGGTCCTTCTGGGTCTGTTCTTACCCAAGCGTGTGACCTTGAGAGACTCGCTTGACTTCTCTGGGCCTTAGCTAACAAATCAGTGAAGATAAGAGACGAAACTAGATTAACACCAAGGTCTCTCTCAGGTCTGACAAGGTTGTTATTACTAAATTCAGGGCAGCGTGTGAAAGAGAATTGAGACTTATTCTTTATAGCTCTAAAAGCAATTCTTTTCAAACTTTTTTTTTAATATAGTTTTACCTAAAACCAATATATAAACATAACAATGGCATGTTATGATCATACATGGGCTTCCCTGGTGGTTCAGATGGGAAAGACTCTGCCTGCAATGTGGGAGACCTGGGTTCAGTCCCTGGGTCAGGAAAATCCCCTGGAGAAGGAATGGCAACCCACTCCAGTATTCTAGCCTGGAAAATCCCCGTGGACAGAGGAGCCTGAGGGCTGTAGTCCATGGAGTCGCCAAGAGTCAGACACAACTGAGCGACTAAGCATACACACACATGATCATGCATATGGTTTACAAGTTCAAATTTACAATATTTTCTGATCATAAAAACATTTATTGAGAGAATTAGGCTGATATGGATGAAACTGAAGTTTTAAATTGGGAGTGATGGATGATTGATGGGTTCTTTTTTGTATGACTACCTCACCATTCGGGCTTCCCAGGTGGCGCTGGTGGTAAAGAACCGGCTTGTCGGTGCAGGAGGCATAAGATACGTGGGTTCGATCCCTAGGTTGGGAAGAGCCCCTGGAGGAAGGCATGGCAGTCCACTCCAGAATTGTTGCCTAGATAATCCCATGGACAGAGGAGGCTGGCGGGCTGCAGTCCATGGGATTGCACAGAGTCAGCCGTGACTTGGCACACACATACCTCACCATTCTACTCATTGTGCTTGGTTTGTTTGCTTGCTTTTGGTTGCAAAATGTCAAGAAAGTCCTTATTCATATACATTATTTAAATGGTAAATTTATACATAACTTGGAACCTGAGAATACTTGTCAGAATATAAAAATGGCAAGAAAGTCCTGAAAAACAGATACATGAACTTGACAACGTAAATCAGGTAGTGTTTTGTATATTAACTTGGAAGGTATGATAAAAATCAGTGTAAATTAAGCATTTACAAATCCTGATATCAGTCAACTTAGCTAAGCTTATGCTATGGTGCCAAATGAACCCCTAAATTTCAGTGGCTTACTGTAACAGTGTTTATTTCTTGATTTATTTCTCGCTCATATTACATGTCCAATTCAGGTTGAAGTTGGGGGGAGGGACTCTGATCTGCATAGTTTCTGGATCCAGGTTGTTGGAGATGGTGCCACCATCTCACCACGTGCCAGCTAAAGCAGATAGTATCCTTGGTTGCCGAGGAAGGAGCAGAGGCATGTGGAGTGTAGAAAATTGAGTCCTTTAAACAGAGGCCGTTAATTTACACATGTGAGCATAAAACATGTCACTTCTGCTCAGTGGCTCAGTATTTGTCAAAACTAGTCTTGTAGTCCTATTTCAGAAGTAAATGTGTGATTTGCATGAACTAAATATGCAAAACACTTGAAAAACTATAATATAAGGAGCAGATCTCAAACATGGCTCATAATCAAAATATGAGGTTCCTGAGACCCACCCTACAATCCTGGAATCAGGTTCTCTGGGGTATAGTTGGGAAATCTGAATTTTAAAAAAAGTTCCACAGCTGATTCTCATTATCAGCAGGATTCTACTGCTGTGAAGAGGAGTTTTTTTTGTTTTTGTTTTTTTTTAATTAGAGGAAAGGCAACAGATATGTTGATTTGAGATTACCCAGCTGCAGTGTTGGAGATGATTAAATAGAGGAGGAACCAAAAGCTGAGAGGTTTAATGTCACACAACATGTAGGGTTTAATGAGCAGACATAAATGCATGCAGTTATGTATCATGCAATGTGTAGTAGGACCAACTCAGTCTGAGTCTTAACAAAGCTATTGTACATTTCTTTGTGTGTTTTAAGAATCTTTTCTCCACCTCTTCCTTCCTGAACTCCCAGAAACTAGTAGAGTAGGCACAGAGGGGCTTCTAACCAGTCTTTGTTGACTTCATTCATTAAATGCTTTTTGTGCCTGTGTTGGTTGTAGAGCTTGCTCAGCACCCATAGAAGGCCCAGGGTAGGGAGTAGGGTAGGTGGCCATAGTCTGCTTCTTTTTTGCATTTTTCTAATCTCTTAAAAAAAAAAATACAAAGCAGAGGTAGGGAAATTATTTCTAATATAGTCTAAACTAAAACAACTAATAACATACAAATATAAAAGTTTTTAAAAGACTACTATGAAAAATTTTACATACCAACAAATCAGATAACTTAGGAAAAACAGGTAAATTTCTAGAAAACTTTAACCTAAAACTGAATCATAATGTATTAGAAAATCTTAAGAGAGCAATAATGTAAGAGGTTTGCTGCTAAGTTACTTCAGTCGTGTCCGACTGTGTGTGACCCCATAGACGGCAGCCCACCAAGCTCCCCAGTCCCTGGGATTCTCCAGGCAATAACACTGGAGTGGGTTGCCATTTCCTTCTCCAATGCATGAAAAGTGAAAAGTGAAAGTGAAGTCACTCAGTCGTGTCTGACTCTTAGCGACCCCATGGACTGCAGCCCACCAGGCTCCTCCATCCATGGGATTTTCCAGGCAAGAGTACTGGAGTAGGGTGCCACTGTGGACCCATAATAAAAAACCTCCCCAAAAAGAAAGGTCCAGGACAGATGATTTCACTGGTGAATTCTACCAAACATTTAAAGAAACATTAACATCAGTCCTTCTCGAACTCTTACACAAAATTGAAGAGGATGGAATTCTCTTAAATTCATTTTATGAGGCCACCATTACCCTAATACTAAAGCCAGATAAGGACTCTACAAGAAAAGAAAACTATAGGACAATATCTCTGATGAATATAGATGCAAAATTTTTTAACAAAATACTAGTAAACAGAATTCAGCAGCACAGTAAAAGGATCATACACCACAATCAAGTGGGACTTATTACTAGAATGGAAAAATGGTTTAACATATGCAACTCAATAAATCTTATACACCACATCAGTACAGTGAAGAATAAAACTTATATGATCATCTCAATAGATGAAGAAAAGGCATTTGACAAAACTCAATATCCTTCCATGATAAAAACTCCCAATAAATTAGGTATATACCCCTTAAAATGGAGAAGGCAATGGCAACTCACTCCAGTACTCTTGCCTGGAAAATCCCATGGGCGGAGGAGCCTGGTAGGCTGCACTCCATGGGGTCGCTAAGAGTCGAACACGACTGAGCGACTTCACTTTCACTTTTCACTTTCATGCATTGGAGAAGGAAATGGCAACCCACTCCAGTGTTCTTGCCTGGAGAATCCCAGAAAGGGGTGAGCCGGGTGGGCTGCCGTCTGTGAGGTCACACAGAGTCGGACACGACTGAAGCGATTTAGCAGCAGCAGCAGCAGCATATCCCTTAAAATAAGGGGTATATATATATATATATGATAAGACACAGCTAAAATCACACTCAGCAATGAAAGGTTGAAAGCTTTTCCTCTAAGATCAGGAAGAAAACAAGGATGCCCACTGTCACCACTCTTATCTAACACAGTACTGGCAGTTTCAGCCAGAGCACTGAGGCAAGACAAATAAAAAGCAGCCAAATTGGAAAGGAAGAAGTAAAGTTACGGATGATATGACGTTGTACACAAAAAATCGTAAAACGACTCCAATAAAAGTACTGCTAGAACTAATAAACAAATTCCATAAAGTTGTAGGATACAAATCGACAGAGAAAATCAGTTGTATTCATATATACTGAAAATGAACTATTTGAAAAAGAAAGAACATCATCTCATTCACCATAGCATCAGAAACAATAAAATACTTGGGAATAAATTTACCCAAGGTGGTGAAAGATCTCTACTTTGAAAACTACAAGACACTGATGAAAGAAGTTGAATAAGACACAAATAAACGGAAAGGTAGCCTGTGTTCATGGATTGTAATATTGTTAAAAATGTCCATACTACCCAAAGTGTTCTAAATATTCAGTGCAATCCCTATCAAAGTTCCAATGGAATTTTTCATAGAAATAGGACAGGCAGTGCTAAAATTCATATGGAGCTGCAGAAGACCCCAAACCACCAAAGCACCTGAGAGAGAGGAACAAAACTGATGCACATCACACTTCATGATTTCAAATTTATTACAAAGTCATAGTAATCAAAACAGTGGATACTGATGAACCTATGCAGGGCAGGAATAGAGATGCAGACGTAGAGCACAGACTTGTGGACGTTATGGAGGAAGGAGAGGGCGGGACGAACTGAGAGAGCAGCATTGATACACATACAGTACCATGTGTAGAATAAACAGCCGCGAGGAGCAGCAGTGTAGCACAGGGAGCTCAGCTCACTGCTCTGTGGTGACCTAGAGGGCTAGGATGTGGGCAGGGGGACAGGAAGATTTAAGAGGGAGGGGATATATGTATACTTATAGCTTCCAAGGTGGCTAAAGAATACACCTGCTGATACAGGCGACACAGGAGATACAGGTTCGATCCCTGAGTCAGGGAGTCCCCTGGAGTAGGAAATGGCAACCCACTCCAGTATTCTTACCTGGAGAATTCCATGGAAAGAGGAATCTGGTGGGCTGTAGTCAGGGGGTCACAAAGAGTTAGATAGAACTGAGTAACTGAGCAAGCGCCCAGAGCTGATTCATGTTGTGCAGCAGAAACCAACACAACATTGTAAAGCAGTTTCCTCCAATTAAAAAAATAAAAAGTGGAATACTGGGATAGAAACAGACACATATGGTATTTTCATATACCAGTAAAACAGAATCAAGAACCCAGAAATAAAAATAAACCATGCATATACCATCAACTAATATTTGACAGGGAAGCCAAGAGTAAATGTTGCTGGGAAAACTGGGTAGTCACATGCTAAAGAATGAAATTCTACGTCTATTGTACAAAATATACAAAAATTAACTTGAAGCAAATTAAAAATTCAGATGTGAGACCTGAAACCATAAAACTTCTTAAAAAAAAAAAAAAAGAGGGAAAATGTTTCTTGACACTGATCTTGGCAGTGAATTTTTGGATATGACACCAAAAGCTCAGGCAACAAAAAATGAAAATAACCCAGAGGGACTGCATCACAAAAAAGAAATAATCAACAAAATAAAAAGCCAACCTAAGAAATGGGAGAAAAATATTTTCAGACCACTTCTCTGAAAGGGGTTAATATCCAAAATATATATGGAACTTGTAAAACTCAATAGCAAAAAACCAACAGTTGAATTAAAAACTGGGCAGAGGATCTAAATAGACACTTTTCCAAAGAAGACATACAAATGGGCAACAGTTACATGAAACTATCCTCAACATCACTAGTCAGCTACTGCTGCTAAGTTGCTTCAGTCGTGTCTGACTCTGTGCAGCCCCATAGATGGCAGCCTACCAGGCTCTTCTGTCTCTGGGATTCTCCAGTCAAGAATACTGGAGTGGGTTGCCATTTCCCTCTCCAATCACTAGTCAGCAGGGAAATGCAAATCAAAACCACAATATGATCACTTCACACCTATTAGAATGGCTGTTATCAAAAAGGTAGGAGATAAGTGTTAGCAAGGATGTGGTGAAAAGGGAACCTTCATGCACTGTTGGTGTGGATACACTGGTACAGCCACTAGGGAAAATAATACGGAGATTCCACAAAAAATTAGAAATAGACCTACCACAGGATCCTTCAATCCCACTACTGGGTATATATCCGTGGGAAATGAAATCACTATCTCAAAGAGATAGGTGCATCCACATGTTCACTGCAGCCTTATTCACAATAGCTAAAACCTGGGTACAACCTAAATATCCATCACTGGATGAATGGATAAAGATGATGAGGTTTAGATACACCATGAAATATTATTCAGCCATGAAAATGAAATACCATTTGCAATAACATGGATGGAATTTAAGGGCATTACGGTGACTAAAATGTCAGACAAAGACAGGTCATGTACTCTATGATCTCACATGTGGAATCTGAAAAAATTGCACTCATAGAAACAGAGTAGAAGAGTGGTTGCCAGGGTCTGGTAAGTGAAAGTGAAATCGCTCAGTCGTGTCTGACTCTTTGTGACCCGGTGGACTAAATGTAGCCTACCAGGATGCTTTGTCCATGGGATTCTCCAGGCAAGAATACTAGAGTGGGTTGCCATTTCCTTCTCCAGGGGAGTTTCCAGACTCAGGGGTCGAATCCGGGTCTCCTGCATTGCAGGCAGTTGCTTTAACCTCTGAGCCACAGGAGGCCAGGGTCTGGAGGATGTGGGAAATGGTGAGATGTTGGTCAAATGGTATATATTTCCAATTTTTTTCTTTTTTACTGCATGGGATTTCTCTAGTTGCAGCGAGCAGGGGCTACTTTCTAGTTGTGGGGCATGGGCTTCTCATTGTGGTGGTTTCTCTTGTTGCAGAGCACAGATTCTAGGGTACTCGGGCTTCAGTAGTTGCAGTACGTGGGCTCAGCAGTTGCACTCCTGGGCTCCAGAGCACAGGCTCAATAATTGTGGTGCAGGGGCTTATTTGCTCCAAGGCCTGTTGGATATTCCCAGATTCAAGGATTGACCCCGTTGTCGCCTGCACTGGCAGGCAGGTTTCTTTACCACTGAGCCACCAGGGAAGCCCCTGCATTTCCAATTTTAAGTTCAATAACTTGTGAGGGATCTAACGTATAACACGGTGACTGTAGTTAACAATATTGTATTATATAGTTGAGGAGAGTTACTAATAGAGTAACTCTTAAATGTTCTCCTAGCAACTATACCAAGAAGGTAATTATATGAGTTTATGGAAATGTTAATTAACCCTACTGTGGTAATCATTTTGCAATACTTACTATATATACTCCTATCAAATTATCACATTGTATACCTTAAACTTAGACTGTTATTAAAAAAAAAAAAATCCAGCAATTCAACGTCAGGTATAGAGAGAAATGAGAATATATGTCCACAAAAAAAATTATACATAGATATTCATAGCAACATTACTCCTAATAACTAAAAAGTGAGAATAATCCAAATGTCCACCAACTTATAAATGGATAAATATCTATTCCTATATTATTTGGCAATAAAAAGAAATGACTTAGTAATACATGTTACAACATGAATAAGCCTCAGAAACATTAGGCTAATTGAAAGAAGTCAAACACCAAAGATCAGATATTGTATGATTCAGTTCATGTGAAATGTTTATAAAAGGCAAATCCATTGAGACAGAAAGTAGATGAGTTGTTGTCTATGCCTGTGGTGAAAATGGAGAGTACTACAAAGGATAAGAAGTTTCTTTGGGAGGTAATTTTTGTTATTGTTCAGTCACTAAGTTGTGTCCATGATAGAAATGTTCAAAAATTAGATTTGGGATGGTTTAACAACTGTCTAAATATATTAACAACCAGTGAAGTGTACACGTTTAACACATGAATTATATGGTTTGTAAAATCATATGCCAGTAAAGTTATTTTAAAAATAAGGCAAAGGGTTGCTGAAGGAGTCAGGCATGGTATATAAGCAAGGCCATTTTTTGTTGTTGTTTTTTTAAAAGCTTGAGAGGAATATATGTGGATGATACAAGTAGGATAAGGAGGAAGGAACCAGAGTGGAGAGAGAAAAAAATAGTAAAGCTCAAAGGAATAATAAGGCTGGCAAGTCATAGACAATAACACACTAAGGTCAAGAATTAATTTGGAGGAGAGGCATGGACAAGAGCAAGGACTTCCTTTCTTCTGAGGCAATATATGGAGATGAGCTTGCTGTAGATTACAAAGAAAAGGGGAAGAAAAGTGAGAGTGTTTATATTTCAAGGCCTATGATTTTGAGTCATATAGAAGACCAAGTAACATGTTTGAGTAATGAATTTGGTAACTTAAGGAGAATAGTGACGACTCAGACAACAAATGTGAAGAATTAAAAAGGAAAGCTGATGAAACGAATAAATGGATTTTAGAGACATAAGGGCTTGGCTGAGTTCAAATGAAAACTTGTAAAGCATGTAATCATCAAAGTTTTTATCCGGAGCTCTAGGTTTCTATGAAACTTAAGCAGAAAAAAAAAAAAAAAAAAAAA
>SJYV01020660.1:1724538-1743714 GCA_006410875.1 Neotragus pygmaeus
TTTTTTTTTTTTTTTTTTTTGGCCCGCTTCAGTGATTTCTACTACACTGTCTTCCAGCTCTAGGTTCTATTCCTCTGTACCAGCAAGTTACTGAACATTCATTCTAGTGCATTTTTATTTCAGTTGTTGTATTATTTATCTATTTAATATTTGCATTTTCTAAATCTTTCTCAAAAACTTCTAGCTTCTATCTTTGCTCACTTATTCTTCTCCTGAGTTCTCTGATCATCTTTGTGATTAGCCTGAATTTCTTAATGGACAGATTCCTTATCTCTACTTTATTTAATTCTTCTTTCTAAGTTTTATTTATTTATTTATTTTTCATTTGGAGCATGTTCATTTGTTGCTTCATTTTGCTTGATTTGCTGTTTTTATTTCTTTATGTCTGATAGTTTGGTTACATTTCTTTTTGTCTGATAGCTGGATTAAAAGTTCATAGGAGAAATGAGCTTTTACAGGACATGTCTTATGCACTCCCCTCTCGTCATAAGCACTATATTCTGATAGGGTTGGAGCCCAAGACGAATAAGTTAGAGGGAAATTCCAATATGGTATTTGCCAGCATCAGTACCCATCCGGGAGAATGAATTTCCAAAGATGGTTGCCACCAGTGTCTGTGTTTCCTAGGTGAGCTGCAGTTGCCTCCTGCCTTTCCATGAGGTTCCCCAAGATCAGCAGCTGTGTCTAACTCAGGCTCCTTTCAAATTACTGCTTCTGCCCTGGATCACAGAGTATGTGATATTTTTGTGTGCCCTTTAAGTGTAGAGCCTCTACTTCCCACAGTCCTCTGGGCCACATGAAAGTAAACCCTATTGGCCTTCAAAGTCAAACCTTCTGGGACTTGTCTTCCCAGGGCAGGAATCCCAGGCTAGGGAACTTGATGTAGGGTTCAGAATCCTTGTTTCTTGAAGAGAAACTCTGTGATTGTAATTATTCTGCCTTTGTGGGTTGCCCACCAGAGAGTATGGGTTTTGACTGTACCATAAGCCTGTACCCCCCACCCCCCTGATTCTTATTGTAAGTTCCTCCTTTAGATTTTTATTTATAGAAGGTGTTTTCTAGTAGATTCTCGTCTTTCCCATTAATATTGCTCTGTAAGTTGGTGTCCATGATAGGAGGTGAGCTAAGTATCTTTGTACTCCCCCATCTATACCAAAATCCAAAAATATCATTTCACTTACTAATTTTAGATTTTGATAGTTAATCTTGCTTACAGTAACTATTACTCTGCTGTTTTAGTAATATTTTTAGTTGCCTCATTTCTTTTACACTTACTTATTGACAGTTTTCTAGAAGGAAGTCCATATGCAATTATTACTTAAACATCATTAAATATTTAATTGTTACTCAATCATTAATTTATTTAAGTATGCTTGTTTTGTTTGTTGCTTAGTCACTAAGTCATGTCCAACTCTTTTGTGACACCATGGACTGTAGCCCACCATGTACTGTAGCCTACCAGTCTTTTCTGTCCATGGTATTTCCCAGGCAAGAATACTGGAGNCATTAATTTATTTAAGTATGCTTGTTTTGTTTGTTGCTTAGTCACTAAGTCATGTCCAACTCTCTTGTGACACCATGGACTGTAGCCCACCATGTACTGTAGCCTACCAGTCTTTTCTGTCCATGGTATTTCCCAGGCAAGAATACTGGAGTAGGTTGTCATTTCCTTTCCCATCAGATATTATCAACCCAGGGATAAAACCCATGTCTCCTACATTGGCAGGCAGTTTCTTTACCACTGAGTCACCAGGGAAGACTTTTATATAAGTTTTATATATTTAATTTATCATTTAATAGTTTCCATATTTATTTTATTGCTTAAATTATTGTTGCTTTAGCCATTGGAAGTTCTCCAGAGTGTCTTCTGTGCCCTTTTGATATAACTTGCTTTTTTCCCTTAACTTTTGGAAAGTTAGTAGCAGATGCTCCAGAGTTGTCTGACATTTTCTCTGATTCACTCTAGAGTTAGTTATTTTTGGCTTCTTTTTTTGGACATTGTTACTTAGAAGTCAATATCTGAGCTTGGGATATATTTTTACTACATAAGTGTCACTGCTGCTACTCTCTTTCCGTGGACAATGATAAAGCATATATGTATGACTATAAGTCATTACATTCACACCATAATCTAGCAATACAAGGTTCCTTATAATCTTCTGTTCATGCACACTTATTTATTTATTTATTATTTGGGGGTAGGCTGGGTTTCCATTGTGGTGCATGAACCCTTTCTTGCTTTGCATGGAGGTTTTCTCTATTTGTGGAGAGTGGAGACTATTAACTAGTTGTGAAGCACAGGCTCTAAGGTGTGTGGGCTTCAGTAACTGCAGTGCACAGGCTCAGCAATTGCAGCTTGACAGTTCTCATTAATTGTGGTACCCAGTCTTTGTTGTCCTGTGGCATGTGAAATCTTAGTTTCCAGACTAGGGATTGAACTCACGTGCCCTGCATTTGCAAGGAGATTCTTAGCCACCGGACCACCAGGGTAGTGCCTACCCATGTTTACTTGTAAATTATTTCCCCAAAATAAGAAAGTTACTCTTGTTATCAACAAATTGCTTATTTGTTGATTTGAAGGTAAAACAATATTAGAATTAATAACATATTCCTCTCTGAAAGACAAATTTACCTCTTAGAGTACAGTGTATATGTGCAATTATTTTTTTCATTTATCCTTACAGTATCCAGTCAAAACAGTGCTTACTAAACTTAGTTCGTCTGGTCCCCCAACCCCTGCACCACACAATCTATTCAGTCAAATAATGCTATACATTTGAAATACAGTTAGATTCATGTCACTGTCAGCATTCTGTTCTAGGCTTCATGACAGCAATCCAGTGATTTGCTTTTATTTGTATATATTAAGTTTCACTCTTTATGGTGTACAATTCTAAGAGTACTGGCAAATACATGGAAGAGCATGAAGAAAAGTTCTCCCACCATCTAAAATCCCCCTGTGGCCCTAATTTTATTCCAACCTGACAACTTTGATCTGTTATCCATCCTTAAAGGAGTACATCAGGCTGTATGCTGTCACCCTGCTTATTTAACTTATATGCAGAGTACATCATGAGAAATGCTGGACTGGAAGAAACACAAGCTGGAATCAAGATTGCCAGGAGAAATATCAATAACCTCAGATATGCAGATGACACCACCCNTTGTTTTTATTTGACATGTGTGAGAATTCACATCCACGCTTACTTGATACGACTTTGAAAAAGAAAATGCGTAACGTACACAGGAACCCGGATTTTTGTATCCTGTTTTGAAAGGCTGCGTGTTGTCTTGAGGGGGCAGAACGTAACAAACTTCTCAGTTGTCGTTTCTACCGCCTGTTGTGTTTTCTTTCGTCATAGTGGAGTTGTACTATTCTTAAAAGAAAAAAAAAATCAGTCGTAATGACACGATACTGATATCCTACGAAATTTTTTAAAGCCCTTGCTGAAGCGGTATTGGCGTCATGCATACGGTAACTTCTCCAATGTCGCTGGCTTCCTCAGACTTCTCATGGTCATATTTTATTCTTGTTACCTGTTCTTATACGCATTTTGGTATTATGAGAGTAAGTTATATGAACATTAGAGTGTTTAGGAATTAGACAAAAGTACAGAGAATATAAAATCTATCCACAGCCCCACAGCCTACGATTTATTTTAAAGCGATGAACCAGTGAGGACATCTGTTGATCTGTGTTTAAGTGTGTAGTTTAAGCTTTGAAGAAACTTAATTAAAATGTAATTTTTAGCATGGTCCCTTTTGTTAACTTTTCTTCACTTTACATAAAAACTTTTCTTCACTTTACATAAAATCTTTTCTTCACAACTCCTGTTTATGAAATTAGAAGAATGAAAGGTTATGTACTTCGTTTCTGCTTTGAAGAACATTAATCAGGTGCAGAATCCTCTTAAAGGTGTACCAGGGATGAGGACTGGAACTTGGGTTTGAATAAAAGATTTGTTTGTGTGTGTAAGATCTCAGTTGACTTACTGAAAACAGTTGAAATGTGACCAACCTCTAAGCAGGTGAAGAATATGTGGGGTAACTTTTAACCAGGAAAGGATATGGTGAATATTTTAATAAATAAGCCCAAACATATACTTCTGATTCATTGATTCAGAAACATTTATTGAGCACACTGCTATTAATATATCAGACACTCTTTCAGAGTTGCAGCTTCAAAGTATTATACAAGTCCTTTTCTGGTGAAGCTGGCTTGTGTACTCATGGCCCAGTCTTTAATATTCATGATGCCCCCAAGTCTCTGATACAAGTTAGAGAAACCTTGTGATGTCACAGTTATGGCCACAATCAGGTGGGTAGGTACTTCCTACCATTAACTTGCTGAAAGAATTTGTGAAAATTACTTGCTCTTTGGGCCTATATTTTCTTATTTGTAAATGAGATTGATTAGATGGGCTAAAAGGTTCTCAACTCTGGTGCTCTTTTTTTCATTTGAAACAGGATTAGTGAACCTGTTGGGAAGTAAAGCTACAAAGTAGCATTTGGGGTTAAAAATATTTTAAATCTATACAGTTATGCCTACAGAGTTCTGCAGATAGTTCAAGAAATGAGTGTTCCAGCAATAATTTGATCACCCCCTCCTCTTGAATAAGTACAGCTTTCTAAATTAATTCCTTTGAGAGGCAACATGTATATATGCAGGTAAAAAATAAATGGTTCTTCATTAATTTTTAGTTCAACCTTTGGTTAAAATGAGAGCTCTATGTTTTTTGGCTTTGGCTGTAGGGTTTTCCTTGCATTTGTGTCCTTTGGAATGAGTATCTGTTAATCTGTTTCAAGGATTTCCTCTACTCTTTGTGGTTGTGATTACCATTATTTTAGATTTTTATAACAGCTGTTTCAGTTCTCTGTTGTCCGTTACTCTTCTTCAGTTCTTTAAAGTATCCTGTGTGTTGTAGCAGTATATCTTGTGCAGACACTTCCACACTTGTAGATTGGCTGTATTCCAGGACTCCATTTGTTGTTAGTGACCATTTCATGTTCAGCGGTGATGATGGTAAAATAGTTTTACCATTGAAGGAGATAGGCCTAAAGAACTTTGGTCATCTGTTTCTGATTTTACTCTTCTGTAAACAGACCACTTACCTGACTGTTAACTGTTAGTAATGTCTCTCTCCTCTTCAAGGTGTCTGTTTTTGGTCTTACAGTTTATAGTGTTTGCTGACTCCAACACTAAATAGTCTCCTCTATGGAAAACCGTAATTGGGACTTAGACACATTAAGGAGCTTATCACATCATTGCTCTAGTTAATAACAATTACAAAGAAAACACCATATGACCCCATTTTTGTTCCTGCTAAAAGAGTAAATTGGACTTTGCTGGTGGCTTAGTTGTAAAGAATCTGCCTGCAGTGCAGGCAGTTTGATCCCTGCATCGGGAAGATCTCCTGGAGGAGGGCATGGCAACCCACTCCAGTATTCTTGCCTGGAGAATCCCTGTGGACAAAGGAGCCTGGCAAGCTGCAGGCTATAGGATTGCAAAGAGTCTAACACTGCTGAAGTGACTTAGCATGCATGCAAGCAGAGAGTAAATTATTTTATGATTCAAAAAAATTTTTTAGGCCTTGAACATAGCTCATGTTTGGAGGCATCACTATAGCTGTCTCTTATACACATCTAGATGTGTATAAGAGACAGAGGGGGCGCGCCGGGCCCGCGTTGGCAGGTGTGCCGGGGCCGGGGCGCGGGCCGGCGAGGCCGAGGCTCGCTCAGCGCCGGGGGCGGAAGACCTCCTCGGGGCTGCGTCGCGGCTCTTCCTGCTTTTCTGCGCCGGGACTCGACTTTACCGCGCCAGCTGTTGCAAGGGTAGGAGCTCTGAAGTTTTTCCCTCCCTCTGGGAGGTGAATATCGAATCACTTATGACTCTCGTGTTTTTCCTCTCAGTGGATCGTTAAGAACGCCTTGTCTGGCTTGGGTTTGGGCTGGGTCATTGTTTTTATTTGACATGTGTGAGAATTCACATCCACGCTTACTTGATACGACTTTGAAAAAGAAAATGCGTAACGTACACAGGAACCCGGATTTTTGTATCCTGTTTTGAAAGGCTGCGTGTTGTCTTGAGGGGGCAGAACGTAACAAACTTCTCAGTTGTCGTTTCTACCGCCTGTTGTGTTTTCTTTCGTCATAGTGGAGTTGTACTATTCTTAAAAGAAAAAAAAAATCAGTCGTAATGACACGATACTGATATCCTACGAAATTTTTTAAAGCCCTTGCTGAAGCGGTATTGGCGTCATGCATACGGTAACTTCTCCAATGTCGCTGGCTTCCTCAGACTTCTCATGGTCATATTTTATTCTTGTTACCTGTTCTTATACGCATTTTGGTATTATGAGAGTAAGTTATATGAACATTAGAGTGTTTAGGAATTAGACAAAAGTACAGAGAATATAAAATCTATCCACAGCCCCACAGCCTACGATTTATTTTAAAGCGATGAACCAGTGAGGACATCTGTTGATCTGTGTTTAAGTGTGTAGTTTAAGCTTTGAAGAAACTTAATTAAAATGTAATTTTTAGCATGGTCCCTTTTGTTAACTTTTCTTCACTTTACATAAAAACTTTTCTTCACTTTACATAAAATCTTTTCTTCACAACTCCTGTTTATGAAATTAGAAGAATGAAAGGTTATGTACTTCGTTTCTGCTTTGAAGAACATTAATCAGGTGCAGAATCCTCTTAAAGGTGTACCAGGGATGAGGACTGGAACTTGGGTTTGAATAAAAGATTTGTTTGTGTGTGTAAGATCTCAGTTGACTTACTGAAAACAGTTGAAATGTGACCAACCTCTAAGCAGGTGAAGAATATGTGGGGTAACTTTTAACCAGGAAAGGATATGGTGAATATTTTAATAAATAAGCCCAAACATATACTTCTGATTCATTGATTCAGAAACATTTATTGAGCACACTGCTATTAATATATCAGACACTCTTTCAGAGTTGCAGCTTCAAAGTATTATACAAGTCCTTTTCTGGTGAAGCTGGCTTGTGTACTCATGGCCCAGTCTTTAATATTCATGATGCCCCCAAGTCTCTGATACAAGTTAGAGAAACCTTGTGATGTCACAGTTATGGCCACAATCAGGTGGGTAGGTACTTCCTACCATTAACTTGCTGAAAGAATTTGTGAAAATTACTTGCTCTTTGGGCCTATATTTTCTTATTTGTAAATGAGATTGATTAGATGGGCTAAAAGGTTCTCAACTCTGGTGCTCTTTTTTTCATTTGAAACAGGATTAGTGAACCTGTTGGGAAGTAAAGCTACAAAGTAGCATTTGGGGTTAAAAATATTTTAAATCTATACAGTTATGCCTACAGAGTTCTGCAGATAGTTCAAGAAATGAGTGTTCCAGCAATAATTTGATCACCCCCTCCTCTTGAATAAGTACAGCTTTCTAAATTAATTCCTTTGAGAGGCAACATGTATATATGCAGGTAAAAAATAAATGGTTCTTCATTAATTTTTAGTTCAACCTTTGGTTAAAATGAGAGCTCTATGTTTTTTGGCTTTGGCTGTAGGGTTTTCCTTGCATTTGTGTCCTTTGGAATGAGTATCTGTTAATCTGTTTCAAGGATTTCCTCTACTCTTTGTGGTTGTGATTACCATTATTTTAGATTTTTATAACAGCTGTTTCAGTTCTCTGTTGTCCGTTACTCTTCTTCAGTTCTTTAAAGTATCCTGTGTGTTGTAGCAGTATATCTTGTGCAGACACTTCCACACTTGTAGATTGGCTGTATTCCAGGACTCCATTTGTTGTTAGTGACCATTTCATGTTCAGCGGTGATGATGGTAAAATAGTTTTACCATTGAAGGAGATAGGCCTAAAGAACTTTGGTCATCTGTTTCTGATTTTACTCTTCTGTAAACAGACCACTTACCTGACTGTTAACTGTTAGTAATGTCTCTCTCCTCTTCAAGGTGTCTGTTTTTGGTCTTACAGTTTATAGTGTTTGCTGACTCCAACACTAAATAGTCTCCTCTATGGAAAACCGTAATTGGGACTTAGACACATTAAGGAGCTTATCACATCATTGCTCTAGTTAATAACAATTACAAAGAAAACACCATATGACCCCATTTTTGTTCCTGCTAAAAGAGTAAATTGGACTTTGCTGGTGGCTTAGTTGTAAAGAATCTGCCTGCAGTGCAGGCAGTTTGATCCCTGCATCGGGAAGATCTCCTGGAGGAGGGCATGGCAACCCACTCCAGTATTCTTGCCTGGAGAATCCCTGTGGACAAAGGAGCCTGGCAAGCTGCAGGCTATAGGATTGCAAAGAGTCTAACACTGCTGAAGTGACTTAGCATGCATGCAAGCAGAGAGTAAATTATTTTATGATTCAAAAAAATTTTTTAGGCCTTGAACATAGCTCATGTTTGGAGGCATCACTATAGTTAGTTTACTAGTTATAAGTACGTAAAAAAATTTTTTTTTAGTATTTAGTTGTTGTTGTTGTTCTGCAGCACACCAGGCTTCCCTGTCCTTTACTGTCTATCTCCTGGAGTTGGCTCACACTCATGTCCATTGAGTCGGTGATGCTATCTAACCATCTCATCCTCTGTCACCCCCTTCTTCTGCCCTCAATCTTTCCCAGCATCAGAGTCTTTTCCAGTGAGTCACCTCTTTGCATTGGGTGGCCAAAGTATTGAAGCTTCAGCTTCGGCATCAATCCTTCCAATGAATATTCAGGGAATCTGGTTTGGAAGGTCTATGGAATTTGATTATAGAACTTTCACAGGATTGGGGAAACAGAGACTTTTGGAGGGCACAAACAAAACCTTATGTGCACCAGAACCCAGGAGAAAAAAGCAGTGACCCTACAAGAGACTGAGCCAGACTTGCCTGTGACTGTTTGGGAGTCTGGCTGAGGCTTGGGTTGACAGTGACCTGCCTTGGGGTCAGAGGCACTGACAGCAGCAATCCTGGGAGGCATGGTGTGCTGGCATAATAAGTCCTCTTGGAGGAGGTCACCATTACCCCTGCTATAGAGCCTACAGTCTACCATAGAGTTTGCAAACTCTAAGATTGGGTTGCCTCAGGCCAAACTGCTGGGAGGGCACACAGCCCCACACATCAGCAGAAAATTAAATATTTAATGAGCATGGCCCTGCCCACCAGAGTAAGACTCAGTTTTCCCCACAGCCAGTGCCTCCCATCAGGAAGCTCACACACGATTCTTATCCTCATCCATCAGAGGGCAGACAGAAAGAAAAGCACAGTCATAGAAAACTAACCAAAATGATCACATGGATCACAGCCTTGTGTAACTCAATGAAATATGAGCCATACTGTGTACGGCCTCCCAAGACAGGTCATGGTGAAGAGTTCTGACAAAACGTGGTACACTGGAGAAGGGAATGACAAACCACTTTAGTATTCTTGTCTTGAGAACCCCCATGAACAGTGGGGCTCTAAATATAAATATTAGAATTCCAACTTAATTGTAATACAGGTTTTATCATAAACTTCCCTATTATGGCAACTCTGTTTCCCTCTTGGTGACAGTGCACTTTAAATATGTACATCTGAACTCATACTTAAAGCTTCTTTTCATTTACTTTTGTCATTTATTAGTAAAACAATATCTTGGGAAAATGACAATAATTAGAGCAGCTAAGAACACTTTATGTGGGGCAGCTACTAGCAAATATTTTTGCCTTATCCTAATAACAACTTGATGAGGTAAGTACTATTATTAACCCATTTTCCTGATTAAGAAACTTGGCAAGGCAGAGAAAGGAGAGAGACAAAATCCATTTGAGTGTTATCTTCCTATTTCTAAGAGTTATGTCAGACAAGAAAAAAGCTTGAGAAGAATGCAAGATTCTTTGGTTTGATGTTAAAGTTAAAACAATTTAGGTAAAGGATAAGATGGATTGTCATTGAAATTTCTTTAGAGTCATAAAAATATTAAATGACTGAGCTGAAAATACAAACTCCAAAGAAAGTGTAAGAGAACTTTGATACATTTCGGGTTGGAAATTGAGACGCAGATTGTCTGAAAGAGTTAGATAATAGTCTAGCTTGAACCCAGGAAAGACCAAGTCCCTGTAAAGGATTTGTAGTACCAGTTGTTAGAAAGTGGAGTCACTTGGTTGTATCCGACTCTTTGGTACCCCATGGACTGTAGCCTACCAGGCTCCTCCGTCCATGGGATTTTCCAGGCAAGACTGCTGGAGTGGGCTGCCATTTCTTCTCCAGGGGTTCTTCCCAACCCAGGGATCGAACCCAGATCTCCTGCATTGCAGACAGGCATTTTACCATCTGAACCACCAAGGAAGCCCAATTGTTAGGGTGACTGTTAATTAAGAGTACTGGTCAGTCACAAGAGAGGATAATCCTAGATGCCTGCAGTCTTAGTCTCATTTCCTACTGTGGGAGGTGGGGAAAGAATCTTTTCTAGATAAACAGCCTCAGTCTGCTCTGATAGTAACTGATGAAGTTTGAAGTCATAACAGTGTTCCCTGATTCCATTGGTTCTCACAAGTAAAGTAGATTTGCCCATTTTAGAATTGCTGCTCATCTCACAGGATGACTGAATTTAAGACTTACGTGTTTTTGGACAGAACTGCCTCTGAGTATTTCAGGCCGCAATAAGTCTCAAACTTTAGTGTGCCTCAGCATCACCCAAAGGCTTGTTGAAAATGTTGGACCCCTCCTCTAGAGTTTCTGATTCAGTACTTCTGAGCCAGACCCCATAGTTTGCATTTCCAACAACAACTCAACTAACGCTGATGCTGCTAATTTGGGGACCACACTTTGAGAATCACTGCTTTTTTTAGTGGGTATGTTAAGATTTGTTCATGTTAAGGTCAGAAGTAAATATAGAAATGATGAAATTTTGTTAAATACTTAGTATTTTGCATTAAGTTTAGGAACAGTTAATGTATTTGGTCTTTAAAATATTTGTTATATTTCAGAGAATTAGGCCTATTACAGTGCATGTAAATTAGTCTAAGAATTTAATTGAAAATGAATACCAAAGAGAACTTTTCATTATATTTAAAACTTTATCGTAATGTATTTGCTAGAGTTAAAAGAGTTCAGAAAGATTTTCTTGTTATGGGGGCAATTAAAGTGTTTAAAATATAGTAGGTTTATAAGTGCCTTTTAGTATAGATGAGAGAATTTAATTACTCTAGTTTATAAATGGGATTATTTAGGGATGTCTAGTTTGTTTTCTGATTTAACTATTGAAAGCATCTTAGAAACTGTGTTAAAATTTACTAGTTTTATATATATAATACACTGACATAGTTGAAGACTTAAGGGAAAACTGGATTTTTATATTTGTACTTCAATAAATGAAAGATTAATTAAAAAGTAAAGTAATTGCAAATAGTCTTCTGTGTATAAAAACTCCCTAGATGGCCACCAGCAAACTTACATTGTGACTCAATAGATTTTGTTGAATGAATGAATATTCATACAAAAAGGGGCATATTTTAAGGTCAGATTAATGTATTAGGGAAAGGCCCAAAATTTGCCTTTGATTTCTAGCAATCACTGAAAAAAGGGAAATGTGATCAGCGATAAATCACAGTGTCACTAAGGTAAAGATAAACCTGTTGCTTAGGTAAAAGGAACATGACTTTTCCTGATAGAATAAAGAGAAAAAAATCCTCATGTAACTCTTAACATAGCAAAAAATATCATCTTTATAGTAAATACAGATTGTAATTTCAAAAAGCTGTTTTTTTAACACCATTACTTAATGTAGTTCAGTGATATAACAACAAAATGCAAGACTATAAAAAACAATTCCATATAGGGCCAAAACGATTAATTCAGATATTCAGTTATCTGATGGTTTTCTTAACTGAGAGGTGGGTGCTAGATTCTAAACTTCGGTAAAACTAATGCGTACTAACCATGAAGTCATACGTAACAAAAATAAAGTTTAAAAGCTACCTCTAATCCAATATCTAGTGATATTAATTTTAGGGTAGATGTCATTGTTCAGATCTATTTTATGTATGTGCGTGTGTTAGTTGCTTGGTCATGTCTGACTCTTTGCGACCCCACAGACTGTAGCCTACCAGGCTCCTCTGTCCATGGAATTCTCTAGGCAAGAATACTGGAGTGGGTTGCTATTTCCTTCTCCAGTATATTTAACATATAAAATGATGAATGGATGAATAGAAGGAAAGAGTGACTAAAAGATAATATTTGTTTGCCTTAAGAAAGTATTTCCTAAATAGTATGTCTAAAGTTAAGCAGAATTTGCAAAAATATTAAGAGGTTAGTGTAATTACATTCTGTTTCAGTTTTAGGTGGGGTTTGTTTAACTCTTAGGTTATTTGAACGGTTCATCTCCCGTATTTCTTCTCTCCACTTCCTGGTATTTATTACATTATGTTTGCAATTTTTCCCACTACATAATTGTTCAGTACACCCTGTTAGATCCTTTGATCATTCCTAGATTTTTTATTTTGATACATTTGGTATAATCTCATTCTTGTGTCTTAAGCAAGCTAGACTGTTTTCTTTTTCCCCTAGTCGGTGATTTGCTTCTTATGTATGAATTATTGAAGAAATTTTCTTTTCCAAGAACTATAATTTAACCAGGAGCAGAAACAGGAATGACTAGATGTGCGAGTACAGGTACATGTAGCCTTTTAGAAGTAGCCACTATATGAAACAGCCCTGGTCTGAAGATAGAAGGAAAAAAGAGCTAAGAAGTATAATGTTGGATCTTAACACTTCTGCCAAAAGGCTTATGGTTTCTATTCATGTCTGACATCAGTGGGATGGCACAGTATATTTTCTTTTCCTCTCCAGGGAGATACAAGATATTTAGTAACAGTAATCTATCACAGTGACTATTAAACAATTAGTTTGACAGACGCTTGAAGATGCTAGTGTTTCTGTCATGAGTGGGAAGTTGTAAAGAAGCCTGTTTCTTCTGTCAGTTACTCAGTCTGTAAGCTTGATCCTTTCAAAAGCTCTATTAACAGTGCTTCTCAAATTTATTGTGCATGCCAATGTGAATCAGTAGTTCTGGAGTGAAATCTTGAGATTCTGTGTTCAGAGTAAGCTCTCGGGTGATGCCAGTGCTGCTGATACTTAGAACATAATTTTAACTAGCAAGGCTCTATTAGCACGCTATATGGAAGTTCCCCAGTGGCTCAGCAGTAAAGAATCCACCTGCAGTGCAGGAGATGGGAGTTCAATTCCTGGGTTGGGAATATCATTGGAGAAGGAAATGGCAACCCGCTCCAGTATTCTTGCCTGAGAAGTCCCATGAACAGAGGAGCCTTGTGGGCTTCAGTCCATGGGGTCACAAAAGAATCAGACACAACTAAATAACAACAGTAGCATTCTATATCATGAAACTTTTCACATAAGAAGTGGGCCACACTCAAAAATTCCTTGACTAGATAGAGGAAAGGAGTATTAATGGGGAACAGCAAATGTTTTAGAGACCAAGGGACTTGAGATGTTACCAAATAAAGGAAAGGTGAGCATTAAGGACTTAGTTTGATGCTTCATAAAGAGCAAATAAAATAGAAAAGGCTCTGATTTTCTCCTTAGTTTGGTCTCCTTTACAGGTTTAGGGAACTGGGAAGACAGAAGCCATTGCAATACATTGTGGAATCTCTTGATGGAGTAAAGACAGTGAGACTAGACTCATTTCTAAAAGTTCAACTATGAAAAAAAGCAGAAAGGCTGATACCTAGAGCAGGATGGGTACAAAGTTGAAGAAAAACTGAGGGATTAAAGGATTTTTTTTTTTTTTTGACTATGGATAAGGAGTCAGTAGCAAGTGAAAGGTTGAAAACATGGGCATAGTTTCCTATACTAGTGCGTTATAGATGGAATCAGTTAATTAGAAAAGTTCTCAGTGTATCTTTCTTAGTTTAGAAGATATTTTCAAAGTTTAAAATCTGTATTATCATCTGAAAATATTGACTCCCAGCTCAATATTTTTAAATCATCCAACTTTTTATCAGTAACTACAGCCAAAATTACAATATTCAGTTATATTAGGAGTCTTGTAGTATATTAAAATGAGACTTCATACAGGATTCATCATTGGTTTCTCAGGCTTACTTTATTCTAGTTTGCCTTTCCCATTCTATTACCAAAATGATTTTTAATTTAAAGGTCTGATACTGCTTTGTCAATTCTCTGCTTAAAAATCTCTTTGGACTTCTCAGTCTGGTAATAATAGCAAGCTAGATAATTCAGACTGTCCTGCTAAGAACAATTTAAAAAACTGGACCAATCATTGAAAAGTCTGCAATTAATAAATCCTGGAGAGTTTGTAGAGAAAAGGGAACTCCTACACTATTGGTGGAAATGTAAATTGTTACGGTCATTATGGAAAACAGTATGGAGATTCCTTAGAAAACTAAAAATAGAGTTACCTTATTATTCAGCAAGCCCACTCCTAGTAATATATCCAGAGAAAAACATGGTTCAGAAGGATCCATGCACCCCATTGTTCATTGCAGTACTGTTTACAATAGCCAAGACATGGAAGCTACCGAAATCTCCATTGACAGATGAATGAATAAAGTTGTGGTATATATACACAGTGGAATACTACTCAGTCATAGAAGAGAATTAAATAATGCCATTTGCAGCCACATGGATGGACCTAGAGATTACCATCCCAAGTGTAGTAAGTCAGAGAAAGCCAAATACTGTATGATATCACTTAAATGTGGAGTCTAAAATATGATACAACTGAACTAATTTACGAGACAGAAACAGGTTCACAGACATAGAAAACTTACTAAAGGGAAAGGGGTGTGGGAAGGGACAAATAGTGAGTTTGGGATTAGTGGATGCAAACTATGATATATAAAATAGGTAAACAACAAGGTCCTACTGTATAGTCCAGGGAACCATATTCAATATTCTCTAATAGACCATAATGAAAAGAATATGTGTATATATATATGTATAACTGAAAAACTTTGTTATATATGAGAAACTAACACAACATTGTAAATCACCTATACTTCTATTATAAATAAATAGCTGGGCCAAAACAAATTTTATTGAGGCTGTCAGAAAACTGATTGATAGAACTAGATTAGGATCTGAGTGAGGACAGAGGCTGAAGGAAGAGCAGCTCCAATTTGGGATTCCTTTTTTCCCCAGGGGAAGTATTGATTCCAGAAGCAGCAGCTCAGAGCTTAAAAGTTGCTGTTGGCAGCCTGTTGGTATAAGGGAACAGGGCACAGTACAAAACCTACCATAGTAGAGGAATGAACTACTCTCGCTTAGGACCCCCCAAAATGCGGAGGAGAACTCATAGGATGGTAGCTTGGCTTTTATTCATCATTCCTATAACTGCATTAATAAGATTTGGTATTGCTAGTGTCCTCAAGTGTTTGGCAGAAGCAAGTATTAATCCTTTCTAGAGAATTTCAGCTTTCTGTGTGTCAAATTCTGTCTATAGACAATTTTTCCTATTTAATTTACAGTACATAAAATATAATTAGGCACCTGGTAAGATACCAGAAACATCAAGAGAATAGAAATAGACTCATAGGAACCCTGTATCTTGCAGTCATCAGATTTAAAATAGCTGTGTTGAGAATTTTGAGCTGGTTGAGAGTTTTGTAGAGATTCAAACTAAAAAAAATGGATATTCCAGAATTGAAAATAGTTTTCTAATTAGGATCTTTGTGGATGAATTTAATAGCAAATCGGCCACCACAGANATAGCTGTGTTGAGAATTTTGAGCTGGTTGAGAGTTTTGTAGAGATTCAAACTAAAAAAAATGGATATTCCAGAATTGAAAATAGTTTTCTAATTAGGATCTTTGTGGATGAATTTAATAGCAAATCGGCCACCACAGAAGAAAGAATTAGTGAATTGAAAAATAGATCGGAAGAAAATATCCAGAATAAAGGGGAGGGGGTGGAAAATAAAGGCAGGAATAAGTTTAATACAAGATATAATTAGAAGTTCTAATATGTGTATATTTGAGTCCCCAAAGGAAAGGGGAGAGAGAATGAAGGCAGAAGTACTATTTAAGAGAAGAATGACTGAAAATGCCAAGAATGATGAAATTCACAAATAAGCATTGCTATAAACCCAAATGTGTGCATGGTAAATTGCTTCAGTCATATCTAGCTATATAGCCTACCAGGCTTCTCTGTCCATGGGATTCTTCAGGCAGGAATACTGAAGTGAGTTGCAGTTTCCTTCTCCAAAGCCCCAAGTGGAATCAATACAAATCTCACCAAAGATGAAAAAATTTTAAAGCATTTCGACAAGTAGTCAGTGCTGTAAGAATAAGATTGACAGTTATTTCTCAACAGAAACAGTGGAAACTAAACAACAGAGGAGAACACCAGCCAACTAAGAATCCATCCCCTGCAAAATTACCCAGAGTTGCAATAAGAATGGTAAATATGAGGGAAGAACCGAATGAATGTTGACTGTCTAGAAAAATAATGCCTTAGGGTGTTTTTGAATATATATATATATGTAATTGAAATATGCAATAACAATTGCATATAAGTCTTAGTAGAATCGCACAGCTTTTAACATCCTTACATTGACCAGAAGGAAGATAAAAGTACTAGTAAATATTAGACTGAAAATTAACAATTTAGGCTATAATCTATGGTATGACCACTAACATAATTGTTTAATGTGTTGTGTGTGTGTTAGTCACTCAGTCCTGTCCCCCTCTGTGACCCCAAGGACTGCAGCCCCCCAGGCTCCTCTGTCCATGGAATTCTCCAGGCAAGAATACTAGAGGGGGTTGCCATATCCTTCCCCAGTGATATATATCAGTTCAGTTTAGTAGCTCAGTCATGTCCGACTCTTCGGGACCCCATGGACTGCAGCACACCAGGCTTCCCTGTCCATCACCAACTCCCAGAGCCTACTCAAACTCATGTCCATCAAGTCAGTGATGCCATCCAACCATCTCATCCCTCCTCCTACCTTCAATCTTTCCCACCATCAGGATCTTTCCAGTGAGTTAGTTCTTCTCATCAGGAGGCCAGAGTGTTGNGTCCATCACCAACTCCCAGAGCCTACTCAAACTCATGTCCATCAAGTCAGTGATGCCATCCAACCATCTCATCCCTCCTCCTACCTTCAATCTTTCCCACCATCAGGATCTTTCCAGTGAGTTAGTTCTTCTCATCAGGAGGCCAGAGTGTTGGAGCTTCAGCATCAGTCCTTCCAATGAAAATTTAGGACTGATTTCCTTTAGGGTTGACTGGCTGGATCTCCTTTCAGTCCAAGGGACTCTCAAGAGTCTTCTCCAACACCACAGTTCAAAAGTTTCAATTCTTCGGCGCTCAGCTTTCTTCATGGTCCAGCTCTCATGTCTGTACATGACTACTGGAAAAACCATAGCTTTGACTGGACAGACCTTTGTTGGTAAAGTAACGATTGCATTTTAATATGCTGTCTAGGTAGGTCATAGCTTTTCTTCCAAGGAGCACGCGTCTTTTAATTTCACGGCTGCAGTCACCATCTGCAGTGATTTTAGAGTCCCCCAGAATAAAGTCTCTCACTGTTGCGATTGTTTCTGCATCTATTTGCCATGAAGTGATGGGACCGGATGCCATGTTATATACAGTAGCACATATATGTTCAACCCAAGTCCTGATTTATTCCTCACTTGCCGCCCTTTCCCCTTTGGTAACTGTAAGTATGTTTTCAATATCTGTAAGTCTGTTTCTGTTATATAAATAAGTTCATTTGTATCATTTTTTAAAAACTAGGTTCCACACATGAGTGAGATGACATTTGTCTTTTTCTGTCTGACTGCCATCACTTAGAATTATAATCTCTAGGACAATCTGTGTTGCTCAGTGGGGACTTTGCTGGCCCTTGTGGTTAAGACTCCTGGCTTCCATTGGAGGGGGTATGGGTTTGATCGCTGATTGGGATACTAAGATCCCACGTGCCATGTGAAGCAGCCAAAAATAAATAAAAAATAATTGTTTAAAAGTATATCAAACTTTAAGTCTAAAAATATTCTCAGAAAAGGTTCAACATACCAGAAAGATATAACAGTTTTTTTTTTTTTTTTTTTTTATTTTATTTATTTTTAAATTTAACTTTACAATACTCTATTGGGTTTGCCATACATCGACACGAATGCACCACAGGTGCACACAAATTTTGTATGAACCTAATATCATGGTCTCAAAAGTCTCAAAATATAGAAAGCAAAGTAAAGAAACGTTAGAGGAACTGAATAACCCACAATCATAGTGAGAGATTTTTAACAACCTCTATCAGTAATTTAAAGAAAAAGCGTGCAGAAACAAACCAATATGTAAATAGAAGAGCTGAACTCAGCAAATTTGATTTCAAGGATAAGGAGATAGGTGTTTGTGTGTGGGTGTGTGCGTGCATGTCCACACACACACACACACACACAGCACTACCCTTCTGTATAGAATACACATTCTTTTCAAGCACATATAAATGGAGCATTTGCTAAATTTATACATGTTTATACATGATTGTAAAGCAAGTTTTAATGAATTTTACTGATTTTAACTATTTAAGAGTATTTTCTTTTATCATAGTATGGTTAGAAATCACTAACCAAAAGATGAAAAATTTTAATTGTCATAGATTAGCAAGCTAAGCAATACTCTTAAAATAGCAAATGGAGAAATTAGGGTAGAAGTCATGAAATATCTTGGGTGAAATTATTAAAATACAGTGTATCAAAACTTACAGAATACAGTCTAGATGGGAATTTCTTGTTTTAGATTACATACATTAAGCTTCTGCTTCTGATCAGTTCAGTTCAGTCACTCAGTTGTATCCGACTCTTTGCGACCCCATGAATCACAGAACGCCAGGCCTCCCTGTCCATCACCAACTCCCAGAGTTCACTCAGACTTGCATCCATCGAGTCAGTGATGCCATCCGGCCATCTCATCCTCTGTCGTCCCCTTCTTCTCCTCCCTCTGATCCCTCCCAGCATCAAAGTCTTTTCCAATGAGTCAACTCTTTGCATGAGGTGGCCAATGTACTGGAGTTTCAGCTTTAGCATCATTCTTTCCAAAGAAATCCCAGGACTGATCTCCTTCAGAATGGACTGGTTGGATCTCCTTGCAGTCCAAGGGTCCCTCAAGAGTTCTCCAACACCACAGTTCAAAAGCATCAATTCTTTGGCGCTCAGCCTTCTTCACAGTCCAACTCTCAT